>CM017910.1:16368902-16968902 GCA_008369825.1 Triplophysa tibetana | reverse complement strand
GCAGTATCAAATATGTCTTTCATAGTCTAAGATAGGCCAAGAATCTCTGAAATGATTGAAATGTTCCTCCAAGACAGCTGACGTTATTTAAGAAATTCTTGATCATAAACCTCTTCAGTATTGGAAAATGTCTGTTAATAATATTTCTGCCAAATAAATTGTGCCAAGATGGATCCTTCAAGTTTCAGGATTTTGTGTTCTTTTATGTGTAGAGCTGAGGAGAGTTTGGGTGTGAATCCCAAAAAGCACATCTCCATTTCTAGTTGTCTGTGTGTGCAGTAAAGCTACGGTTCATGGTTTTGCATTTTAATGAGAGTTGCGCCCCGTTCAGACCGCCTGTCACACCCAGCGACAGAGCGAGGCATGTCAATCATTTCAATGGATAGCGGGCGACTTCCGGTGACACAGTGATTGTTGGGACAGGAAGTGGGCGTGTCTAGCGACCCAACGAAGTTGAGATTTGCTGAAATTTATGCAAATGTTGAGTGACTTTCGGAAGCGACTACCAGTAGGAGTAAAGCAAGGGAGCTCACATCATCCGTCTCTCGTCAGTTACTGAAGAGTTTGTTTGTAAATGTTACTAGCGACACACAGCAACACAGTTGCTGGCGGTCTGAACGCACAGTTACATGGCTGTAAAATATGTCTAGCACAGCCCGCCTCAATTGGCGGACCACGGGCTGGATCCAGACCTTTACTTCGTTCCATCTGGACTGTGAGGCATAGGCTTATAAACCATTACAAACATTTGACTATTTCGGTTGTTTAAATTGAGCTTCACATACACAACAGAGAATCTGGTGTTTTTAAGTCCTTAAGATAAAGGATGGACTGCTGTATGCTCCCAGCGCAGCTTGTGCCCCTGTTAACCTTCGCTCAACGTTGTATCTTATTTATTTGTGTAATTCAAAAACATTTCTTAGAACGATTTTTCATTTACTCTTCATTATATTTCTTTCTGTATTTTGGTAGTCATAATAAGAAGACCTAATGGGATGTGCTCATGTGTGCCTCCACATATTTCAACCCATTTTCTCTCAATGCCATCTGCTTTCATTGTGAGACATACCAAGTGCGTGCCCCCTTTTCTTCATAATATTTTACCAAAACAAATGTAAATTGCTTTCATAATTAGATTTGGCAGAGGCGGTATCTCTCTCTTTTGTGTGTTGGGGGAAAGTTTTTGAAGACTACGGGGTTAAAGAGGACCTTGAAGGCGGGAGGATCTTGTTGCTTTCAATGATGCATTGTCTTATTGCACTTTGTCAATATGCTTCACATGTTGCAGGTGCTTTTTGCTTTGGTTATGAAGAAGCCAGATACGGAAGCCCAGCCACCAGTCTGGGTTCACTGTCTGACCCTTTAATCTTCTTCAGATTGCTTTGGGAGCAGTTTGTGGGTGCATGTTTGCACGTGCTCACTTAGGAATCTGTGAGCTCATTTTTTGTTTTCATGGGCTGCCAGAGAGGATTCAACAAGAGCGGAACGGAGGATTCTGGGATTTGTCTCAGCAACTTTTGGCATTATAAAACTGCACAAGCTGTTCAGCTGTTTGTTCGTGGTTTACAGGAAGATGATCTTAGAACTGTGTTGAGATCCCTGTGTCTCACAGTGTCATGGGCTACACACTGGAGATTTTTCAGTTTCAATTATAGTGAAGAGAAGCAGGTTTGATAAATTGCATGACAATTGAACTGGTCTCTCCCACTAGCATTTGTGTGATATTATGAAAAGTTTAAATAATAAATATTTTTTACTTACCTTTCAGAATTTTGGTCATTCCACATACAGGTCATTTTGTCATCCCATTCCTGTTCTTTTTATTTTATTTATCCTTATTTCTTACTTATTTTACTTCTACACTACGAAAACATATTCAAGAAATATGTTTGCCTTGTTTTACAGTTCAAACGTCTAAAATTATTTAAATCAAGATGCAATTGAAAAGCACTATATTTATAAAATTCATGTAAAATAACTAAACTTAACATGACTTACCATCTGTGGTGAGAGTGCCCTGCGGGGCTGGTGGGATTCCCAGCGGGTCAGGCGTTGGAGCATCCATTCGGGATCCTCTAGGAAAAGCCCGGTTGTTGTTGTCTCTCTGAATCTCATTGGTAAAACGGTTATTGTTGATCGGAATGCTCTCTGGCACCACCTGCACCAATGGCGGCACCGCCGGCAAATCTTGACGGCCATATCCACGAAGACAACGTTCCTCCAGAGCGGCGATCAACACCGATTGGTTGTTGACTGTGGCGGCAAGGCCTGCGAAACGCAGCTCCAGCTCTTTGTATCGGGATGCTAGGCGGAACATCTCCGTTGTGACGTTTAGAACCCGATTCTCCAGCTGCACCAGCTCCAGGGAGTTGTCCCTTTTACGGATAATCTCGTGCAACAGCTGCATGTAAAGTTGCGTCACCCGGGAATTCATGTTACGGGACTCTTTGCGTAAAAGCTTCATCTCGTTAACCAAGTTCCCATCCACATCTGCCACAAGTTGCAGCGTTTCAATCTCTCTTCGCTGCTTTGATAAGATATCCCGCACGTCAGCGATGTCCATACGTGTCACCCTATCCTTGTCTACCTCAGGCCCTGTGGCGGAGGCGCAGATCGGACCTGTGATCTTCTGCTGGGGGACCAAGAAAGTGTAGGAACACCTCTTGGGATCGTCTGCAGGTGCTCGGCGTCGTCTTGTTTGCAGTTCATTTTCTGAGTGACTTTTGTCCACCAAACAGAGGGAGAGGCAGAGTACGATGCCCATGCTCCATGTTACACCTCTCATGGTTGCTTCTGATATCACCTCCCCAGTCTGTGGATATCTTTCGGTTCTTCTTCTCCTCCAGATAAATCCAATGTTTGCCTGTTAGAAGAAAAGCATCCACCATTTAGCCATCATTCACATCATAAGTATGACTGTTACAGTTTTAGTTTGATTTCATACGTTTACATGAGCTCTTGTTACAATAACATCAGAAGTTCGTGTTCTAGGCTTCTCTTCCAGAAGTTCTCACTTAACCTTCACTTCATACGGGCCCTTTTATTATCATTTTATATTGTTTGTGCTAATATGCTTGGTTTTAGCTTAGCTCTTGCAATTCATAATGGTAGGCAGAGCATGTGTGAGTCATGGACAGATATATAAACATAGCTAATGCAAACTAAAGCTAGTGCCTTTTCAATGTGGAATGCAACTCTGAAAAGTTTGTGTATTAGCAGATTGACATGTTACCAGACCTTTGCCCCTTTTGCTCTCACAGGCACCCTGAACTACAGCTCGGTTTCATCTCAAACACTTAAACACACAGAGACATGTGTCCATGTCCAGATGCTTCTCGTCCTCCTCTGACACATTCCCACATTCAAAGGCTTCACCACTCATCATTTCTCCCTGATGTCACCGCCAGAGCATTTTAAACACAAGCCTATCTCAATGTGGACCACCTTCTGCTCTGTAACTTGCTATCCCCTTCACCATCCCTACAGGGGTTTACATTCTTGGGTGCCCTCACATCCTGATTTATATCTCACTGTAAATGATTCAGTATTTGGCACGCTTCTTCTCTGAGTAGACCACCATAGTTTTAGAATTTGGCATAGCAGCCTTCTTCAGGAGCTTCAGCTAATCAAAGTATCACCTTTCTCTCCTCGCTGAGCTCTGACTTTCATCAACACCCAGCACAAGACATTGACATGCCCCTCGCTGTTTATACATACACCTTTTTTTTACTACGCAACTCTGGATGTCTGCAGACCCTGCACAGTTCTAATTGTACTGCATTATGCTCAATATTAGCTCGATAGGAGTGGCTCACTGAGATTTAAATGGAAAAGACATGATAAAGTGAAGGTGGGTTGTTGCTGTAGTTGAAAAAAAGTAATTTCTCTGTACTAGTAACAGACTGTTAGCAACTATTCAAAAAATGTAAAAGAAATTACAAATTTGAACTTAAAGCATTGGATTTGATATAGTCTATTGTATGTAAACTTCCCTTTGACAATGAACCATATAGAACCAACAAAGTGGTTACTACAGTTGAAAAATAGTAACAATGAAATTAACTATTTTTTTACTATAGTAAACAAATAAACATGGTTACTACGGCTGTACCATGGTAACCACCAATGTTCCATAATTTTACTAATTTAACCATAGTATAACAATGTAGTAAAACTGTGGTTATAATCACTGCGTCAAAAAACATCGCTACTACATTTTTATCGTAGTAAAATTATAGTGAATTTTTGATAAACACAGAGGTAAAATGCAGTATTTAAGTTCAATGTACTTAACTACACAAATTTAACTAAATATGCTACAAAAGGATCACTCCAAAGAACCATTCCTTTCTTACTTTGTATAGTCTCAAGAACCATTTTCCATTACAAATGACCTTTTGTGAAACAGAAAGGTTCTTAATGGATTCATTGATCCAAAAATGGATCTTCGATGGCAGCATACACTCTTAAACATAAAGTTCCTTTAAAGCGATGCCATAGAATAACCTTTTTTGGTTCCACAAAGAACCTTTCAGACAAAGGTTCTGAAAAAAACATCTCTAACTTAATTTTTTATAATTTGAAGAACCTTTTTTCACCACATGGAACCTTTGGTGACACAGATTTTTCTTCAGATTTTAGAGGTTCTTTATGGAAGCATTTAGACAAAAAAAGTTGTTTTAAAAGTGTTTCAATGGTGTCTGATTTCCTGACGGTTCTGATGTCTGACTCTAAATTAGTAACCAAAATGGCACCTAAAATGGTGGGTTTAAAAAAGACTGTTCTTTTCAAAGTGAAATGAGAGCTACAGTCAAACAGCCTAATCTGGGCTGAACGAATCATGCAGGGTGGACAAATCTGACACTGCAGCCTACAGACTGTTGAAAAGCGCTCTATGTGGAGTAAAGAGATAAGACAGTGAGAAGTAAAAGACAAGTTTTTAGAGGAACTGTCTGGGGTGAAGTGAAGAAAGTGCGTCATATATATAATCTTCTATTTGGCTGATCTGCCAAACAACGCACCTTGCCTTGAACCTGACTTCATGGGAACAGAAGATCTTGTGATGTCAAGCTATGTGTTGATTTGTTTCTTTTGAGGTCCGTCTATATTTATTTTCATCACTTTCATTCTGATTTGCTCAGCCTAATTATCCGTATATCAATTCGACCATATTCCCAGCTGTCATTCTTCACAATTACGGGGAGAAAACAATTTTGAATATTTTGGCTCGGAGATAGTAATAGGCAGCTTACAAATCCAAAACAGATGTGGGAATGTCTACAAATGTCGGGGCGCAGTAGACCGAAATGCTAGAGGATTGATCATTTGTTTTTGTTTTTTTCGGTCTTTCTTGCTTCCGTGAGAATAGGCCAAATAATGGAGAAAGGGTTGCATTTGTCTTTAGTATGCAGTCAGCAGCTTTTTGTCTTTACTAATGATGTAGTGAGGAATGGACATCTAACACATGTGCTGGACTTAGCTCACACAATGTGAACATGCACTTGGCTGATGTACATTTTCTATTACCTCAGTACGTAACCTTCCAAGAAATGTTACATAGCCGTTTTCCTAATAACTCTAATTTTGATCTTAATTTTCAGTTTCTGTAGCTCAATGGGTTAAAGAGATCAGTTGCAATATGAGTGTCATGAGTTCTCATGCAACACATAAGCTGTTGAAAACAATGTATGTCATCTGAAGTAGGGCTGTTGTGATAATGAGAAATAATCATGATTATGAAGATTTTACGCTTTAGAGCTTTGAAAATGAATTCAAATTTTGAAAAAAAGTTACACAATTTTTTATTAAATAATTGGAGCAGATTGTAATATTTAATGTTATCCTTTGTAAACTGTCACATGCTGTAAGAGATTTATATTCTTATTCCAATAAATGAATACACTTTTTTTGATTGCGTCATATCTGAAACAACCCAACGATAATTTAAGGGTGTAATAACAAATTTCCATCTCATTGTAAGTCAATCCATTATTTCCCTTTCTGACAAACCAGATTTAGAACAGAATTAACCACAGGTAACTCTCTGTACAAAAACACTTACAACTAGGTTCTCAAACAGTTGACAGAAGTTTGGAAAACTGTTTAGTTGGCAAAGTTACAGTAATATCATTAGTTTCTTTTCAAACAATAGAAACGGAACTGGCCAAAGTTGAGGATCTTCACCACGGCACGCCCCTCCCATAAATCTCCATAAATCCTAATACTCACTGTTCCCATTAATCATTTCATAATCTTTGGTGCTTTGAACAACTGTGACCATCCACTGTCTCGGCCAATTGGCTCTACATGTGCTTTTATTTGCCATAATTTATAAAGAACGGCTTCCAAAATCCTGTAATCCCCTTTGGTTCCTCTAGTGTTTTCCGAAGTCATGATGTCACCGGGCAGTCTCTGTAGCACATTTAATCCACATTAATGTTTTCATTGGGTATGAGCGTGCGAAAGTTGATTATAGTGCTTGTCAAATACCAAATCCCAGTAGTTCCTCCCAGCTGTGGTCTTTTAATGACAATGTCATTGTGGAAACTGCTTAACAAACATCCCTTATTTAAAGCGAGTCCCTGAGTTAATTTTTAAGTTCAGCACAGAAAATCAGATTTTCCTCAGTAATGTTTTTGTCTTCTTGGTCATCCATCTCGAAAATACCCAGAAGAAGGGTATTCGCCTGGACACATTTGTTTTAGTAATAAAGTCTCACTTATTCCATATTTTTACAGAGTGCTGCCAAAACCTTCATTCCCTCAAGAGAATTTTTGTTAACCTCAGCTTAGAAAGAAAGAGAGAGGGGTAGCTACCGAGTTTTGTTTATTCTTGTGACGTGGAAGCGAGCTTTGCTAACTGTCTTTCACTATTCGTGATCACAGACACTATCTCAATCTCAAATTTGTCTCAATGTGATTAACAAACATCAACGCTCATTATGTCCATGTCTCATTTTTTTAATAACACTCCATGTGGCGGCTGATGACATCAGAATTTATTCTGCATATAGACAATGGAAAATTGCTGAACTGTTCCTTAGACGTTCATCCATTCGATCACCAAGACTCTTTTTGTGGGCCATCAAGCGCTGTTATTTCTTGGCTGTGCTAGGATGGATCTGTGCTCCAGTCATTAGCTCATTGCCTTTTTATGCGTAAACCACCCTGTGTTCTGCTTCACAGCACACAACTTTTTGTTTTAGTATTTGGTGTCTGGCATGACATTGTGACTGGCTTCTGAAGTTATGAAGTTGGTCCTCCGTGTTTTTATGGGATTTATGTCTCAAATGTTTTTGATTTCAGCATTTACGTACTTTTTAAAGGATCTGGTCAGCTATTTTAAGTCAGACTTTCATTGGGCAGTTGAGAGCCATATAAGCAGTTAACTAGAAAGCAGTGTGTAATATAAGGTGTTTGGTTAAGAGTGTTGGATCGTGCATTGAGACCTTGGGTACGGAATAGTATTTTTTCCCGCAAAGTTTATTAGTAAGCGAGTCAGTTAGAGCAGTTTTATGAGAGGAAAGGTTATTGCTCGGAGAATTTAGACAAGGAAACGAAGCGTCTAAAAACGTTGTTCACCTAGAGACAGGCGAAGCGGTAGTGAAACTTTGGAAAAAGAAAGAACAAAGATTGTAATGGTTTTTATTTTGTTTGTAAACCAAATAAATAGAAAGACAAACAGAATAACAGAATATTCAAAGCAGCATGTTTCACAACTATGACTGATTTGAATGAAATGGAGTTAAATTACTTTAGTCTCGCATTACGTTCCAGTGTTAGTTCATGTTTACTTGTGGCCAGTTCAAACCCACTGAACGTTTGTTTGTTTAGACAAAAAAAAATGGTGTGCTAGTCAAATGAAGAAACAAATCTGTGAAATTTGAAGATGTGGTTTCATGACGGCACAAGATGTGATTTAAAACACTGCAATTACTTGAGCAATAAAATGGTCCTGATCATTTATCATCCTAAATCCTTCATGGGGCAACAGGCATCGCTGCGGTTCTTTCATTTAAATTTTCACACGATACACGTGTTATTTGATCGGGGCAGTGGTGTTAGACACGTGAATGTTTTTGTTTTGTTTTTCCCTGAAAGAGAATGTATTTCCCAGCCTTTGAAAAATATATCAGAAGGTTCCACATCTGGCCGTCAGACTTTCCCAAGATGAGGCCAACCAGCCTAGCAAACACTTACACCTCGAAAACATCCATCAGAGGAAAGAAAGCGGAACAACATGAGAGATGGGCTATAGGGGAAAAGCAGAGCACAACATATAGAGAAGCGAAATTAGATATGGAAGGGAAAACCAAGGGCCAACTGAAGGACAAGCAGTGTTTAAATTGAGGGTGGGGAGGGGTCGTGACCCCTAAGGGAACCTCGACCACCACAAACAGTGCTCCACAGTGTGTTAAAGCAATAAGCCATGATTTTATAACAGCTAAGTGGCTTTGTTAGATACGATGCGGAGAACTCACTCAGCTTAGTTAATGAGTTCCAATGTTGTTTGTTTACCAACCTTCTTAAAAATCTTATTTTATTTTGTTGTTCTTTTATGTTCTGCAAAAGAAAGTCATTCATATATGTTTAGAATGACATTCAGGGGAGTCAGTGATGTAAGAATTTTTATCAATGGGTGAAACTTCCCTTTAACATAGGGACATAACACAGCTGATCAGAAGCATGTTGTATAAATGTTCTGAGGAGAGTTCCCGCAGTTTGCCCTGCTATCAGTTTATAAAACTCCTAACCACTGGAACCACATTAGAGAAAGTGGATTAAAGATGCAGAAGCTTTCTATCATTACCTTGACATACTGTATCCTGGAGCAATAGTTACGTCATGTACAGATGTAATTGTTTGTAATCATGCCTCTAGATGTTTGTAATTAGCTGAATGTTTCAAGCGGGCTGAAGTTCAGTAAACCAAGACGCACTTTTGTGCAATCAGGAAAAAATATATAAATTTGTGTGTAGCAAGACTGCAGACGAGGATAGAAGTCAGAGATTGGACAACATGCACCAAGTTGTAATCTCTTACCCCATCCTACCATTTAAAGAACTGGGAGGAAATAAATGCTGACAGAATGGGGACCAATAAGGCATGATGTCATAAATTTACGAAGTGAGAGAACTGGGAATGTGGCAACTTTAATTGAGTTTGGAGATGACAGATGAAGAGAAGAGAGAACGCAGGCTTTTACTGATGGTGGTTTGGACGGCTCTTTCCTTGGTGTAGATCTCAACCCAAAAGTCACTGTTTAAACCACTTTTAAAGCCTCTTAGAAGCTCTATCCATAGAAAAGTGCTTCTAAACTTGCAAGAATATGAGCTGTCCTGGAAATAGAGCAGGAATAGAACTTTCTCCTGTTTTCATTTCACACCGTCTTCTTATTAGCCTTAATATTTTCAGCCAAAATTAAACTTTTGTCATTTACTCATCCTTATGTTTATCAGGACTTATATTACTATTTGTCAAGCATTAAATTGAAGTGTTTGAAGGATGTCCTCTCTTTGTCATTTAATGAACATCAAAAGTACTATGTGGTCCTTGTATTCCAATTCTTTATTTTACAAGTCCAAAAGTGTAATCGTTAATCGTTTAAACGTTTAATGTGCTCTTGAAGAGATAGTTCACCCGGAAATTACAATTCTTTTGTCATGTACTTGCCCTCATGCAATTCTTAACCTGTATGACTTTCTTCTGCAGAAAACAAAATAAGATATTTTGAAGAATACAGAATAGTGGTAACCAAATAACATTAGTCTCAATTGCCTTCCATTCTATATATACAAAAAACACCGGAGACATTTCTCAAAATATCATTTGTGCCCCCCCGAAAGACCACAATGTTTTTGGTGGGGTAAACTATATCTTAAACATCTGTGGTGACAGTTACACGTACAGGTCAGCGATGTTTCAGAGAATTGTTACAGAACATGCCCCAGTGCTGTTCTGGTGTTATATCGACACTCTTGTAACAGCCCTCATCCAATCAGATTTAGGTACATGTAAACTTTTGTATAAAGTTGGATACAGAGGTTGAGTGGGAGCTTGGAATTAATAGTTCATAGGTTCTGTAAATTCGAGCCAGTCTAAGTGAATACTACAGCAGCCCTGGTGCTGGCCACATCTCTGCTACAGGTTTGTTTGTGTCCGCATGAAAGCTCTCAGAATAAGTCACCTCTGCCCTGGTAAGTGAAGTAAACCCCCTGGTGCTAAAGCAACAGTGGCAGATGGTAGGAAATCGTTACCTGTTCCAGCCTGTAAAGAAAACTGCTGCAATTGGAGACATTAAAGGCTACTATTCTGCAAAACTTTATGGGGTTTTGCATCTGAGATCTTTCTGCTGGTATTTTCATTGGACTTTGTTTTAGGAAAGGCCAAAAGTATTCAGGACTAGCAGATGAAGCTGTAGGTCTATCTGGACTGGACTTTGTCCGAGATGGAACATCTCTACTGCTAAATGGATGACATTTTTAAGGAGTGGGACAACCTGGAATTCTAAAACTGTATGTGTATCTGCATACAGCCAGAAGTTATCTCCACATGTTCCTCATTACCTAGTGCTGCAGATGAGAACAAGTCATTCTTTTATTTTTGTAGTACAACAGTGTTCTTTCTGTGTGAGGGAAACAAGGCTGGCTGTTCAGTTCTTATAATTAATAACCGAGCTTGCAATACTTTTACTTCTTTTCAACTTTCCATTCAACGTAGGCTACAGATTTTATGAAGTCGTGGGTGTGGTTTAAGATTCTGAATTGAATTAAATTTAACAGTTATATTTTTAAGATCACTCACAGGTAGAGCTACTTTTGCATACTGTGTAATGCAAGTTATGTGTGGATTCTTCTGCACAGCTGACTTTTTGAGTGTCATGACCGACGGCAAAGTCTGATGCAAAAAGTCAGATGCAGCATTTCATTTATTCAATTTGACATTTAGAAGCTTAAAGGAACCCAAAAATTCTGTCTTCATTTACTTGCCCTCAATTTGTTCCAAATCTGTATAAATGTCTTTGTTTTTATGAACACAGAGAAAGATATTTGGAACACTGCTCGTTACCAAACAGTTCTTGGAAACCATTGATTACCATAGTTGGATAAATCGCTTAAAACATTTCTTTAAACATCGAATACAAAAGAAGGTATTTTGAAGAATGTAGGAAAGCAAACAGTTCTGGGGCACTTTTTACTACCATTGTAAATTTTGAAAACTGTTTGGTTTCAAGCATTCTTTTAAATATCTTTCTCTGTTTTCATCATAACAAAGAAATGTATACAGACTTGGACAACGCTAGAGTGAGTAAATGATGACAGATTTTTTGGGGGGTGAACTGTCCCTTTAACGTGTAATCATTTTTTGCTGCTTTGCAAGCTCTGAATCAGTGTGTCCATTATCAAATTCTAGTTGTAAAATAAATAACTAAATGTTATTTTCTTGATATTTCTGCTCTGCCAAAATATGATGTAATTGCAAATTAATTGTTATAAATCAGTACTATCAAATGAATGTCTAACAGCCGCAAATATGTTTCACTTGATGATATGTATTTATACAACCTTACCTCTATGCTTCCGTATTTAAAGGAATTAAGACTCTCAGAATCTGAACCGTGGCAGGCCCTTCAACCGTAATGTATATCCAAACTGCTTTCCACCTAGGGTATATCTTTAAGTGTCAGGGTCCTACAAAATTTAAGACATTTTCATGAGCTGCATCTGCCAACACTTCAGCACAGAATGTTCTTTAAAGAACAATGACATAACAACTCCGTAAAGAGTGCCTTCTATTCTAATATGACATTCAACATTCATTTTTTGTGAACTTGATTTTATGTGCCAGTTTGGCATTATGGGAAGGCGAGCTACAGCACATACTGAGTTTGTGATTAGTCTTCAGAGCACTCACTGTCAAGCGTGTGTGTAGTAGGGAGAATGTAGGCGTTTCTACATGAGGAAGTGGTTAGTATAAAATGACCTTGTCATGATGGGTTTGTTTTTCTTAAAATAGAATTTTTATGAATAGACTGCCTTATCCCCCTCCACAACAGTACATAGACGCTCAGTGAACCGCATCACCAAAGACGTGAGCTTTGGCCAGAGGAACCACGAGAGACCAGCAGGCGACCAAAAAACGTCTACACAACAAACTGCATAATGCAATAGTCAGCAAACCTCAGTCCTTAAGATATGGCCAAATCCACAAGTCAACATTTGATGTGCAATAGAACCACAAGGCCATCCACATCCCCATAATGGCTAACCTCTATGTGATGGCAGTAGGCTTGGAACGTGCTAAGCGATAGTTCACCTTAACATGAAAATTCTCTCATCATTTTCTCACCCTCTTTTCATTTCAAATCTATACAACTTTCTTTCTTCCACAGAACACAAAAGAAGATAATTTTAACAGAGTTGGTAACCGAACAGCACTGGCTCCCATTCACTTCTAAGGTATGGACACAAAACCAATGCAAGTGAATGGGGGGCATACTTCAAAATAAAAATGTTTGTGTCTGCAGAAGAAAGAAAACGCGCAGGTTTGAAATGACAAGAGGGTGAGAACATGATAAAAGAGTTTTTATTTTGGTGTGAATTATCTCTTCAAACAAGCAAACAAACTCACCCACGCAGATCCATTGGCCTTTTCCTGATGGCCCCAAAGTGAACCACTGACTCCGAAACGAACAAAACAAACAAACAAAAGAGGGAGCACTGGGGGTAGTTTTTCAGTCTTTGATCTTTGTTATACTTTTCTGAACTGAGCTACTCAGGGAAAGCAAGATAACAAGTAATCTAATGCACACTCGGAACGACCCTTTGACGGAACCGGCCCACCCGTGCCTCTCAATAATATAAAGGAATGCTTTCAGGAAAAGTAACCAACACAGATTTGTGACTTTGAACTGCTGGAACTAAATAAAGGATTATGGTTATAAATTATTTTTTGGCAAAAAAGTTAAATACTCCTAATACCTTTTACTCAGGTGTCCTCCGTCCCTCTTCTGTTAGGATCAGCGTTTGCTGCCGTCTGCTCCACGAAACCTTGGAGTCGTCCGAGATTCCTCATTCACTCCGGGGCTTTTTCAAAGTCCTTAAAACTGCACACATCTCCTGTCTTCCAGGATATTAATGCCTCCTCCCCTGCGCTCCTTCATTCAGGATTCCCACCTCCCAGTGTCCCGTGACCTACACAGTTCAGCAGCGATCTCCCGTCACGAGCTCTGCGACAGTGGCATTGCTCTAGAACTCACCGCTGCTTTCTGGAGACTGAGGAACTCTCGGACAGCAACTCCAGTTTTTCATGAAGGATTGGAGGGAGGGAGGGATTAGAAGAGGGGACTGAACCTGGGTTTTTTTCTCTTTTTTTAATATTTGGAAGGAATGGCCTAACCCCTCCGCTGATTTAACGGACGCTGAATTGGAGACAGAATAACTCGACCCCTTCTAAAATTTCACCTCCCATCAAGTCTCTAATTCTTCGGGATGGGCGGAGGGGGATGAGGTATCTGTCTGAACCCAGGGAGAATTGGCTTGCGGTCTGTGTGGAGACCAATGAGCTGCTTTTGTTTTAGGACGAGCGGCACGGGTTGCATTTAGTCAAACCAAACGCACATGCTTTATCAGTCCTGAGAGGATAACACTGGTTGAACTTCTCATGCGTGTTGTTCAGATGTTTGTAGGAATTGAAGACTGAAGAGCAATTGGGGAGCGGATGGAGCATGTGTTTAAACGATCTGTCCAGTGACAACAGAATGTCAGAATGTATTGTTTCCATCCTCTGTTTCCTTATGTGAATTTACGACTGTGGTGCTGTTTGGGTGCAGTCACGAATGTTTGGATGTGTTTGGGTCTTGTTATGAACTGATGGCGTCTTTGTGCAACCAAAGTCGTATTCACGTAAAGCTGGTAAACAACATCTGCCAGTAAAGAATACGACAGAATGCGAATCCACACAAATAAAAGGTGTAATGCATCCAGAAGATCATCCAACAATTAAAAAAGAAAAAGCTTTAACAGCTCAAAAAACACATTTTAACAATGAATGTAAATGTGTCTGGAAACATGCAAACTTCATGTTTTTCTAAATTTTTACTATTAAGTTAATTTAAAAACATGCTAGAAACTCCGAACATGCTATAAAGGGGAACCATTGACTGAATGTTTTTTTCAATTGTTTAAATAATTCTCAAAGCAGCTGCATCTGCTTTCATGCTGTCCTTTTTTCTTCAGACTTTCCATTAAAATATAATTACATTGAAGTTAATCAAGTTAATTGCTGCAAAGCAGTTGTACAGTAAACAAATTCAATAAATACATTCATTCAGACTTATCTTTATGAAGTTGATCATGAATTCTGAGACTTTTAGGACTGGATTGTAATTTTGAAATTATTAACTTTATTGGGACATTGCAGTTGGCATATCAATATTGATTGTTATAATAATGACATCAGCAAGTATTGATAACGGCAAGAAACGGTACACTGAAAAGTTTGTTTCTGCTCATGTCCATCACCATTCTTCAAAATAGTGAAAGCATCCCAAGGGAATTGGAATCCAATTTGAGCATTCAGACTGAACCGCTTTTCAATCGTAATTAGATTTGAAACCTTATGGATGTAGTTTATATTGGATTTGAAAAAACGGATTTGTTTTTGCTATTTAGACCGCAAACAACTAAACAGATTTGAGTCACATACGTCAGAAAATCTATTCTTGGGGTTATATCCAGAACGCAGCCTGCATGCATCTGCCCACAAGCCAGCTACAGTTTTTCAGTGTTACTTATCAAATCATTATGTCATCATTCGTTTCTGTGGGGTTCTGTCTGCTTTTGTTTAAATCACAGGGCTCCCTTTCTGTGGCTTCAATTTGTGTATGTGCTGCAGGGTGTCTGGCATGTAATTATTATCTTAACCCTGATTTCCAGAGAGGTGAACATTAATGATAATTTAAACAACCCTTACTATGCTCTCTCTCTCTCTCTCTCACTGTCTGTTTTTAATCTGTCTGATCTCTGGGATAGATTTGTCTGTCTCATTATTTTCTCTAACTTTTCTTCATACCAGCATCATATTGGTGCCTTGTGTTGTTGTTTTTACTTTTCATCATAGTGATGCATTGATGTGATTTCCCTAACCAGTGTTTGCTTGGAAAAGTATGCTTTCATCTGAATTTGTGCACTTCTCTATACAATGCTTAAGAGTTCAGTTACATACTTGCAAATGTTTCCCCAGAAGCTGGACATCTTTCTTTGTAATGCAGATACTTCCCCCACATAATGTTTCTCACGAATCCAAATATTTACTCCGTATAAAATAAGCACTCTCGTGGCCGGTCTGAGAAAGGCTTCCAACTGCACGTAACGAACAAAAGCAGAGTCATTCAGAATATGTAGTGATTTGCTAAAAGACTCTTCTATTTTCTCTTCACTGATTTTATATGTTCTTATGTCTATACATGTCATATCTGTTGGATGCTTTACGGGAGGAATTGAAAATAATTGAAAAAAGCGTGGTTATGTCACCAATGAAATGCGTTACAGAGGTCATTAATAAAATGGTTAAAAAAACAATTAGTTTTGCAATTTCTTAATTCGTCATATAAAGTATGTAGAGAGCATGTCATTGAAGTAGTTGACGTTCATACTCAATCGAATTACACAACTGTATCTTATGTCTGACCATATGAGCTTCGCTGTCTGAACTAGTTGCCGATGCGCTGTCTGTCGATGCTGTACATAAAGTTGTCTTTATGCAGATTCTGCTAAATTTACCCCATCATCATCAAAACAGAAAACCAAACATTTGCTTGCCCTGAACCCTTCTTTTTATACTTTTTTTACAGGTATATATCTATCTGACCTGACCTACATTGATTCGGCGTATCCCTCCACAGGCAGCATTCTAGAAAACGAGCAGCGCTCAAACCTTATAAACAATATTCTGAGAATCATCTCAGATCTGCAGAGATCCTGTGAATATGGTGAGTTGTACAGCATTAAAGGACTAGTTTACTCAAAAATGAAAATTGTGTCATTACTTACTCACCCTCGGGTTGTTTCAACCGATTTATATTTATTTGTTCTGCTAAACATAAAGAAAGACATTTGTTAGAATATTCTTCCAAATATCTTTCACTATGTTTATCAGAAGTAATGTTTGTTAACTTAAAAATTATTCTTTATTGTAATACTAACCTCTGAATTAATTTCTCTCTCGGTCACAGATATCCCAGTTTTTCCGCATGTCCAGAAGTATCTTAATTCTGTTCGCTACATTGAGGAGCTACAGAAATTTGTTGAGGATGACAATTATAAGTAAGCAGCTGCTGTGTTTATGTCAGGACGTTACGTGTAAAGCCCATTGCACATTAAGTCCGAAATTTGTGTATGAAATAAATATAAATATGACCTCACGTTGTGTGGTCAGACTGGGTTCGATTTTCTGCATTTTTCGCATCCGTAGCAAGCATTTTGAGAGACCTCTTTTAACAATTCAGAGACACCGTACAAACGAGCGCCAAATACAAAAAAAACTTTTATGAAAATTTCGGACTGTATGTGCAAAGACCTTACGCGTATTTTTGATATATACTCAAGCTTGTGTATATTTGCACAGGTTGTCTCTAAAGATTGAGCCATCAGCTACCAGCACACCTCGCACCAATGCCTCTAGAGAAGATCTCACGGGTGAGAAACATTCATATTCCGCATTCTTTGTGGTTGAAGCAACTAGTAATAAATCTGATGCTTTTATTGTAAAAAAAAACTGTGGTTGCCAAAAACAACTGTGAAAAATATGGTGGCAAAATTTGACTGAATACAGCAAAGTTTTGTATGTTATACTTTTAAACCCTGTATTTAACAACAAAGTTTCTATACCTTTGTTAACCATATAATTTATTAATTGTTTCTTCGGATTCACGTGCCTGGCCCAGAGTTAACTTCTGGTCTGTGTTTGGTTATAACAATTTATTTTTATATTTAATTTGTATTAATACTAATGAATATTATTAATATATTATTAATTATATTTATATTACAGAGGCCTACCGGAAGTTAAGTTTGGGCCACATAACGTTTGTTTTTATTGTTGCTGCTGTTACCATCTATACAGTAAATTTGATAGATAACTGATATATTGTATGATATAATCTTTTTACAGGTGACCGTTTTGTTACTTCAACATTTTTGCATTAAAATTACAAACATTTGTCCCTTTAGTCTTAGTCTGAGTTGTCTGGATCAGTGGTTCTCAAACCTTTTCGTTGTGCCCTTTGTGTAGAGTGCATCGCTTTGCATCCCCCTAAATAAAAACGTTTAATCTTAAACAGTTTTAATTAAACCCATAACAAATTCTGTTATACAATGCTTGAACATCAATGCTTTTGGTTGGTGGTCTTATTTTTATGATGTTTGATTGCATAAAAAGATCAATTCCATATAATGCCACAAATTTTTTCCCCCCTGGATCCATTTTGGGGCCCCCAGTTTGAGAACCAATGGTCTGGATATTCTAATAAGACATCTGATAAATACTTATTTTCACAGTTTCTTTTACCCCACCCCCTATTGATTCTTATTACGTATTAAGTTGTATTCTAAACATAAACAAAATTTGTTTTGAACATCTTATGTTTATTTAAAACGTATTTAAAAAGTGGATACTTCTATAATGCGCTGTAGTCAACTTGCTCTTTTTTTGTGGCAAAGGTCCAGACAATTCCGCATCTCCGTTATGTGGACGTCGAGGAAATGTTGCCGAGGGTGCCCTGCCTAAAGTCCCGCCCACCCCACCCTCGCCTCGAAACCTCATCACCTATGGACACAGAAAGTGTCACAGCCTTGGCTACAAGTAAGTTTTTGTCATTCCTGCATCACATTCGGGTCAGATTGTATGCTTATTGCTTACAAATCAAAGTCTTGAACCTTGCTGTTGCTACTCCTACATATTATAAGTTGAGCTAAGTAAAACCTTAATGTCTGTTCTGCTGCTGCAGTTTTATTCACAAAACAAGCACGGCAGAGTTTAAAAGTGCAACGTTCCCCAACGCTGGATCCAGACACCTGCTGGATGACAGTGTGCTGGAAAGTCACACACCCACACGAGGGCATGCGGAGAGCTCAACGTTGTCGAGTGGCATTTCACTGGGTATAACTCACACAGAAAAGTTTTTATTTAATCGAGGATGACAGATCTTTTCGATTTACTATATGATTTTTTTAATATTCAGGAAGCAGTGAAGGGTCAGAGCTCAGTGAGGAGATGTCTTGGCCTGCTTTTGAGAGGTGGGTCTTATGCAACGTTCACACTTGCACACATTGTCAAGAAAAATTTCACGTGCATGTCGACATGTCAAAAAGCATGTCGTCTTGAATCATGCTGAAATCTTATGGAACCCTCCCTTATTCCTGTTGACCCACGTAAAACAGAGTCAGGGACACCAAATGCTTCTTCATATTGATTGTTTGTCATCATCATCATATTTGAATGAACATGGTTATTTTTTTATAAAGTTTTTGCTTATGTTGTAATTTGGTGGTTCATTACATCACGTATGGCCTAAAATGATAAAAGTATGGCATTAACTAGCTTTGAGGCTTTTAGTTTCCCATAATGCATCTTGGCTAATTTGAGCTCTAGCATGAATTTGCATTGTATGTATCCAAATGTGTTAAAAAAGGATTTTGGTCCAACATCTGGCACAAAAGAGTTTGTTTTGCACCCTTCAGCTGCTTTCGCTTTCCTTTGACCCCAAAAGACTGCCGAATTCCCTCATTAGTGGTTAAGCTCTCTTCCTAATGAGATAAACTTCTTAGTAGGGGAAAAGACTTAACTTTTGTTACAGCTTTTACTGTTTGGGTAGAAAAACTTGCATCACTGTTTACAATGTAGAGTAGGGTGTATATCAAATCCTGCCCTTAGTTTATGTCACTGTTGCAAAGGTTGGTTAGGTATGTTTTTAAGCAAGGTAGCTGTTTTAAGCTAGTCATGTGCTGGTCCTGAGCTTGGAACTGGCTGCTAGGACCAGCTCAAATCACCTTGCTTCAATACCTAACCTGCATATGCTGTTTTTTTAGAAGGGGTGATTCAGTTATTTGTCCCTCCATGTTCATAAAACAGATGGATTCTGAATCTGAATTAGACGGGATGTGCCACCTTCAAAAAATTCATCAGCTGGAATTTGTAATTGAGAAAAATCTTAATAGTTATGTTGTTGCATGTTGCGTCTGGTTAGGGCAACAATGTATCCACATGGATGGAAGAAAAGATCGTATCACTCGACTCAGGGGTGTATATATCAGCTGTTTTGTTTAATGTGCTGCCAGCCTGAGTATTTAGAACAGGACATTGAGAAAAGTCCAGGGTACAGATCTCTAGCACAGCCTGTACTTGTTGTGTGTGTGAGGGCTGTGACTGACCACTGCCCCACTATGACTCGCACCCAACAGGACTCGACTCTATCACTCTCTGGGTCCTGTCAGCCGAGTGGGCCGCATGTCCTGCAGAGGATCGCTCAGGCCCAGCAGGTAACTCAACAACCCTCCAACCCCTGCCAGGGTCTTTCTCTATCTGACTACCCTTGAGCTACAAAGAACAGACTGCTGTGTGCAGTACTGCAGTACTGCTGGTGTGTGTTTTCCTGCTGTGAAATCAGGTGGTGGGCGTTTTCTGAATCACCTGTGTGTGGTGTTGTTTCTAATGCTTCAGTCGTAGCTTATTGCTGTTAATCGAAATCTTCAAAACCACCGGAGTATAATCTTGAATGCTCTGCCTTCTTTTCTTCAAACACAAACATTACACTCTGCTCACATTTTTGTAATAGATGCGTGTATGTGTTCTACTTCTTTCATGAACTAAACTGTTCTCACTTGCTAAGGTGTTTTAAAGTTGGATGTGTTCTGGATGTAAGTTTTACAGTCTACAGTAATGGCGTGTTTACCAAACACTCCATTACTGTAGACTTACTGTTTGATTTTCCACACTCTTTATTACTTGCGGGAAAAGTTTGTTATTTTCGCTCGTGTGACACGAAAACCATCACGCGACGGGGAGGGTCTTCACATGTCCAGACCCCGTCAAACTGTAGGTGTCCATGAGCTCTGCGCGCAAATTTCTCGCTGGAGTTGGAATGTTTCAACTTGCACGGATTACGCGTTTGACGCACATATGCGGCAATCGCAACGCCCAGTTCATGTCTACTAATGTCTTTTCATTAACTTTGTATGAAATTTACTCGCCCAATTCACGTTTGGTGTGAATACAGCATAACATTGACCACACAGAATACTGCAGTTGAGTTTACACAATACAGTAAAGTGTCAATGTATTTTTATGTAATTGATTTTTGTCCACATTCAGGGGTATAAATAAAATGGCTGTGTGTGCAGCACTCTGTCAATTCCATCTTGATGGGGCGCCTAGAAAAATCTGCGTAACACGTAACACGTGCCACCGCGTGTCTACATTTAAGATATAACGAACTTGTACACGCAAAAGACTTGAAATGTGAATCGCCCCTAAGGATATTCTTTAATCTGTGTGGATTCACACATTAATATTTTTCTTGTGAAATACATTAACACATTATATTTTTGCCATTGTGGCGAGTACTTCAGTTCTTGAAAGTTCTTAAAATAAAAATAATAATGACACTATTATTATGTAAAATGATTTTATCCTACAATTATCACTGTTTACTGTTATTTTGAGTTGTTTTTTTAAGTATGTGCACATTACACATTATTTAGTACTATTACATCTTGTAAAGACAAAATATCTAAAATGTTAATATTTCGCTGTAGTTGCTTAAATCATTCTTGCTGGAGATAGTGGAGATGGGGAATTTGGTACGATCATGTAAAAGTAAACTCACACCTTTCAGAGAAACTCACACAAAATAATTGAAACACACTGAGGTCGGTATTATCCCTTCAGTTTCAACGGAATGGTACACCCAAACAATGAGAACTCTCATCATTTTACCCCCTTTATTTTCTTGAAAGCCTGTTTAAAAGTCAGCAGAACATGAGAAGATTTAGCTTTTTTCCATACAATAAAACTGTATGCATTATATATCCTGTTGTGTTCAATGTCATAAAGGTTTGGAACCACATGAGGGTCAATAAATGATGGCAGAATTTTTGTGTTGCTTTAACGCAACCTTTTTCCTCACAAATTACTCATTTTCTTACCTTTCCTGGCCCTTCGCCTTTCGAACACTCCCATTCTCTTCACATCATGACTTTGGGGTGTGGTGTTTAAATATATCTTTACGAAATATTTAAGTTTGTGTACATGTCACATGTCCAAATGTGTAGATTTATCCTCTGTATGTGTGTGTTTGCAGTTCTGCTGAGTCGGAGGAGCTGGCCGTGCATCTGTACCCAGGGGCCGTCACAGTTCAGGGCGTCCTGCGCAGGAAAACTGTCCTCAAGGAGGGCAAGAAGCCAACGGTGAGAGCACAGCACCATTTTAACTCCTCATTTGTATCCCCTATGACTATATCTAGAGACCATGTACAATGTACTCGAAACTACTCTGAACTCATACAGCAACCACATAGTAGTGCTCTGGCAAGTGTTCTAGTATTTAAACTTGAGTCCTTAATAGCTTCATATCGGTTCCAACTCTTAGAGCCTTATTGCTGTCTTCTGTCCCTGATCTTTCCAAGTTACTTTCTCTCACGCTTGCCAAGTGTTCTCTTCTCCTGTTAATCTCATCCAAAAATACAGCCTTTATAATTGTGCTAGTTAGGAGATTAACTGAATGAATAGAAAAACTTCAAACTAAAACATATCTACAAATTATTATATACAGTTTTTCTCCCAGCCTTTAATCGTTAAGGCTATAAGCTATTAACTGTCAATCATGTGTCTTATTAGCTCCATCAAACCCAGCTGGTTTGTTCAGAGAATCTGTGAATCGTGCCAAAGTAGTAAAAGGACCGCATTAAAGTCTAGACATGGGAGCAGCGAGACCTTTATCTCATGCGCATGTTTGGTCTGCAACTACTGAATATCTGATTTTATATCTGTATATATCTTTGGAGTTTTTACTCGCACACATAATTACTATTGTAGAACGATTCAAAGTATGGAAGGAAGGAGGCGAGAACCGGAAGACAATAAAAAACATTTAATAAATAATATAACAGCCGACGGCCCCTCACGGACGACCGCCGGCTAACAAACAAACAAACCAAAACATAATATAACAGCCAGCAGCCCCTTTACGGACGACCGCCGGCGAACAACGACATTAAAACAATACAAACACAAGCTCGGGCCCGGTCCTCTCTCATCGACGGTCCGGTCGCGTGTTCCTTTTATATGCTCCCAATCTCCTACGTGATGCGAGGCCGGTGCGCGCACCACTGGCGCTAATTAACATTACTTACCGGCCTCGAACCACGGTCTCGCCTCGCATACTCCACTACAACTATGATCTAATTTAAGATTTTACATAGATTTCTATTGTGTTTACACTCGGCTAGTAAAACAACCTTTGACCTCACCCTAACCCAAACTCAAAACATACTCCTAAAGAAAAGTAGAACATTTAAATGCTGCCTTAAACTGTATCTTATGGACTAATGTTGTTTCTCATGAATTCTCTCTAGGTGGCAGCGTGGACTAAGTATTGGGTGGCTCTTTGTGGTAATCATCTTTACTATTATACAGCTAAGTCCCTCAAAGCCACAGAAAGAAAGCATGTGAGTTTTTCCCACTTTCTCAGATACTTTCACACACACATTTTTGCAAACCAAACCATGTCTTTTAACTTTAAGACTTGACTATATTGTCGCCTAGAAGCACCGATATTAATAGGAAGGGCCATCCAACATGAAAGTGAAGTTTGTGTAGATAAATATGAAATTCTGACTACATAGACTGCAATGCAACAAAAGTTTGTTCAAATAGTTGGCAAAGGGCAATGGGTTGTACAGACAACACAAAATAAACTGGTGGAAAATATGAGTACAGCTTGTGGCGTAGTTGTTGTGGTGAACGTGGTTAGGTATCATGAAACCTGTCTGAACATGTCTGGGTCATGTGTCTGTTAATATCTAGTAAGATGAATAAAATGTATTTAGCCTATAAGGTAGCTTTTCTTGAACCTTGAAGAATTTTTTATGACAGTAAGCGGGTTTCCATCACTCTAGTTTTATTCGCATTTTAAAGTTTCACATCAGAAACGAGTGATGGAAACGCTAAATTTCGAAATTATCGAACGGTTAAAAAAAAAATTGGGATGAGGGTTAATGAGAATAATGGAAATCATGAATATCACAAATAAATTCTTCCAAGAAGTCACTTAACTGCACTATGAGACAGCGTAACCTGACTAACCAAAGTACTGATCTTGTTACACAGCATCAGACATGTTGTTATGGTCATTCTTAAATGCCTGACGAAAGTCTTCAAGTATTTCTGTAATTGCCTCTTAGAACTGTCACAATTGTGTTTCCCAAAGAAAAGGCATCCACAAAAGGTGCGCATTTTTTTGTTTCGTAATCATCTGCTTGCGTAAGTATTTTATATATAAAAATTATTATATTCAGTGGCTACTCTTACTTTTCTTACTGATATTTTGTGGCAGCATATTAGGAAGTGACGGTTGACTAGTTGGATGGAAACAGTGCTTATTGGAAAAATGTTTTATGTGATATTCCAATTTTGATTTGCGACTTTGGATGGAAACCCGGCTAATGAAGCACAGTAAATACACTGCACAACATCATAAAGATCAATATTGTATTTTTTTTTTAAAAATTGAATAATAATAGCGTAGACCATATTTTTATTTTTGAGTAAATCATAGTAGATCTTAAATCCACAGTATATATTTGGTTTACTAATGAAAACCTTACCCATTCGAATTCTGCTGCAAGTATATAAGATTTGATCTAAGTTGATTTTTAACAGCCTTATTCATCTTAGCGTGCGATATACATTATACAGTCCCAGGGTGGTCCATCTGAGACTGATACAGCTTGCATCATAACAGATAAACTGATGACACTAGTCATTTACGAGGGAGGAAACGTATTTTTTACCTTCAGCAAGATGCGTCACCATGTAATGAAGTCAGTATGACATGTGGTCTTATGGTACATGGTCCAGCGAGCCTGTATCTAGTAGATGCATGCATTGTGTGTGCCAGGAAAGTTCCAAAGAATGGAGTCAATCAGACAGAAACCCCTGGGCGGTGGTCACAGGATTGTGAGACAGTACAGGACGTATACACTTAGGAGCCAGGACGGATAAAAAAAAGAAAAAAAAGTATGCTGCTAACAGACAGCATGCCTGATGTCTGAAAAATCCTTCTTCGATGCTAAAGTACACCAGCTGGTTGCAGTCATTGGATCATGAGATGAATGACATCATCAAATGGGCCTAGCTATCACAGAATAACAGAATTAATGAAAAGCACATGTGGATTAGAGACACACACAGCTTAACACTTTATATGTTTTTGGAATCAAAAAGATTGGGGGACCTATGTAGTGTGACCTAAAGCCTTTGAAAATAGTTTTGGAGTGGTCTTTTATCATTTTTCGGTTTTTTTTAATTTACTATTTTAAGGTTATATATTTAAGTAAAATGATCTGTTTTGTTTATTCTGTGAATACGCAACATTTCTCCCACATTCCAGATAAATTTGATAAAAAATGCATTTATTTGCAGAAAAATGAAATGGGTTAGAATAACATAACAGATACAATGTTTGCAGATCTTATATACTGCAAAAAAGTTGATATTCACTTTTAAACAACACAATTCTAATGTTTTTCATGTATTTTAGGATCAGTTCAAAAATATTTGATGGAATACACCTTTATTTTTAGAACTTTGATGCGTTTTGGCATTTTATTAATCGTTCTTTGGTGTTGACTTTGCCATTACTGAGGTTTGTTTCTGTTGAAATTCAAAACTGGAGTGGTCTTTTATTTTCTTCTGGGACTGTATATGTTCATTATAGATCATTCTTTAAGGTCATCCAATGGTCAGACACATTTTTGCATTTAATATATGAAATCATTTATTTAATATATATTATTGTTATACATTGTCTGTCTCTTTACAGTTTAAGTCAAGTGCCAGCAAAACGGTTCCTGTTGTGGGCTTGATGGCCATGATGGCAGATGACCCGGAGCATCCCGACATCTTCATGCTGACAGACTCTGAGCACGGTGAGTCAGCCACAGCCAATCACACACATTCATATTCTGACAGAATTGTCTGAACAACACTGACCAAAGGTTTTGTTGCAGTAGCATGGGAAAAACAATTGCAATATTTACATTTACACCTGCTGGTACTGCTCATCTGGTTCAAATCAGTGCATATGTTTTTCATTGTGTATGAGAGAAAGACACGAGTAGGCCTGCATTGATTCTGTGTGAATGTGTAGTTTTGCACCCTGAGTGCCCCCGCTGTAGAGCCATATAAACAAATGGCCCTTTACCCGCATGGGTGGCAATGTCTGTATAGTGTCCATACAGTATTTTTTCTGTAAAATCTGCTCTTTGTCTGTTTTTGTGTTTACAGGAAACTCATATAAGTTCCAGGCAGGGAACAGAATGAACGCTTTACTATGGTTCAAACATTTAAGTGCGGCATGTCAAAGCAACAGGCAACAGGTGAGGGTTATGTATGTTAAGCAGAAAGCATTTACTTACTAAAGAACATGCGAAGTGCACTTTAATGGTCAGACCATTTACATTGAACGGCTCTCTTTTTAAAGCAAAATTGTTGATGTTAATTGTTTCTTAAAAGCCATTGTATGTGGAAGTCCTCAGTGTTTGGTAAATAACCTTTTCAAATTGGATTCAGGAAAGAAAAAATTTGCAGACTGTCATTGAGGGTTTCAGCGGGTATTGCATTAAATGTGCTTTTTCGTAATGGCTTATTAAAACAAGTGAACAGTTCATAATAACCTCCAAAATCATGGTTCATAAATAAAAGTTTAGTTATTTAAAGGAATAAAAAATACCTTATGCCATGCCAGATATATATGACTTCCGACACAAATAAATAGTTTTACATTTTTGTTATAACAAATTAATTATAAAACTGCACTACCCAGAATGCACTTGTTATTTTGCTATATGGTTACTTTCACTTGATTTAAAGGGATAATTCACCCCAAAATAAAATTTCTGTCATCATTTACTCACCCTTTTGTCATTTCAAACCTGTATGTTTCTTTTTTCCACACAACAGATTTTTTGAAGAAAGTTTGTAACTGAAAAACAGCGGTACCCAGTCATTCTTATCGTATGGACACAAAAACCAATGGAAGTCAATGCATACTATCGTTGTTTGGTTACCAACATTATTAAAAATATGTCTTCTGCAGAAGAAAGTCATGTACAGGTTTGAAATGACAAAAGGTTGAGTAAATGATGACAAAATTTTCATTTTGTCGTGAACTATCCCATTCAGACTCTTTTGTATATGTGCATTTATCTAAAATCAGTACAGACTTGATGGTTTTAACATGCCATGTTGGTTGATCGCCCTTTAAAGAGCAAACAGTCGTGGCTTGTTTTTTTTCCCCACATTTCTCTGTTTGAATAGCCCATGGTGTCAATGTCTGGCAGGAATACTTCCCTATGTGAACAATAGAAAAAGGGTGGTAGTGTTTGAAAAATCTTGGGAAAAAAGTTTCACTGTAAAGTACCGATAGTGTTTCGGAAATTACGCACTGAAGCTTTAAAGAAAAAAAACATCTACGAAAACAGGCAATCTGAATATGTTCAACTTTGTTCAAATCTCTCTCTTTCTACCTCTCACAGGTCCCAGCGAATCTAATGTCCTTTGAATGAATGAGACCAGGACAAATCGAAAACATTGGTAGCTAATGAACGACTGGATGAGTAGAGAGCAGAGGAATACGAGGATTTCCGGGGGGGAGGGCGGCAAAGAGGCCGGAGATGAATTAAAAAGCTAAAGACTCCAGTGTTTCGTGTGTTGGAGCATTTCCACTGCCATCACCCAGCCTGAGCCCCACAGCAACCTCTCTTGCACCACTGCCTTAACAAGCAGAGTGTGTGTGTGTGTATGTGAAAGAGGGGAATTTCCCCAGCAGCAATGTTGTCTCCTCCACTGGCATCTAAATCTGAAATGAACATGATTTCTTTGTTTTTTATTTACACATCCTCCGTCGTCGAAAGTGAGGAACTCTGGAAAGCATTCCTGAATGCATGAGCACCTCAGTCTTGGACTCTTCACAGACTTATTACATTATCATGGCTTGCTACTGTTTTTCTTTTTTATTTGATTGATAAGAAATCTGATCAATACTTCCTACCCCAGAATCACCCACAACAACTCGGAAATCTCTTTCTCTGGATGACCAACCCTTACATGCAGACACAAAATCACACAATCGACACCAATTCTCTTCGCACGCATGAGTTAGACTTATGTGAGAGTGACGAAAGATTCTTCACAAGCAGGTTTAACTGCGGAGAGTGAAAGTCCCTTGCTTATTACCAGAAAGGGCTCAGAGTTTCGATTGATTCCAGATGAAACGAATCCTTATCCTTTGACAACTTCAGTAATCTTGTTCAGTTTCTGTAACGTTTTTATCTAATTTTATTACAAGGCTTCTAAAATTGTAACCGTTGCATAGGAAGAAGAGATAAAGAAGTCACTTGGAACCATGAGATGTTGAAAGATACACTCCCGGGTACAATAGATGAATGTCACAATGCCACGTTATGATATTCACGGGAAAAGCAAAACGCATTCAACTGAATACCACACTTGTTTACCCAAGTTCAAACTCAAAGTCAACAAAACTCTTTCTTCACACACTTTTACAGTCACTTGAAAGCTGTGAATGTCAGTGGGCGCGACAGCCAGTTGGTTTACATCTCCAAACATGTATTTGGTCCCATTAATAATTTATGTTTTTTCAGTCTACCAATGCTTTTTCATTTGAAATTGTGAGAGCAGGGGTGGCGTGTTAACAGTTAGAAGTTAATTTTTGTTATGTATTTTCTTTTTAATGTTTGTTTCCTTTTGCTTTTACTGTGGTTTGCTTAATTTTATGAGATTTTATTTCAGTATTACTGGGATAGTTGCACATGTCTAGATTATTTTAAAAGTCTGTTACGTAAACATGTTACATTATTTTGTCTCGTCAAGTCACGCCACAACTTGGCACGGCTTCAACAGTGTGGACATTTTCTTTTTTGTTTGCTCTTTTGAGAGAACAGCTGACGGGAGGTTTGATATTTGTTTGCTTTTGGTTTATGTGCATATATATGTTTGCTCTTTCTATATCAATTTTTGGGAGAGGAACAAATGAATAGCATCACTGTTTTGCAGAAGCGTTTCATCTGTAGGCCAGGATGCATCAGGATGTTCATTTAGAGGGGTCCATCGTTATACTTATTATTCAAGACTATTCCAAATCTATTTCCTTGGGATTTCATGGACCTGTGCGTGATTCCAAGCTTGTCTCCCGGTTGTGTGGAACATCTCACTGGGGTTCAAAGTCTTGTTTCCTGCAAACTTTTAGAAGGAAATGTCTTTGCTTCATCATTTTTTACACTTTGCATTAATATATCATAGGACAAGACTAGGGCTTTAAGTCAGAATAAGATCAGCTTTTGTTAACTTTGAACACAGATAATAGGCATGTCAATTTTTTTCCTTATTTTCAGTGTTTCGTCATGGGACACGAGGGGTTAAAATTAGAAAATAGGGAGAGTAATGAAAAACTGAGTGTGTTTTGTTGCTCATATTCCTAAAAGAATATTTTTGTGATGGCACTTTTTATTAAGGTGTTTCTCATAAGAAAGACTATAGGGCACGATTTGATCTGATATATGACATGCACAACACAGGCAATACTTAAACATTTATGGAATGCTATTTGTGGGTGTTTAAGTAATCTGAGTTAGTTTTTGTTTACATAAATTTGTACTGAGCTTTTAATGTCAGGTGTTAGAACTTTGGGTTATTACTAAAGCTTTGAAGATCTGGATTCTGGAACTTTTCCTAGGAAGTTTCCAAGGTTCATAGCAAGATAAAAGTGACTCAGATCGAGATGCTTTTACTTGAAAGTCCGTTCATGTTGGATAAACGTTTACATGTTCCATATAAAGTTGAAGAATTTGTGATTGAAACTTGGATGTCCTTCTTCCCCGAGAACTGATTTGTCATATCTGAGCAGTCATGGAGGCACTGTCATGGAAATTGCATCTAGTTTATTTATTAAGCTGAATGACCCATGTGGTCACACACAGGAGGATTAAGATGGAAGGTTCTAGAAATGAGGAATACTTTATTACATGACACAAGAAGGTTGCTGGTAGAGTGCCTGTATGTTCATAAACGTCACATCACATACACTTAAGTGATATGATTTATGCAATTTGACAAGTCCTCAACCTTTTCACAGGGACTTGGACCAAAGTCAATAACAATGCTAGACATTTGAAGAGCTCTAAGCTTCCTCTACTGAAGCTTTCTCTCTCTAAAACATTCATTAAACATGACAGGTGATGTTAAAGAATAGTTAGAGGGAGAAACTTTGTATGGACAATAATTTGATCAGATTTTTTTCTGTTTACCATTTCTCACACTACATCCTGCATTCTCTCTTCAATAATATTGATATTGATTAAAAAAACTGCGCTTGTATTTGTTCATAGTTTTTTTATTGGTATAACCAGTTTTGGAAGGTGGAGGTTTGAACCGGGACAAGTTAATGCTGTTTTGTCTTTTTTTTGTGAAATTCACTGTATCTCCAACTTGCTATAACCATGTAATGTTACTTTCTGTATCCGTGCATTGCATATGATATCATACACATACAAGTACACACACCTGTGATGTTAATTTATGGACTTCTGATCCTATCTGCCGTTTTTGTTTTAAACTGCACTGCATCACTTGTGTATTTGGTGATGTATAACAAGAACTGATACAGTTTTACAATGACTCTAAGAAATGAATTTCCTTGTGTGTGCGTGAGTGTGTCTCACTCTGTGCCATCCTGTATCACCTGCTCCCACTCACTTTATATCTCTCCTGTCTGACCCCGTGACCTCAGGGGCCGATGGCCCAGAGTAGCGCTATGACCTTTGACCTAAGAGATGTGCTCCTGGGTTCTAGATGGGCCAAAACAAACTAATAAAAACTTTTGGTGGTATGTTTTTTAATCCAGTTGCCTTCTGTGTGCTTTTTTGCTTACTTTGTGCCTGTGGCGTATGACTTTCTGCAGTAACATTCATTTAAAAGGTGCTGAGGGTGTGTGCCACAATGCGATAGACCTTACATTTCTCATGTGGCAAACTTACTTGAACCTGAATTTCATTCTTAGATGAGGCCGACAAAGGGTTAACCAATTCACTATTCTACTATTTTATTGTTAGATTATAGAAATAAAAAAAATGCAATGTTAACTGAATCCCACTAAAAAAAGAATGACTTGTGCTTTATGAAGGCAGACATGTAGGCTAAGAGGCTGAGAATTCGCAGAATGTGTACTTATTTAGTTTGTGAGCCTTAGCCTACATTTTAAAATATTGATTTGAATATGGCACATTTTTATTTTAAAATCTTTATTTTTAATATGGTGACATCATATCCCGTCCTCTATCAGCCAATCGCTGTGTACATTGATTGTACGTTTGCTGATATCGTCCATAACAGCGAGTTTAACAATGTCCTCTTAAGTTTAAAATGTATTTCTTATTTTCCTTTGTAAAACTTTTACTCCTATTTAGGAGAATGTTTTTTGGACCTTGGTTATTTAATCAGAACGTAAATCTAGTTTTTTATTCAAAATTGATTGGCCTTTATTTTACGAAATATTGGCTATGCAGCGTCATTCACTTGTGATCAGAATGAAAAAAACACATCTAAAGGGTCTAAACGAGCCCCCGAGATGCTTATCTGTGAACAGTAATTATCCTTTCTACTAAATTTCCTAGTTCCTAGTTAGTGCTAGGGTTCTAAAATAATGTAATATTGAACATCATGTAGCGCATTTGCAAATGTGCATGTGTAAACATGTTATAAAGTCATTGCGGTTTTAAATTAAGGTGCAGTGTTGTATGACAACTCCCCCTGCTGTTCACAAGCGTTACGATCTCCACAGTCAAGAATAATACCTATTCCACAATATTGTGCAGTATAGATTGAGAGTTATGTTTTTTATTTATATTAAAGTTAATACTTTCAGATCATGTCACTTTTTTATTAATTTACCAAATATGTTCACAAAATTCATCCTTTACTCTGACCGACTTTCTTTCGAAACACAATCAAAGTGAAACCGACTTGACACCATTCGTTATAATCTATGTATTTGACAGACACTTTTATTTAAAGTAAATTCAGTCTAACCATTTTTAATTCTTTTATGTTCCAATCCCTAACTTTATACAGTACATTTGGCAATACTCTACTTAGCTTCAGAAACGTTTTTATCGCATTGTTTGTCCATACAATCAAACTGATGAATTCAGTTTTTAAAATCTAAGGAACAATCAATATAGGTTTTAACAAACGTGCTGTTAAGTCAATGTTTCATTTGTGTGTGAACTATTCCTTTAAGACGCCGAGGGGCACGCTGATGTGAGTGTAAGTGCACAGCCACCGATTCAGGAAGAGTGCAGTGCGATTCAGACTGAAACAGATGTAAGACCAGTAATACTGAAAGAAATCTGAATGACAGCCAGCTGTATATTGATGATAATAGTGTCGAGTGACCGTTTGGGATTTTTCCTTTGACATGTTTTGTCAGTCGCACGACGGTGAGTCGATACATTTAAATGTCAGTGTTTCACTGTTAGCTTGTTAGCCGTTCTGTGACTAAAAGCTACGACTACTCCACTAACATCACAGACAGTCACCCATACACAGAGATTCGGCGAGCCGTTTTAAAGTCGGTTTAATCGTGTTTTACTCTTATCGTAATATGAGGGAATCGCGTTGAAGCGGTCCATGGGCTAGCAGGCTAACCTGTTATAGCCACTCTTGCTTTCAAAAGACAGAGTGGGGTTTAATTTTAAGATTTAAATTTGCATTTCACGAGAAAAGCACATATTTGTAAGATCTTAAACAAACGGTTTAAATCTGTTTGCTTTAGTATAAAGAAATTGTAGTGTTACATGTGTTTAAACGCCTGCTTTTGACAGCAGCGGACGAGTCCGTCAATAATGATGAGCATTTTATGGGCTTTTATGGGCTTTCAAGTCTAAAAGGTTGCCTGCTTTTACATAAAGTTCTTTCTTAGGACTTTTTTATTTCTTGTCTATTATCTAACGTCACGACTGTAGGTATGATTATAAAAACATATTATCCGTGTAGCTAGAATCCATATGAATGGTTTTATTGTATATCATTAGTGCTTGCGTGGACAGGATATGCTGTATGCAGTCCACCCAGTCAAAAGCATTTCTGCATAAATCCAAGGTAGCTCACCTGTGCAGGTTGTGTACACTCAGCTGTTATTGATGAATGGCGTGTCATTTGTTTTAGAAGATTGATGATTTTTTACAATGTTTGCGAGTTGGGTGTTGCCATGCCAAGAAACTGACTCTGATCGTTTGATGAACATTGTTTTTGTGATCTTAAATTATATCTATGTAGGAATGACTATAAGCTTGTACTTGTCCGTTTTTTATAAGCATCGTATCTTATGATTTAGGTCTAGGGACACCTATTTGGTCTTGATAAAGGCACGATACAGATAAAGACAACTCCGATCTGTCTAGCAATATTTAATCACAGACTGCCATGTAAATTCATTCAATGAATAATCTCTTGGGATGTCTGCCAACATTTGCCTTCATCCAGTTATCATGTTTTGCTGATTCCACATGCTACATATAGGAGAACAGAAAAGGATGGTAGTCTCGACTTTAAAAAATGTGAGTTTCAAGCAAGTTGATAGAGGGATTGCTTGCAGTATCGGGACTGCACCACATTGTCAGTGGGTCTTTCGTTTGTTGATCATACTTATTGCTTGCGAGCACAGATATTTGGCTTTTTAGGATTTGTTTAATGTTGGGTTGTGACTTGTGGATTCTGCTTTATGTGAATGTTCCCAATCTTGGCAATATAGGCTCTTTGGGTTTAAATGAAGTCTATAAGTAGGTTGGGAATTGAAAACAGGTTCCAATTCTTCAATCGGTAGGTAAGGAAGGGAATTCTTGATATAAAGTAAAAATCGTAATTCCTTATATTAGTTCCTGCGTACACATTTTCAGATTTGTGCCCGAGTTAACTTGTGATCTGCTAATATCTCAATAAAAGCCCTTAAGCAAATAAACCATATTTTTACTCTGGTAATGATAGTTTAACTATGTGCTATATCTTGTAAAGCACAATGAACACACATTTGCCATAATTTTATAGTAACTTGAGTTTAACAATGCTATTTGTAGATAAACTATGGTAATCGAAATTGCAATAAATCCGACAAAAAATTATTGCTATGTGTAGATATACACAAAATGGTGCTTTGGAATTGATCAAATTCGAACAATGCCCAACTCAAGCTGTGAAGTAGATTCAGAGATATGTTTTCCTATTTTTAACGAGGGCCAATAAATATTGGTGGAGCAGATTAATGTCTGAAATACAAGTTTGACTGGGCCAGCAGAAAGAAAATATTGTTGAACCCTGCAGTATAAATGTGTGTGTTTATGTGTGTGTGTTTAGTTGAAGTCTTTGGAGTGGCAGAGCTCTCAAACACAGATAAGCCCCAGGCTCAGATCAAGAAGGGATGAGTGTTTAGGCTGTTTGCTGGGGCTCAGGACACAGCATTGTATTTTGGGTAAGTCTGAATGCTGCTACTGCCTGTGAGGGTCTTTCCTCTGAAATCAGACCATATGAGGGCATAGATCTGTCGTGAACGATTTATAGGTTTTCATATTGATTGTTGGCATGAGTTAGATATCCACAGAAGTTTTCTTCTTCCTGCTGAATATGAATCGTGAATATGAGGATATGTTTCAGCTTTTGAGCAATGCGGAGGAAGGTTTTAAAGTGCTTGTTTGTGTGTGTGTTTGAAAAAATCTCTAATTTATGTTGATATGGGTTTGGAGAGTCACAAACCTGATTAGCATTGTAATCCCTTCTTAAATTGAACTATTTAGTGTGAAATTGAATCCGAGTGATAGGCCGTCTGTGTGCACGTGAGCATCTGTACAAGGGAAATTGCTTATAGACTTATATACCTGCAGTGTGTCATCACTGCATAATATCATGTGCCACCAATTAAGTTTAGATTTTATTGTTGATTTTAATTTTCCATTTTATACTTTCTCAAGGAGATCAATACTGCTGAGAGATGCAACAGAAACAATGAGAAGAGGACTCCTCCATCTTGATCAGCCAATAGCAGATAGCTGAGACAAAGGCACACCTAAACAGGCAGGTGTTGACTCCACCCTGTACACAATACCAGGCTCCACTTCAAATCATACCTTCGGGGAATCTGATATGGTTACTCTTTGGGGTGTGACGAGATCTTGCGAGATCCGATGTGTCCCGCAAGAACACGATTAGCACGAAGGGGTGTTGGGCTCTAAGTTTAAACTTTGTGACCTCAAAATATATCTGGGAGCATTTGTGTGAGTGCACATTTTGTTGTGATGTGATCTGTTTTCATTACTCTACAGAACACGCCAATAACTGCACAATATATGTGCGTACTCACCGTTTTTAATGTAAACACATGCTAGACAGACAGATTTTTTACATTCTCGCGTGTGTAGCACCTCGTTCATAAGTGCGAGTGTTAACGGCAGTTCGTGCTGCCAGCACCGCTGTGGCCTGTACCACAAGTAAGTTCACATTACAAACCTCTTCAAAAACAGACCATCTGTCTATCTTACTTTTGTGCATATAAGAATAAAACATGATTTGTTTATGTAGTTTTAACTGTTTCTCTGAATGCTATGAAGTTTCAGTCAGTGGAGGAAGGAGGATTGACTGTGTGATATGATCGCCACCTGTGCTAACATGAGCATTGTGTAAAGCATATAGAGAAAACAACCACATTTCTTTACTAAAAGCTGCACCCGTTAAGAAAACAAAGCATAATATTTGTACAATTAATGCCTGCCAGTTGAGTTCGTGAAAAAACATTTTGAAGTGTTTACATATTGCTTATTACTGCATAATATACATTTACATTTAGTCATTTGGCAGACGCTTTTATCCAAAGCGACTTACAGTGCACTTATTACAGGGACAATCCCCCTGGAGCAACATGGAGTAAAGTGTCTTGCTCAAGGACACACTGGTGGTGGCTGCTGGGATCGAACCAGCAACCTTTTGATTTACCAGTTCAGTGGTTTAACCCATTAGACCACCATATCCAATAATATATACGTTTAATTTCTTTCATAAAATACAAGTTGATTTTATAATGAATACATTTTATGCATATGGTGTTTGAAGGTGAATAAAATAATATTTTTATCTACATATTTCATCATTGAGGATTGAGAAAATAGAAAAAAAGAATCTTAAGACATTTCTTTAAGTCTAAAAATGCCTTCTCGTTCTCGTGAACCCAGTCTCGTGTCTCGTCTCGTGGGATAAGTGTCTCGTCACACCCCTATTTGGTGTGTAAGAGGTTGTAATGTTAAAGGTACTGTAAGCAATTTATGTAGACTGTTGTTATTTGAATTTTGACTAACAAACAAACACACTACTACGCAAAAGGAACATGCCCCTTCCTGCATTGCTCTCCCGCTCTCAAACGTGATGTGCAATGCAACACAGGCATGAAGTGCTTAGCTTTATGATTGTTTAGACCACACATATAGTAACGGAAATGAATAAAACAAGCGAAGACGATAAATGATGATTAGAGGTTCACCGATTGACCGGTTTTCGCTTGATCCGAAGTCGTTCACTATGTGTAAAACAAATGTAAAATCCATTCAACCCGATTAATTGTCTTACGTTAAAACTATGATCATTTTACTGAGGTAAAATGTCATTCAACACGACTTACAAACAACTTATACACTATAAAAAAGGAATAAATCCAATATTTGTGATATATATCTGATTGAGTTCTTTACTAACATAATAAAGGGCAAATACATTTATATATATATTTTAGCTACTACTTCACATATAGAGTAGAATTCACTCATAAGATTTTTTAGTGAAGTAGTAGCTAAAATCAACCCACTTCTTTTAGTACCACAGACCCAAGAGAAAGACAAGTTATTTTACATTTCAGAAAAAATAAATAAAACCATTATCGTTTCATAAACAGAAACAAACAAGAATAAAGTTGAAGTATTTTATTGTTATGTTAGACTGTGAGAGTACAAAAATGAAAAAGGTTAATTAAGTGATTAAGTATGATAATTATAATATTTTATTATTTATACTTATTTTCAGTCACAGAGTTCTTCACTTTAAGAGTTATTTGAGCAAGAGAAGATTCTGTAATTTAAAGCAGGTTGTAGAACTGTATTTAGGGAAATTGTAATGTTCAATAATTTATGAAATGATAATAAAAAAAATATGAAAAAATCTGTATTGAAGAAAAGTTAATGTTTTTTATATACTGTAACGATGATGCTCAAAACGTCTCCGTCACACAGCTAATATTACCTCAAATTCTTACTGTATTTTGTTTCTGACAAACAGCAAAACCAATGTTACTCGCATACCAATCCGAATCAAAGCAACCTCCTCGGGGGGGATATTTTGACGATCTTACTCCACAACGTCTCTCTGCTGGAAAGCCTTCACCATAGCATCGCGCGTGCTAGCTTCAGTGCTCTGATTTTTCAAGGCTCAAGGCAGTCAAACAATATAAATCATCACTCGTACACTTGAGTCAAAATTTTTGCTCTGTAAAAAAACAACTACCATGCTCCCTCTCTCTGTATTTTTTTTGTCTTACATCTTCCTTTTCTCCCAGGAGGTGTCATCCAATCACACTCCAGTGGCTTAAACCACTCCTGTCCACCTCCTGTCCTGTGGTGGTGTTGGGCAGACGACGGGCAGTGCCATGCCCAAGGCGTGAGAGCACATCCTCCGGCAGACTCAGGCGTGGTGGTGGACCCCCGGCGGGCATCTGGCTGTGGGAGGTGATGAAGCTAAAGCAGCGTGTGGTGGTGCTGTGCGCTGTGCTCTTTCTCCTCGGCCTGGCCAAGGTTTTTCTTCTGGATGGGGGCGAGGGATCAGCTGTCAGTCGCCGCGACCTCCGTGCCTTCCGTAAGATGGAGGCCAACCTTGCCCTGGCCAAAGGAGCTCGACTCACACACACACTGCAGTCGCCCTGGGAAGTGGCAGCACAGTGGGTCGGTCCACGAGAGGTGTACCCGGATGAAACACCGGAGCTAGCCGCAGTGTTGAACGCTCTGTCCACTGCCCGGGTGGAGAGGGCGGACGTTGGCTATAAAGGCACCCAGCTTAAAGCCTTGCTGGTGCTTGATGGAGGACAGAAAGTGGTATTCAAACCCAAGAGGTGAGGAGAAGGGTGATTGAAATGTGGAACGAGAGAGAAAGTAATGAGAATGAGAGTTCAGTTAAAAGGAAACGAGTGAGTGATTTTGAGAGAGTGAGAGTGAGGGGAAGAGTGAGTGTGTGAATTATAGAGTGAAAAAGCAAATGAGTGATAAAAGAGAAATAGGGCTGGGCGATATATCGTGCGGTTCTAATGCTCTCAGTTTCTCAATGACTTGCCGTTAAAACATGAAACCAATTTTTGGCCCATATGTCTGTCCACTATTAGGGTCAAAATAAAGGCATAAACACATCCAATTAACACTTTATTTTTATAAACAATTATGTGGACCAGGATACATTGCACCTCTTATTTTTTATTAGTTGTCTGCTCTTGTTTTTTGTTGGCTGCTTTCTAATATGTATATATTTTCTTTCTTCTTATGATTAGGTACAACAGGGACTATGTGGTTGAGGGAGAGCCATATGCCGGGTATGATCGGCATAATGCTGAAATAGCTGCTTTTCACCTGGACAGGTAACTCTCACACACTAACTAGGGCAACAGGATTTTTACATAATTATTGTAGAAACTTCTATTATATTGAAATCTGTTATTATATTTTTTTTTTAAAGAAAGATCATGTAGGGCACGACTATAGAATGGGACTGACATGTTGATCACTTACCCTGTCAAAGTTTTTGTTTAACACTTTACAAACAAACAAAACCACCCTTTACATTTCATTTTAATGTACAAATCATAAAATACAAATAACTGTTTATCTTTAAAACAAATCCATTTAGTCCATGCAAAAAAAATGATTTTAAGAACTATTGAACTGTATTGAACTGTATACATATGCTGATAAACTATACTGGTCTGTCATTTTATGTCATGAGTCATTGATTTCTTGCAGGATTCTGGGTTTTAGGAGAGCGCCGTTGGTGGTGGGGAGGTTTATAAATCTGCGCACAGAAATAAAGCCTGTAGCCACTGACCAATTGCTAAGCACTTTTCTCATGCACGGTTAGTTTTAACCTTTTATTAATTTCTTGAAATGAAATCCCCGCTTTGCTTTGCTTTTCTTCATCATCGTTGCTTCCTTTCTTTTTATTGGTTATAAACATGTTATCCACAGACAGGATGTGCCCAGTCTGAAACTGTCTAGAACAAAAAGGGGTTTTTTTGGCATTAAAACACCGTATGTGTTGAAATATAAAACATATACGGGTGGTTTCCCGGACAGGGATTAGACTCTTCCTTGACTTGAATAAGAGTAACAACTGTCCATATTAAAAAAAACGTAACCTGACATATCTCAAAATACATTGGTGCCTTTATGCCGTCTCAAAATGTGCTGGCTAAAACTTTCCTGTAGCTCAGTGGTAAGAGCATTGCGTTACAAACAGAAGGTTGTGGGTTCGATCCCAGGGGATTGCATATACCGAAGTATAAATGTATAGGCTACTACAATGCAAGTCGCTTTGGATAAAAGCGTGTGTCAAATGCATAAATGTAAATGTAAAAATGCACACAAGTAAACACATTTTTTAATTAATGTTTGTTAAACCACTTAAATTTTTTGATAAAAGGGGTCATTTGACTCGGCTAAAACAAATATTATTGTTTGCTTTAGATGCAATACAATGTGTCTCTGAAAGGCGCTGAAATTTTACAAAGCTCATCGTTCTGAAAAGCGAGTTGTGCTATGATTGGCCATGTCACTAGTGCTTAGTGATTGGTCGAATACTGCACAGAAATGTAATGCCTCTCCAAATATTCGAAACATCAGGCTCTGCCTGTGACGGTACAATGAGATTTACAAGACCGCCCACATAACTTGCATGTAGATATGGCCAGTTTAAGTCAAATCACTCCACGAGCTAACGTCAAGTTGTGGGGGTGTGGTTACACAACGCGTTTCAGGCAGGTCTGGGTGAGCATGCGCTCCTAGATAAAATACATCTTTCGTTCCGACACTTACATTTTTGCAATTTCACGTGTCTTATACATGCATGTGCAACTTATAACAGACAGTAGACAAAGAAACTTACACGTACTTCCGGCGAATGACTCCTTTAAACTAAGGCCAAGTCCTGGTTCATCAGCAAGATAATTATGTTCTCTACCTTGTACAAAAAAAGAATTTCAACAGAGATATTAAATATGTTTGTCTCGTTACCCAGATAGCTGCATCCAAGTGCATGATATGTTGTCATCTAAGCGTAAAATTTAAATATTTTGAAAAAATTAAGTTCTTGGATGCTCTACTGATAAAAAAGGATAAAAATATTCATGTATAACAACAATGAAGAAATAATGGAAAAAAGAAATGTCCATGACTGATCTTCTCATCCTCTGTAACATTTTTAGAGACTGTTTGAACAGATTTTTACGTTAAGTATCTTGATTGTGATATCATTAGAATCACCCACATATTTTAGGGGTCAGTGCAGAGCCATGTTTTAAATAGCTTGGTGTTATGGTACCAAGATTTCAAAGTCATAATTCGTAAAACACTCAAAATGAAACTGGATTGTAGTCCACTGGGACAGTTGACATGGTGATACATTGCTTCTTTATTTAACATCTCAGTCCTAAACTTTATCTGTAGTGCAGCTGCTCCAAACATTTCTTCTTAAATCTTAAAATGATTTACGAATATCATATCCAATTTTGTTACCCAGAGGGGTGTAAGTGACATTTTGGGTGACACTATATATGAAAGCCCTCGATGAGATCAATATAGAGTAATTCATTTGAAGCCAAGAGACTTATCACTGAGCATACTTATCCAAAAAAAGGCAAATCATGTGACATTTTTTATAAAAAAGAAATATTTAGATTTTCTTCTGAAGAATTGTTTAACTCTTCAATGAGTACACTATCATCCATGTGTGTAACATCTTTATTAAAAAAGATTGAAATCAATACACAAAGTCAGATCAAACTATTTTTGTTGTTCTGGCCCTCCTGTAAAGTTGATGAAATGTCACTTATTGCCCTCTGGTTCTCAACCCTCGATATATGCAAACTAAATGCTATGAATTATTAGCGTCTGTTTTTTTAATCAAAGACAGCTTTTTTTTCAAGAAATAAACAGCCTAAAAAATGGCCGTTGAAAAACAAAACTAGTCGGAGCTGATGGTCGAGCGGTTCGTGCTCCGACATATATGGCGCTGGTGCGTCCCGGGCGACCCGAGTTCGAATCCCGGCTCGTGGTCCTTTCCCCGACCCCACCCCCTTTCTCTCATCCACTTTGCTTCCTGTCCTCTCCATAAAAATCACTGTCTGTCCAATAAACGCAAAAAAAAAAATCAAAAAAAAAAATATCAAAAAAAAAGTAGGTTCTCAAGTTAGGCTTGTTCGGAGAACCAGTTCCATTTTGTTGGTTAAGGGGTCTCATCTCACTCTCTCAGTCCCACTCTTTCTTCCCTGTGAGCCTCTGGTGTTATCTTAGAAGTTGGCATGGTAGAGCGTTAGGCTTTTAGGACCCCATAATCCCACACAGTATCTCAGGTTTATTTTGCCTTCAAGACAAGTTCCCCATTTAAGAAGATGTACGACCGCACATTCAATTCTACTTAGAGGAGTAAAAGGTTAATATGTCTTGGAAATTCACAATGCATGCTACCTCAGTGGTGATGCATGACTGACGTTTCAAGTGTTCTGTGTAAAACAAGTTTAGCAAGCTTACATTGGTATTGATCAATAGACTGAACTTAAACTGTGAAAATGTATTTTTTTTTATTAAACAATCATGAAGACAAACTCTAGAAAGTAATGGCTGTCAAAATTAGATTTTAAAGAAGGAACTCATAAAAGTACAAACTATTCATCACAACCTCATTTTCATAAAAAAATAATTGTCATTACATTTAGGCATTTGGCAGACGCTTTTATCCAAAGCGACTTACATTGCTTTATCCTATACATTTTACATAGGCATTTGCAATCCCCTGGGATCGAACCCACAACCTTGCGTTTTTAACGCAATGCTCTTACCGATGAGCTACAGGAAAGCTCCAAACTATTTTTTCATTGGTGAATTAACAATTCTGCCATTTTTGTATCAATATGTGCATGTTGTGGCATTAAGCATAATCCTCTGATTCCAGAATTATCCCCTCTTAAATAACACAGTGCCTGTGATATTTAACACATAAGCAGCATTATCAATGGTAATTGATGCTAATCTCTCTGTCTGTAGGAAATAATACATGTTTCTATGGGAAGTGTTATTACTGTCGTGAGACTGAACCTGCATGTGCAGAGGGAGATGTGATGGAGGGATCAATAACTTTGTGGCTGCCTGACGTCTGGCCCCTACAGAAACACAGACACCCGTGGGGACGCACATATCGAGAGGGCAAACTTGCCAGGTACTCATGAATGATTGTAGTCTTTTTCTTTCGTACTCCCCCCTCTCAATATATTTTCATTCTTGACTGGAATGAGTAACAGGTACTGGTTGCTATTTTTGAAGAGCTTCAATCTGATACTCAGTATGGTTGGGTCATTCTTTCTGTGTTGCTCTTAGGGACTTTCACTGAGTGACATCTATTTGAGGTAGCAAGCAGAAAGGTTTTACAGTACGGATGTCATGGCTTTGCAGTATTTCTTCAGCTCCCTACTGTAAATGCTGATTAAAATCATAGCAGAGAAAACTGAATGTCTGGGTTGTGGCTTACAGATTTATACCAACACAAAGACACATTTCCTGAAATGAGGCTCTGTTTTGTTCCCCAAAACCTATATAGTATCTTACAGAATATGAAAAGCTGATTTGGTTTGTGTTCATAGTTTTGGCAGACTAAAGATTACAAGAAAACTACATTTCCTACATAATTAACTGTGTGAAATATAAGAAAATACATGGACTCCTCAATACCACGCCTATAATAATCATGCCTATTTTTAGATTGTTGCTTCTCCCTTTACTGATTTGAGCTTTGTGCGGCCTTCAAGTTTTTCACACCATCCCTTGCAAAGTAATTTTGTTGAACACAAACTCTTGTCATTAGTCATTTGTCTTCACTGGAACTACTAAAATAGCTAAAGCCATTACTTAAAAGGGAGTGGTAACATGCCTTTGCTTTTGTCCAGGTTTCATTTATTACCAGGGATAGCTATGTGACGTGGCAAAAATAACTTGTTTTGCAGGGGTGGATACTACAACTGCTGTTTTTAAAAAGAAGTTGAGGTACAATACTGAGCACAAGACTTGGGTGTGTTAGTACTTTTATCCACCCTCCAATTTTTTTCACCCGCCAACATGGTGTCATTTCATTGATCAGATGGTATAGTCTGTTGTGATTGGTCAAACGCGTTCATCATTTGTCGCAAATGGAACCCCACTACCATCATTACAGGATTACGGTTCACATGTGGTTGGATGTCATGTATATTATATGTGTAGCTAGAGATGGCGGCGATTTTACCAATTTGAGCCCGAGTCTGACAAGGAAGCATCATAAGACGCTAGTCCAAAACAAACTCCTCCACGACTGGAGCAGGATGTTTGTCAGTGACGAGTGACAACTCTTGTCATAAAATCTCCTAGTGTGACAACATGCATGTTGTGCTTTTGCTCATCAATGAAATAAAATATTTTTTTTCTTAAAATAATGTTAATACGTTAGCAGTACTATTATTTAGATTTTTCGTTGTCATGGTACATAGAGCATATCAGGAAGTCGACGTTATGAAAGTGATATATATATAAGCCAAATATATCTATATAGGTGCACGTGCAGCAAATATGTCAAAATGCAAAGTTAATAGCAATATAAACAAACTGTAACACCCCAGAAATAACGGGACATGATAATGTTAGCGTTATATCCATTAGCTAAACACAGATACAAGGTGCGAAAATATTTCTTGAAGTTAAGACAAAAATGAATAGTCTCACTTACAGGTTGTGATTTGGTGGAGCTAACAGGTCCAAATAGAGTTGGTATTCCCCCTCTTTCAATGATAGTCGTTTCACATACCCTGCAGTGAATGCGCCAAGATTATTAAACCAATCTTCGGTGAAATGACACGCGCACAGTAAAACCCTGGGGTTATACTCCTTTGGTATCGTTTGAAAAATGAATTGTAACCATTTTTCCCACAGACGAGCCTTTGGTAGTTGAAATAAGACGGACATAGTGTCACACCGTAGAACACAGACTCTAGACATGATGCACACGCATCACGAACGAGCGACAGTGTTTGGGGGAGGAGAAATAAGTTTTCGCGTCAGTCTCAGCAAAACGTAGATGGGGGCTATGTATAATGACGTAGATATGCATCCACAACTCGTTTGTGTGATTCAGAGTCGACTTCCATTTTTAAAAGCAAATAACTTTATTATTTATTCACTTTCGGACTTACAACTTGGCAGACAGCTTACTTTCAAACACGGCAACATAACAGACTGCATGAAACGTCATTTTCACGATCTCATGCTACGTAGTCTTTAAGTATAAGAGCAACTTTCTTAAAGCTAAGAATAATCTCAAGGTTGGACTTCAGCAATGGTGTCCTTGCTGGTCTTCCTGCAAAGGCTATCAAACCGCTCCAGCTGGTTCAGAACGCAGCAGCACGCCTCGTCTTCCAAAGCCCAAAAGGGCTCATGTGACAGCCCTTTTCATCTCTCTCCACTGGCTACCGTCTGAACCCTGTATCAGATTCAAGTCAATAATGCTTGCCTATAGGACTATGACTGGCATACTTTCACACCCTCCTACACCCCATCAAGAACCCTGCATTAAGCAAACCAGTGGCGTCTTGTATAGCCTTCTTAAAAGGGCAGAAAATCGCTTTACCGCTCATCCTCCTTCTCAACTCCTTCCTGGTTGAACATTCTACCTAACTCAGTCCGGTCAACCACATCTCTCACAACATTCAAAGACTACTTAAAACCCATCTCTTCTGTGAATACTTGACAGACAAATGAGAAGAAACCATCTAACCATCTCTCTCTCTCTCTAAACAGGTATTAGTCTGGCTTTTGTTGAAACTAGTAACTTAGTATAAACACCTATTGTATTATTGCTCCTGTTCGACATATCACTTATTGCTTCCTGAAATCTCTGTAAATCGCTTTGGATAAAAAAAGCTTCCACTAAATGACTAAATTTAAATGTGAAATGTAATAACTGGCTTAAAAATATTTTTTAGGTCGGACATACTAACTTGCCTACTGCCTTTGCACAGTACTGTATGTACTAAACCACAGGTTAAACAGTGTTTTAGGCCAAATTTGTAGTTGTAACTTAACTCTCTATCAATATACAGTAACAGGATGTAAGACTCTTAAAGCGGACATAACACACGCAGTTTCTACCAATCTCATCTTTATCTTGACTATAGAGTACTCCAAAGATCACAAGTATAAAAGACAGATACAGCTGTACGATTCTTTTCGAAAACAGTCAAGCTTCTGAAGCATGCAGTGTGTGGGGCTAAAGCAAAATCACACAATATATCATGCGGCGGTCACACTCAAATTTGCCCATCCGAAATTCGTTTCGATGGTACTGCGAAAATGGGTGGGACAGGACATGCACTAACACATAAAATTAGATGTTTCACTCTTTAAACATTAAGTTGTGTTGTACAAAACAGGGTGATGCGACACTGCTACAATGAGCGATTCCTCCAATTTTTATTATTTTGTACTGAGAGGTCACGCTATGACGCTTTGATCTTCTATTTGTCTCCGTACTCAAGTGTTGCTAATTCGCAGATCAGAGTTCACCAAACTTGAACTTTGGTATGCAAGCAAAATGCCAAAAATTTCTGCACGGGGGTGTTTATCCGGTCTGCATGGAAGTCAATAGAGGGAAAACTCAAGTGTGACCACGGCCTTATCCCTGGATAACTGTATTCACATCACGTTTGTGTTGTTTACATTATGGACGTATGCGCTGATTGTCAACAAAACAGACAACTCTCAACTCAACTTTATTTATATATCGCTTTTTACAATTTCCATTGTTACAAAGCAGCTGTAAAGGAGACATATTGACTTTAAGCAAAACAACTAAAGTCATATACCTGTAAAAACAAGAAAAAGGTGAAGACACAGAAGACAGACAGACCCACATACAAACGGTCCACACACGCAATATGCACACATATTTACACGCACGCACGCACTTCACAGTGAAAGCAAATATTTAAGATAAAGGTGAGAGAAACACAGGTCAAATATAAACAGACTATACATTTCTAAAATGTGAAATTTTAATTATGTAAAACTTCTGAATTCTAAAGCAGCCCCCCCACCCAGGCAAATAGTAAACCAATGGAAACGGTGGCGTGGAACCCAAAACTTCAATCGAGAAAAAAAACCTTGGGAAAAAACAGGCCCAACCAGGGCATTCCAGTTCCCCTCGGGCAAAAGCTGCTGCCTCTGCACAAGCTCGACAGTGCTTGCACATCAAGGCGAAATAAATAAAATAACAAACGTACTAATAAGGTAAATTATAGATTTAACATTAACACTAATAATCTAATAGCATTTGAATTTTTTTTTGTGAAGTCACTATCATCTCCGCTCTTATGAGGTCACCGCTTCCCATTCTCCGCACTGCCATCAGGTCTGGGCATCAACTTCATCCTGTGGTAACCTGGGAACAATGAGACATGCCTGGCTGAGAGTAGAGTACTGTTCTGCACTCTTTAATGCAACAAGTACATCAGTTCTTGTTGGAAGTGTTCCTGGTTCCGGTTGATCTAAATATTGCAGCCAAAACCCTCTGAGGATTTATATTATGGAAGTGTAGTGTATGCAAGATTAAAAAGATTCAATTCAATTCAAGTTTATATATATAGCTCTTTTCACCATGTGCATTGTTCCAAAGCAGCTTTACAGGGGCAAACAGGTAAAACAGAAAAGGTAAAACACAGCACAGTGCATGGTGTTTATGGAACAAGCAAGATCATTCTATTAAATAATATCTAATTAATAAAGAAATAAATGCAGTCTCCCGGGGAGCAAGCCACCACTGCCCTGCTGTGGCAAGGAACCCAAACACGAATGATTGATTAATGGAGAAAAAAGACCTTGGGAGAAACCAGGCTCAGCCGGGAGGGCCAGATCCCCTCTGACATGTCATAGCTGCACTCAGTGACCCTGACCAAAAGCCACAGAGCAAATATCCACGAGGAAGAGGGAGAGCCCACCATCTGCAACCCAGAAAGTCCCACTCGCCAAAAACCATGCAGGTTCAACCCGGTCCCACTCCACGATCGACACCAGAAAACAGAGGATCAACCAGGGAAAATAGTAATGGCATGTTGTAGCTTTATTCCTCTGTTGTCCGACATCGACCACAAAACAAAGCCAAACCGGACCCAAACAGCCCACGCGGATGAATCCCCACAGCCAACGAGCCCCCCCACTCCTACCAAACACCCACCCAACAACCTCCAATCAGGGCCACTGAATGCAGCTATAACTTTAAACTGCTGACATGTGATGTAAGTTTAGCATTAAATACCAAGTGTAAATTCAGCATTAATGTGACAAGTAGTCCGTCTTTGCTCTTGGTTGGGGGTGGAGTGGTCTGAGCTGGGATGGTCCGATGGTCGTATTTCTCTTGGGTGGAGGTGGAATTGCCTTAGATGGAGCTGGGATGGTCAGTCAGTCTGCAGCTGTAGCTGGCATAAGGTGGGGTGGGGATGGGCATATGTCGATCATCTGGACCAGGCGGAATTTCTTCCTATCTCGGGATGGGCATCCCGAGGCGAAGGCAGAAGGAGAATAATTAGCGTAGCTGCTGTTCATTAACTATGCATTAAGTGAAAGTTTGGCTGAAAAGAAGTGTCTTTAATCTAGATTAAATTGGGAGAGTGTGTCTGACCCTCGAATAGTATTAGGTAGTAAATAGTATTAAATCAATACGATACTTAATGGGTAGCCAGTGAAGCTGATGCGTCTTTGGTTTAGATTTAAACTGACAGAGTGTGTTTGCCTCCTGGACAGTGCATGGAAGATTAATCCAAATTTTAGGTGCTAGATAGCAAAAGATCTACCACCTGCATTTGATTTCGAAATTCTAGGTATTACCAACTGACAGGATGCCTGAGAGCATAATGCAAGTGAAGGACTGTAATACAATTCAAGTTCGCTCAAAAACTCCGGAGCTAAACCATTTAGAGCATTATAGGTAATTTACAAGATCTTAAAGTTAATGCGATGCTTTATAGGTTACCAGTGCAAGGTTGACAAAACCGGGATAATATGCTCATACTTGCTTGTACGTGTAAGAACTCGAGCTGCAGCGTTTTGGACCATTTGGAGTTTTTGTAATAAGCCTGCAGGGCAACCACCTAACAGTGCATCATACTAGTATTGTCTTGATGTCATGAATGCATGAATTAACTTCTCTCCATCTGACAGAGACAGCATATGACGTAGTTTAGATATATTCTTAAGATGGAAAAACAGATGTTGGCGACATGGCTCCCAAATGACAAATTACTATCGAATAAAACGCCAAAACCCTTGACGAGGGTTTTATGGAGCATCTGTCAATGGTTAAGCAGTATTCTTGGTTGTTACGTAAGGTGGTTTTCGGTCCAATAAGTAACACTCGTGTTTTGTCCGAGTTCAGTAACTGAATTTACTTAATTTCTGGATTGACCCTTTCAACGTGAATTTAACTATTTTAGTTTGAGAAAAAATAAAACATCCCTTAACCATGCCGCCACCGCTGGTGGTGTAGCGGATATCCAAACCAGTAAAATTCTACGACGGGCAAGAAGTGATGTAAAAGCAAAAATATCCGATTGGTTCCGGGTTAAGGTTTAACTCTATTTTGGAATACCAAATATTGCAATCAACGGACAAGGCTTGATTTTAATTTTTATGACTTCAGATAAAGTTTGAAAAACATATGACCAATATTGATTTAGACGGGGACACAACCAAAACGTGCATGTAAAATCGTCTGGAGAGAGGGAACATCAATAACAACTCCCGTCCGTTCCTGGATATATATCTCCTAATTTAGCCATACTAAAGTGAGCCCTAAGCACTACTTTGACTGAATGAGCCCCAAGCGTGCACAAAAAGAGGATGATTTAGTCCTTTGTAGTGTGTCCTCCCAGTGTCTGTCCGACAACTCAACCATCAACTCGCCTTCCCACCAGTTCTTAATTTTTGCAAGGTCATGGTTTTCCAGAGACATCAGTTGAGAATATAATTGTGACATCAATCCCTGTTTTGGACAGAGGAGGGTAATTTCTTCCCATGCTGCTTAATTAGGGAGGAACGGGAAGAAAGGAAACAGTGCTTTGACACAGTGGCATATTTGGAGATATCTAAAAAAATTACTATGTGAAAGATCATGTTTCTAGCATATATTATCAAAACTATCAAACCCCTCTTTAATGTACAAGTTTTTAACAGAAAAGCTGCTTCCTGCCCCACTGAGTAAATGTTAAATCAAGAGAGGAGGCTGGAAATAAACGATTTCTTACAAATAGGGCCTAGGGGGGAGGGGGAGGTGAATTCGTAATGATTTCAGAACTTGGCCCAGGTTCTAAGGGTGGACAGTACTATGGGATTGAAGGTAAACCTGTACCACTTTGTGGGCAGGGAGGAGAACGCCAAAGCAGGGAGGGATAACCAGTGGCAAGAGTGTGCCTCAAGTGGAAGGCTGCAACAAATGATGATTTTGATACTCGATTAATCTAACGACTAATCGGTACGTTTTTAATGATTATTCAGCATTTGCAACTAGTTAAATCATTGAGTTATACATAATTTACGTATTGAAAAAAAACAATTCATCTTTTGAAATTTGTTTTAATGTACTCGAACCAACTGATTACTCTCTTTATGTTTGCTGATTCTGTCCAACTCGAATCACACAAGTACTCTCTACAAACTTTTAAATACAAATAATAATAAATAAATAAATTAGGTACATTACAGACCAATTTTTTTTAATTTAAACAAATCTCTGAAGCGTGAGGCTGCATTTCTATGACAACAGTTCAGTTAAACTCTTTCCCCACCAGCCTTTTTAAAAAAAATTGCCAGTCTACGCCAGCGTTTTTTTACATTTTAACCAAAATTTAATGGCTCAAGGTACATTTTCTGTAAAGAATATACGGACTTACAATATTTCAAATGATAGAATAGAGTCTCTGCTTTTAAACAAAGTAAACCATATTCTTTAATCTTGATTTTTTTTGTATCACTCCTTAGATGTGGGTAGGTTTCTTCAAAAATGCATCACTTTATACGTTAATTATAATTAACATTTTTTGTCAAAGATTCCACCGATAAGAAATATACGTTCTAGGTTCTGGGATTTTGTACTTTTTCCCAAAGGTGTTTAACAGCGCCACCTGCTGTACAAAAGTACAAACACTGATTGCCGTGATAACTCGTCTTTGGCAGGGAAACGTTTTTTTTTTAATGACAAGATAAATCATCAATGTCGATGAAAGAGTTAATGAAAAAGAGCAAGTAACAGAAGAATATATTTTAAAAATAATGGCAAGATATAAGACTCCTATCCCTTAACGTCCCTCTCTTATAATCATTTTCCTCTCATGTAATACCTAATAGTGTTATAATAATAAAAACAGGCTTGACTTCTAAGCTCGATCAAAGCTTTATACTTTGCAAAACAAATAATGACATTACTGTAATTGTATGATTATTGTTGTTATTATTAATTGCTATTATTATTGTATTCTCTCATAAAAAGATTTAACGCTAAGTTAGTTAATTAGTCACCTCTCTCCTGCTCCAGGATGTTTCCTTTTTAAATGCTCCAGCATGCATGTTGCGCTGCCGTGAAAGGCAAGTTCCGCCTTGCATGCATTGCTCACAACCACATTTATTGTTTTCAATTTGGTAAAGCTTTCCCAGACTTTACTTGTTCGCATTCCTTTGTAATCCGCCATAATTCTTGTTGTGTGTCCTTCTACTACGATAGCATTTGCGAAGGCTGCATGACACTCTAATGCTACAGTCCCCTAGCGGTCAAATTGTGATATTGCAGGCCCTTACATTAAGACACGTAATTAAACGACTACTCGACAACAATATTTGTCGGAATTTTTTATTCAAGTGTACACCAATCGTGGAGCCAGAATATAATTGTCTGCAAATTAGCTGCCCAATAGTAGTGAATAAAACTGAAGAGACCTATTCCCCCCACATCGCGTCCCCTCTGATGTAAGAGTCTTTTTAACTCTTGAAACTTTATTCTTCCCGATAAAGGAGGTAATGGGATGCGTTACCTGATTGAAAGAATGATTTTGTAAGAAATAACTGTAGACATCGAAACAAATACAAATACTTTGGGAGTAATTCCATCCTCACCGATTGTATCCTCCCTGCATTACTCAGAGGTAGACTGCTCCACCTTTGAAAGTCAGCTTTCATTTGGTTAACTAGGGGTTTATAATTAGCAAGGAGGGATGTGAAGGAACGGGAATGTTTATTCCAAGATATTTTAAATCAGAATGTGTTAAGTAGAAGGGGACTGCTTCTTGTTTAATTTGCATTGCCAAATCATTGATGGGGAAGCATTCGCTTTTCTGATAATTAAGTTTGTAGCCAGAAAAGGACCCCAAATTATCCAATAGTGATAAAATTACGGGGCACTCGTTTCTGGATTGCTTACATAGATCAAGAGATTGTCTGCATACAGAGAGACGCGATGTTCCTCAATACCACGCCCAACCCCTCGTAACCAAAACGACGACTTCAATGCAATCGAAAGAGGCTCAATTGCCACTGCAAATAGGAGCGAGGATAAAGGACATCCTTGGAATGAGATTGATTAGTTTGAATACATGCTTGTAGCGACAAGTAGGGCAAACAAATCCATGACAGAAACGTATCACTGGACCCAAACCTTTCCAATAAGGTAAACAAGTATTTCCACTCCACCGGTCAAAGGCCTTCTCCACGTCCAGAGAGATTACAGCTTCTGGGGTCGAGGAGGGACCGGAGGAATAGATAATGTTAGCAAATCTGCGAAATCTGCGATTTGAAAAAGAGTAGTGACCCTTTATAAAACCAGTCTGGTCCTCAGAGATTACTTCAGGAAGAACGGATTCTAATCGATGTGCCATCACCTTGGCTAAAATTTTTATATCAACATTTAGGAGGGAGATAGGATGGTAAGAGTAACAGTTAGTGGAGACTTTGTCCATTTTGAGGAGTAGTATAATCTGAGCTTGTGTGATGGTCGGGGGCAAGGAACTGTTTCCCAATGATTCGTTAAATACTTCTAGCATAATAGACGCAAGTTTATATTTAAATTTAAAAAATTTGGATAGCCATCAGTTCCTGGAAACATACCAGTTTGCATGTCTCCGATGGCTGTATGGCCGATGGCTGATCTCTGACTGTGTAAGAGATCGGTCTAACAGTTCCCTGTCTCCAGGCTCAATAGTAGGTAATTCTAAATTATCCGAGAAACTTACCATATTCGTAGCGTCTGGTGGGAATTCAGACGTGTAAAGTGTAGAGTAAAATGTTGCAAAAGTATTATTAATTTCCTTTGGGTTGGTGACTATATTTTGATCCTGATCTCTCACTTGGGATATGAGCCTTTCAAGCAGCCTGAAGTTTTAACTGGTGAGCCAGCAATCGACTAGCTTTTTCTCAGTACTCATAGTTAGTGCTCCGGGTCCGTAGTAATAAATATTCCACCTGGTTGGTGGATAGAAGATTGAGCTTAGACTGTAGAGCTATCCGTTCTTTATATAATTCTGGGGAGGGGCTTATAGAGTTTTTGCGGTCTAAATAAAAAATTTAATCCGTCAGGTCTTACATTTGTTTCCGGCGTTCCTTGTTGACATGTGCTACATATGAGATAATTTGTCCTCCTAAGTAAGCTTTTAAGGTTTCCCAAAGTTGGGAATATGATATACCTTCCTTCTTGTTTGCTTCCAGAAAAGTATCTATATTGGTGGCCACATGTTCGCAAAATTTCTCATTTGAGAGCAGTAGGAATCTAGTCTCCAGAAGGATTGCTCTCTAACGTTCAAAGTGAAATAAAGGTCTAAGATGAGTGGTGCATGATCTGAAATGATAATGGCCATGTATTCAACTGATTCCACTACAGGGATGAAAAAGCTATTTTTAAAAGGAATGAGAAGGTATCATTGAGAAGGAATGATGGACATGAGAAAAGAAAGAGAATTGTTTGGAGTTCGGATTTTGAAACCTCCATGGGTCTACACAGCCATTTCGTCTCTTAAAGTCTGACAAGTGCCTTAACATTACAGAAGACAACCCATTATTTAACACTTAGACCATGTTCAACATGATACAAACTTTGTTTGTAATCAACAAAGAAAGCATGAAAAAGCATTAGACAGCTGCACCTTTAAGGATAAATTGTTAAGTGCAATTCCATTGGTTCTTCGCTTAATTAATAAAATGAAGCATTGGAATTTAAGGTAGGGTAAGATATTGTAGAGAGGCTAGGATTAGCAAGCTAGCTTACTGCGTACAGTCCCACCCTCCCTTCAAAGCACTCTACAAAGCCACGCCTGCTTCAAAACACAGAAATGTGCTGATGGTGCTGATGGATTTTTTTGCCAGAAAAGATTCTTTGACACATGCAAATACAGAGTTTGACAGGCATGTGAGACATCCTGTCATGGGACTCAGACCAAGATATTGTTTTAAATTCTGAATATATTTAGACCACTTTACTTGGTAATTGTTATCAGGATGTAAAGAGACTTTCAACCAGCACAACATAAAAAATGTTTCTTTGTTAGGATCTGCTTCCCAGCATTTAACTTTTTTGATAAACATTGAAAGAAATAAAGCCACTAAAAGATAGATGACACATCTGAATACCGCAAAATCTAACCACAAAATGTTTCCATATTAAACTGAAAGTTTCCGTTCTCATAAACTGAGCCAGACATTACAGCATCAAAGCATACATCAAGGTGGGATGGAAAATATCAGATCGTTTTTTTTAAATAGAAAAGGGCAGTTTAACCCAATTGTGTCCTGTTGGTCATTAAGAGTAAGGGTAAGAGACACACAATGTTATTTAGGAAGTGATAGTATGAATAATAAGCATGTTTCGTGTAAAATGTCTGTTGTAGAGACAATCATTGTGGCTTCATCTGAGGGGTGTTACGATTAATCTGACATGTATGTTAATAGCACATTCTTTAGTCTATATCTTGTTCCATACAAAGCTGTTGTTTGTGTGTACACATGTTCATACAGGCTTGGCCGAGGGCTGTTCTACTCTAAATTAGGAGGCTTCCTAACCTTTATATTGCATATACACAGTGAGATGATGATATTTTCTCAGAAACGCTAAAGAAAAATATATATCCATCCAAACCTGATGGATCAGTGATTCCTCATGTTCTACAGAGTGTCTGTTGCTTTTGATTGTGTTGATCGATAGCTTTGTGTTTCTGTGTTGTAGGTGGGAGTATGATGAAAGCTACTGCGAGGCCGTGAAGAAAATGCCTCCTTACGATGCCGGTCCACGGCTCCTGGATGTCATCGACACAGCCATGTTCGATTACCTTATCGGAAATGCTGATCGACATCACTACGAGAGTTTCCAAGATGACGGTGGAGCCAGCATGCTGATTCTTCTGGATAACGCTAAAAGGTATAGATCTACAGACTCATAGGAAATGTCAGATGAAACTTGTTACTTCATTGTTTTACTGTTTAGCTTTACTACAAGGAAGGTACCACTGATCTAGAGAAGGCAGTTAAGAACATTTATGACATGTTCAATATGGCCTTAATATGTTTTTTCCACCTGCAGTTTTGGGAACCCAGCTCTGGATGAGAGGAGTATTCTCGCCCCCCTTTATCAGTGCTGCATGTGAGTGTAAACATACACACATAGTTTATTTCTTTCAAGCCAAACTCAAGTTATAGTTGGGTAAAAGGGAAATTCTGTCATCATTTACTCAACCTCTTGTTATTACAAGCTTATATGGCCTTTTTCGGCAGTATAACAAGGAAGATAAAGCAACGGTGGTACCCATTGACTTGCATTGGTTTCGTGTCTATACAATAGAAGTGAAATGGGTACCACCATTGTGAAAACTACCATTGACTGGCAAGTCTGTTTCAATTTCGATTGATTTCTTATTAAAAAATATTTGCCAGCATTGAATGAGCAACGCATGAAGTGGTAAAGGATTTTATACATCACTTTATTCTCTATTTGGATCAAACAGGGTTCGTGTCTCTACCTGGAACAGACTGAACATACTGAAAGGTGGAGTTCTGAGCTCAGCTATGCGACAGGCTACTGCCCACGATCCCGCTTTTTCTGTGCTGACAGGACCGCACCTCGCCGCACTCGACCGGCGTCTCAACGGAGTGCTGGCTACGGTCCGGCAGTGCATAGAGACGCAGGGTGCAGACAACACTCTGATTGAGGATCGCATGAACCTGCCTCATTCTTAAAGACACAGGAAAGTGAAACTGCGTTTGTGAAGTTGAGAACTGACTATTGCACAGGCTCCTTCACATTCTCATCCTGCTACAAGGCCACAAGAAGCCTTAGGAGATGACCCTGAGGAGAACAGGGAGCTGTTTGTTAGTTTTTTTTTTCAAATGGATTAATTCAGTTAAGACCACAGAGGCAAAGATCTTCATCTTGCTCTCTGGATCGAGTAAGGCAGTCTTTGCAACATATTGGTGTTACTGTTTTCAGTTCATTCAACCAGTATGTTTCTTTTCTAATTTTTAAAAAGACTGGAGGCATGAGGTTACCAAAACAGAATTTGGGATTAGATATTTGGCTAAACATTATTGCTCAGGAATGTTGAATTATTTTCCAGTGTTCAAGTAGAGGAAGAGAAGTGACATTATCAGATTTCTCCACCCAAATTGTACATACAGATCAAGCTTTGAATAATACCGAGTTATAATATTATTGACCGTAAGATATTAACTGGAATGATTGAAGTAGGAGAGTGAATAAAGTATCGTACAAAGCTGGCAGGATATTGCTACTGATGTTCAAAGATGTTGACGACACAGCAATGTAAAGCAACTGTGAGATGTTTTGAGGATTAAAATTAATATTTAAAACATATAGATTCTTTCTTGTTTGTTTTCTTATTGGAACTCTGGCAGACAACTTCCTATCTAAATAAAAACAACACAGACTATAAGGGTTTTGGGAGATCTTGAAGTGCTGATGTTTAAATATGCAGCATTTGGATTATTAGTTGTTTCCTGCGTACATGCCTAACTACAGATAAATGGGATTTCTGCAACTAAAGATATGTTTGTAAGAAAAAAAATCGAAATTCTCTTTTGACATCAACGAGATCTTAAAGCGGCTGTAACACACAGGGTTTGAGTCAATCTCATATTAATCTTGAGTACCTATAGAGTAGTATCGTATCTTCGAAGAGTATTTAGTTTGATCACATTTGTAAAAGATCGATACAGCTTTACGATTGTTTCCAAAAACATACGGCGCGTGCTGGGGGAGGGGTAGGCTGAACCAAAGCTTGTGCGCACCCATTGTTAAAAAATGACAGACATCAGTTTCACTCAACACATGCTATTCATGTACGGCATCTTTAAGCGCTAGGCCGGCTCCATATATCAGTTTCAAACGATCTCATAATCCAGCGGTGTCCACCGTTTATATAACATTCATCACCCAAATGTAGTGAACAAACAAACACCTGAACTTTGCGAATGTATGCTCTCTCTCTCCGGCTTACAAGTGAAAGTGACATCTGCACATGCTCCTTCTCCTGCTCTCATGTGGCCGTGCGCTTTTTTCCGGGAGAATTGTCCCATAAGGGACTAAGAAAAGTTGTTACGAAACAGTTTTATATGTTCGAAAAAAACTTTCTGAAACCTGTACGATCGCTGGGGGAGTGTATCGAGCACAGAAATACTACGTAATACACCTAACTCAATTTTTGACAAGTTGGCCCTGTTAAATATGAGAAGACGGCACGTTTAACATTGTAAAGAATGCATGACACATCGTTGCAGGGCCGCTTTGAAATGCTACATTTTTCAATCCAGTGTTTGGTCAAAATAGGACAAACTACCTTATTCGGTTAAAGATGAGGAAACACACACAGTTTCCGCCAATTTCATATTAATCTTGAGTACCTATACAGTAGTATTGCATACTTTGTATCTTCAAAGAGTATTTAGCTTGATCAAATTTATAAAAGAGAGATACAGCTGTACGATTATTTCCAGAAAAAGTCAAGCTCCCTTAGGCGTGCAGAGGGGGGGGGGACCACACCACAAGCACACAATACATCATTGCATTATCCCTGCATAACTGTTGATTTGCTTCGAGTTTGTGTTGTTTACATTATGCACATAAACGGCAGTTGCCAGCAAAACACTTTTTACTTACCGTGTGCAGTTCATCTCTAGCATATTCTAGCTCTGTTTCAAACGATCTCCAAATCCAGCGTTATATCCTCCGTTTATTTAACATTCATCACCGAAACGCAGTGAGCAAACAAACAGCTAAACTCCCCTCGGCCGAGTGAAGCGCATTGATGGCCGTGCCCTTTCTCTGGTTGACGCGTGGGAGTGGTGTTTCACTCACTGGATGACATGTGGGCGTGCATTTCCTGGAGAACTGTGCAATAAGGGACTGAGCACCCTTGTTACGAAACGGCAATCCATGTTCGAAAAAAACTTTTCGAACCCTGGCGGAGTGAATCGAGCACAGAAAAACTACTTCATACATTCAACATGTTTTGACAGGTTGACCATGTTAAGCTTGAGAAGCCAGCACGTTTAACAGTTTAAAGAAGTCAGAATGTATGAAATAGCATGTTACCTAGAATAGGTTAATTTACAACCCAACTATTGGGTTCGTCCCTTTTTGACCCAGTGCTGGTTGAACATCAACCAGCATTTTTTAAAGTGTATTGAACTAAAAATCAAAACAAGCCTTTGGAGAATGTGTTTCAAGTCAGTAAGGCATCAAGCCACATCTGAATCTAATGTTTGTTTCATTTCCTGTCTCTTGAGAGCATCATCTGATTGACTTTACTGCCTTGGATGTCCCACCATACTGTGCTTGTGCGTCCACGGGATGGGCCAAGCAGAGTCATGGTATCCACGAAAGCGGTCACAAGACAAGACTGTAAAAATGTCAATTTCTTTTACTTTTTAGACCATTGATTGCATTTCCACACAATAATTATTAGTGTAGTTTTCAAGAAGTAGCTTGGTTATCGGCCACACACTATTTATATTTCCTGTATGATTTCAAAAGTATTGTTAATCTGCTTCTGAAACTGGAAGTGCCTTTATGCACGAATACCATCTTGGAAGTCATTGCCTGATAGGTCAGCGAGGCAAAATAAAACGCTGTCTATGGAAACCTGCTGGTGTTTATTTGAAAGAAAAACATAATTGATCAAAATAGCTTAGCTTAGCTCAAATGTTAAAATATTTTTGAGGACACCGTTTCAACAACCCTGTCATCACCCTTGGTTTACTGGAAACTTTAGGTATAAACAACAAAAATAGGCTTGTGTGTTCATGAGGAGCCTATCATTAATCATTTCATTTGGTCTGTGACGAATACTGAAACTGGAGAGTTTTGATCGAAAGGTTGTTGGATATTCCTAATGAGATGTCTTTTTATTTTTTATTATCTGAATTCTGTCTGACCCCATATCAAAGACCAATGTCCTCCATATCAGATGTTTACATCTGATTTGACTATAACGATAAACATTCAGCCTTCCTTTAGTTTGTCTAAGGAATTTCCAAAGTGCCTCTACAAAGACGATGCAAGCCACACAGGAACCTTTAAACGCTTTGGTGCACCCAATCTCTTCTCACCCACCAGTCACCTCTGTACTTCACTGGCTGTCCTAAATTTCTGACACCTGAAACTCGCTTGCTCATCTGAGCCTCTCAGCCTTGACCACCCACCTTGTGGCAGGGGCTTGCTAAGATAAGTGGTTGATGAGGTTTTTCTCACTAGTGACGGTGAAGTCTGTTCATAAAATGTGTACAGAACGGGGAAATCCCAGTTGTCAATTGGCAAAGCAGCTGTATAGACTAACTGTTAAGTAACTTCATCACAATAAACACAACGCTTTCAGGAATAGTCAAAGCTGAAGGGCATCACACACACCCCTTTTATTTAAATATATTTCTGTAGAGCTTTCCACAGCTTTGCATTGTTGGCAAATTCTTTACAGTAAATATTAATACAGAAGGAGCGACAAAATGTAGAATATATAGATGTATAGAATAAATTGTGTCATTTAGTAACAAAGATGATAAATACGCAGTAAAATTATTCAAAACCTGATAGGGTTTTTACTTTAGGGGTCACATACAGTGGTTCTGTCAAGACTGTCAATTATAGAAACGCATGGTATGTAAATGGTGATTTTTCACACGTTATCAAAGACCAGGTTTAACATGCAATATGTAAACCAGGCCCTGACTCTTTTCTTGTATCCATCTTATTTCAGGGTTCTTGGCCCTTTTTACTGTATAATATACCGGAGGAGCCTGTATATCATTGCACAGCATATAGATTATAACTGTTACTGTGTTGTGTATTTGAGCATCGCTTGGATAGAAATTTCTGGGAAATATCTTTAATTGGGCAATCAAAGTGTGGTTGGTTCCACATTTAAAAATTTTTCTTTTTTATCCAAGACAATAACAGCATCAGCGATCTATTAACTAGTGGATAATCTTCGCTTCACTATTTCTGTTGGGGAGTATGACTAAAGAGTACTACCACAAGGGAGGATTTACAAAATTAATAAATGATCAAATTAAATATCTAATACAATTTTAGTAAGTTTTATTTGTTTTTTACATGCTTTTCTGTACATTAAAATATAACCCATATTCTTACATATTCTGTATACGTGTTCTTTTTATTCACATTTTGTTATGTTAATCCCTTAATTAACAGTAATCTACACTCCATGCACACTATGTCAAAACAAAAAACTGATTTGTGACTTAGAACTTTACAAATTTATTAAAAATAAAATCTAAAATAAGTACATTGCATAAGTTTCCCTGGGCGCTGCAGTGGTAGCTGCCCAGTGCTCTGGGTGTACGTGTGTCACCACTTGCTGTCTGTGTGTTCACTACTGTCTGGATTGGTTAAAAGCAAAGGTCACATTTCGGGGATGGGTCACCATATCTGACTAATAGGTCACTTTTAGTTCTTCAAAGTATTCATCCCCTCAACTCAGTAGTTGGTTAAAGCACCTTAACAGACTGAAATCTTTTTGGGTATGACGTGGCAAGCTTTACACATATGCATTTGGAAGTTGTCTGCCATTCTTTTCCTCTCAAACTGTTGTCTGGTTGGATGGAGATCAACAGAAGACAGACATGGCCCAGGCACTAGTTGGGCCACTCAAGGACACAGACCGAGTTGTCCATAAGCCACCCTTGCATTGTTTTAGCTGTGTGCTTAGGATCATTGTCATGTTGGAGAATGAACCTTCTGCCCTGTCCGAGGTTCTGAATGTTCTGGGCTAGGTTTTCATGATCATTATCACTGTATTTTGTGCCGTTGAGCTTTTCTTCTACTCTGCAGTGAGGTTTGTCCGTTTGCGAGTTTCTCCCACCTCCATATGCTCATGGAGCTCAACCAGAGTAATCGTGGTTCTTGGTCACAGCTCTAACCAAGACCCTTCTCCATCAATGGCTCAGTTTGGACAGGAGGTCGCTCAAGTATGAGATCTGTTGGTTCCAATCCATTTTCGTTAAGGATTAATTGTGGCTACAGCTTTCTGTAAACCCACAATACAGCAGATTGTTTTTAAGAAGACTTTCCCAGATCTGTGTCTTGATACAATCCTGTGTCTGCGCTCCACTGGCTGTTCTTTTGACCTCATGTCTTGGTTTTTACTTTAATTATTCATTTTCAGCTGTTGCACCTTCTATTGAGAAGTATTTGCTGCTCCAAATTATGATTATTTAGTTGAATTTGCCACAGGTTATCTCCACTCGGAGTGTAGAAACATCAACAAGCAAAACTAATGCTTCTGAGCGACATTTCAGCTGTCCCAGAAAAGGATATAAATACTTACGTAATGTACTTATTTAAAAAAAGTTAATAACTTAATCCATGCCATTTTTTCCTTGAACATAACAAAACCATCGAAGACACAATAGAAGACAACATATATTATTTTCAATGTATATAAAATATATATATTTATATTTATATATGAATAATAATAATAAATAAATAAATGAAAAGAGAGAAAATAAAAATAAAAGCAGGGACAATCAAAAGCTGACCATATATGTAAAACAAAAGTGTATGGGGCCTAACTGATTTAAGAGGAGTTGATGTACTTAAATTAATCTATGAATGGTTGCCATAAGTAATAAAAAATATCTTTCAGAGAGAACCTAATTTTCTCTAGCACTAAATGTATCAGATTTACATATGTGGGGGTAGCTTTCTGTTTCCAGTTAAGCAATATTAATCTTGGTTCTTAAAGCAAAAAAAAATAAAAAGTATATTTTGTTCATCACTATTTTTAGGTTTTACTTATTTGCATTTTGAATACATTGGCAAAGTTGTACAAATCTGTTCTTGTTTTGTCATTATTGTGCATTGAGTGTAGATTAATGTATTTTTTTATTTATTTAAAAGTAGTTTAACATAAGGCAGCAACATAAAAAAATGTGAATAAAATGAAAGGGGGATGAATACTTTTGCAAGGCACTGTATATGCGTATGCTGTATGCATATCTCTGCTTTCCTTCTGAAACCTTGGATCTCCATATTTTTTTTTTGGGCCCCAATTTATAAATTACTCAAACCTTATGCAGGTCACTGGTTTTTTAAATAGCTAACCAAATAAAAAGTATTAGGGATAGCTCACCCGAAAATAAACATTCTGTCTCACCTTTGAGTTCTGTATACATTTCTTTGTTTAGGTGAACACCGAGAAAGATTTTGGAAGAATGCTTATAACCAAACAATTCTTGAAGTACAAATGTAGGAAAACTTATGTATAATTTGATTTATTTGAAGAAGATATTTTGAAGGATGAAGGACAGCAAGCAGTTCTGGGGCACTTTTGACTATCATTGTCATTTTTCCTACTGTGGTAGTCAATGGGGTCCAAGAATTCATTTTTGGGCTAACTGTCCTCTTAAAAATGAGTTTCTTTACTTTGAAAACACCGTATGTAATCATTTAAAGAGTACAGTGTTTTTTTAATTTCCTGAAAAACAGTGAATTTGGACAATGTTTCAGAAGGACAGCGACAAAATGCAATGTGTCATGGTCCTGCCTCTTCTTGTCGTGATTTTCGAGTCTTGTGGCAGACTTCTTACTTATTTCTAGAAACCAAGGATACAGTTCATGTATCCTCCAAATTCCTGTCAAAGAAGGTAGCATTTGAAGGGTGCCTCTGAAGAGTCCTACCTGATTTTATGACACGAGAAAGCCTCAATGACATGGCAGCCTTCGAATGAGACCTCTGGAGGACAAACCCTTACGAAATGAGACACAGCCAGTGTTTCATTCCTGTCACCTTCTTTATGTCATTATCCCTCCTCAGTGGGATCGCTAGTCCCTTGTATTTATTGTCCCGTGTTGGTTCATTGTCTTAACCTGCCCTACCCTCCTTCGTGTTGGATTACTCTTGTTCCTGTTTGGTGTGACCAGTCAAGTTTGTGGACTTATTATTTATATTATTTTTGGACCTTGTTTATTTTTCCCATTCGTGGGAAGTTTAAGTTCGAAATCTTGTTTTGTTTATCGTGTTTTCCCCACTATGGAAGTTTGTTTAATAAAGTTTGCTTTGTCTGCTGCGCTTGGGTTCTGTGCTAAACCGTGACATATGTATATAAAATGATTAAAAACTGGTAATACATGTTGGTTATTTAAAGAGACTTTGCTTTTGTGCATAGCCTATATTTTGACTTCAAAGAATAAAAAAATATGGTGGTCTTGGTATGTGTTTGCGGGGCCTCACCTCTTTGAAGTTTTGGAAGCTTTACACTTATATTTACACAGTTAATAGTTAATAAATCCCCATCATACGAGTCATCTATAAGGGGAATTCTTCTTATTTAAGGCCAAGGCAGACAGAGCAATACAAAAAACTGTTTTGTTTGAAAACTGCTAGGTGATTAAAAAACTGAAAGAGAAAAAGTTAATTAACAGATATGTTTGTCACTGTTTTTATCAAATGCCTTTAAGCGTCTCTAAAAATCTAAGAAAGTCATTTTAAAATGTAAAATCAATTGTAATGGGTAACAAATAAAAATATTAAAGGTCAAATATTATTTGACGTTATTTGATAAACCATTTTTGTACTAGTAATGCGAGTCTTTTTCAGACCTGTGGAAAAAACGTTTAAAATAAAAACTATCTTGAATAAAAAACATGACATATATCTTATCTTTAAAGGTGATAAAACAGCTTTTTTGGTCAAAAGAGTCTCAAAGAAGGAATTTTGGGGAGTAGTAATGTGTGATAATTCACAAGGTCATTCCCAGAAGTGGGCATGTTACCGGTAAGGAGTTTTGAAGCTGTGGAATAACACAGCTTTGGTTTGAGTCATGCGAGTGTCCCTTCGAAAGGATAAACTGTCTTTCCCCTGTGAAAACAAAATATTCTAGAAGCTATCAGGCTCACCCTTTCAATGCAAGACTCAGTCAAATCTTTGACTCAGTCTCTGTTGGGGCTGGACTAAAATCCAACTGCACATGATTCACTTGGGTAAATCTTTTAATCAAAATGAGACTTTGTGTGGTTTGTTGAATCGAACAGTTCTTTTATCAGTATATGTAAGGTCCAGTTTATACGTAAGGACCAGTTTATATGATATTTAAATTATATGATATTTTTTTGTATAAAAATGTATTAAATAAACAAAGTCGTGTTACTTTGTCGCATCTAAAGGCATTTACTCACCCTCAAGTTCTGTATACACTTCTTTGTTCTGATGAACTCAAAGAAAGATATTTGGAAAAATGTTAATAACTGACATTTCCATGGCATCATTAGGGAAAACATCCTTAGTAAACATCCTAATAAACATTCCAGAGGCCTGTTTCAGAAAGGATGTTAAGTGAAAATGAGGGAACCTCTGGGTCTTCCAATTCAAAATGCGAGGTATTTCAAACCTGAGAAAGTGGGGTAACTCAAGCCTGTTTCTAAAGGAGAGGTAACTTAGAGTCTACTCTAAGTTAGAGTCTATGGTATACTCAGAGTCAGTAACCATAGTAACTTACTCTGTGAACCTAACCTGGTCGGGAACAGGTTTCCTTTGGTAAACCCAGAGTTAATTTCGATCTCCTTCCCCTTGAAAGTGCATGTGGTGTACCTCATTCATTCTTTCATTAATACAGTCATCTGTGGCACACATTTTGATAACACAGAGACCATTTCAGTGACATATGTCATATGTACTTTCATAGAGGACTCAGAAGAGACTGCATTAATTCATAGGGATGTTCTTTGAATTCAGAAGAGCAATTTACGACCGGAGTGGAATTTTGTCATTTCCCTTTGTATTAATCTTAACAGTGAATTAGATGTATCAAAATATATCAAATCCAACCTTACATCAATAACATCAGCAATTGTAGGTGTATTACATCAGAACATAATTGTCCATGGACGATGAGAAATGACTTAATAAAGTGTGTAAATAGAGTGCATGAATAAAGGAAATTAATCCATACACACAGCACACACCCATGCCGGAGTGAAACGATAAAGATAATCAACAATTAATTTTGACATGCAGCCACACCAATTCATATCTTCTCCAAAAAGGGTTTGAACCAGCGATCAGACTCACTTTAAACGAAGGTCTGACGCCCTACAGATGTCCTATACATCATGACGTTTCTTTTGTATAACTAGAGCACTGATGGTGAGTGAGAACATGAGATTTTTTAAATTGTTTCTGTCTTATTTCTGTTGTTTCATTCATTTAAAGATTCATTTATTTGTTTATTTGTACATTTATCTATTTATTAATTTGAAATTAATTATTTTTAGCACATCCGTAATGCAGAGCGGAAAGTGTGCCTCGATCTCAAGCGCTTTCTGCTGCCATGTTGCTATTTTGGTGCCATTGCCATCGTGAATCCTCATTTCGGAACTCAATTGATCATGGGTTTTACCAGTCATGGTTCACATGCTTAACCCAGGGTAAACCTACCCAGTGTCAATTGAACTAGTTTCTCTTTAAATGAAAGTGAAGTAAATTTACATCCAATGAAATTTGGTTTTCGGAAGAATAATTCCACAGAAACTACAAATTGTTTTGGGTCAAACAAATTAGAAGTCAACTTGACAAAGGTGGTGTTGTTGGTGCTTTGTTTTAAGATCTTGCAAAGGCATTTGACACAGTTAATCATAACTGATTGTTTTTAAACTTCAGAATTTTAATTTATCTGCTATTGCCTTGACCTGGATGAAATCATATTTGACTAAGAGGAAACAATGTACAAGAGTCGTTGATAAGGGTTCTTCTTTTGCTAGCTGTTCTATAGGGTCCCTCAAGGGTGTATTTTAGGGCCCATTTTATGTAGTATTTATATTAATGATCGCCTCAAGTATGTCCAGGTGTTAATGTACTAATGTATGCAGATGATACTGTGCTTTTTGTTCATTCAAGAACTAAAGAACTTGTTGCAACCAAACTGATATCTTCAATGGTGGCAGTCTCGGATTGGTTAAATAAGTCTTGTTTGTCTCTCAATGTAAGCATTTTACTGCACGAAAACACAACTCTGTGAATCCAGACATAATATTCCATGGTGAAGCAATCAAATTATTTTTTATAATTTTGTATTTCAAAGTAATTTATGCATGATGTAAAAAAATATCCATAATCTTGCTCCCCCTCCTCTTAGAGGATGGCTGGCCCATAACAGCAGTGCCGGTAGGACAATTGCATCTGCTAGGGGTGATTTAGTACCGCAGTACAGAAAAACTGCCTTATTACTGCAACAACTTATTACTGTATCGTGAGCCCTGTGTTTTCTATATACTGTTTTTACAAATCTTACATTTCTGGATATATGTATTGTGATGTTTATGTGGTGTATATGTAATGCTGTATGTTATCTTTTTTGTTTACCTGCCCAGGGACAGCAGATGTAAATTAACTATTAGCCATCTCTGGTGCAATTACTTTTAATTGTGCATTGTCCCTGTAAAAATAAACAAACAAACAACTAACTCAAATCAGCTGTTCTGAAACCAAAATCTCAAAGTTTCTAGTTTCTAAGTTAACCAACTCGGAGTTCAAGGTTTAACCTAGAGTTCGTTGAACTTTCTTATTGAAACGGGCCCCTGGACATCGTTGCAGGAAAAATATTGTATCTTTTTTTTGTTCTGTCGAACACAAAATCCATAGGCGTAATTTGCGGGTGGGACAGTGCATGTGGGACATGTCCCCACCACTTTTTAGAAGAAATTAAGAGATGCTTGTGGTTTCGGAAAGTGTGTTGTGAGGGTTCCTGTTTAGTTTATCTTTTTTTCCACTAATGTTGATTTTTTCTTTTTGTGAGCACATGGTGTTGTTATGGCCTGCCATGTGTTCTTGTATTGTGGTGTGACGCCGCCCCCTCTTTACCTTGTTGTCTCCTTGTTATTGTCTCTCTATTCTCACCTGGTCTTGATTGTTGTCTTCTCTCTTCCCTCCTGTTTCTCGTTTGAGTTCTGATTTCTTTCCCTTTATATTCCCTGTGTTTTCACTTGTCCTGTGTCAGACCTTTACAGTTAATACCCTTTCTGACTATCCAAATTATAGAGCCTTGCCTTGCCTTGCCTTATCTTGCTCATAGTAATCCTGTGTTATTTATTCACCTAGTCTTATCCTGTCTTGTCTTGGCTCCAGAGTTTACAACACTACAGGGTGTCTGCTTCTCATCTACCCAGTGACCGTTTCCACGACTGCCGGCTTCTGAACATCAGCTGCTGAAAATGCATGCTACCGAGTCTGTCTGTCATCGTGGCTGGAGGAGATTCTACAGATGATTTCGAGTGATCTCTACTGCCTTGTGTAATATAGAGTCTCAAGTGAAATTTTCGGTCTCATGTGGTTTTACCTCTTTGTCGAGTGACTGCTACGCCTTGTGGATTTACCTCTTTGTCTAGTGACTGCTACACCTTGTGGATTTATTTCGTCTCCAAGTGACTGCTAAACCTTGTGGATTTGTTTCATATGGATTTACCCCAGCTCGGAAGTCTCGCCGGGTGAGATTTGGGATTTTGTGGACTTTCAGCCCCACGGACTGTGTGTTGTTTCTCTGATCGCCCTTGCCGTTTTTCGGCCCTCATGCCAGCTGGTCACTGACAACAAAGACTGGAATTGTCCCTTGGGGTTTACCTTGGGTCCTCTAGACTCTCGCAGCCCTTCAGACCTTGCTTGCTCTCTCCCTGATCAATATTTACTACCGGCCAAGCGGTAAAACCATTGTCGCCCCCTCATTTCCCCCCTGGACACGTCAGTATCAAAGACCATTTTGATGTTTCTCCGCTCCGGCGGGTTGTCTGAGTGATTAATAAAATGTATCTTTGCACCCTGCACTTGACTCCTGAGTCCTGATTAATCTCTGACAGTGTGTATTGTTTAGAACAGGGGTCTCCAACGTTTTTTCGGGGGGCAAGGACCCCTTAGATGAGTGGGCAGGGACTCCCTAAATGTGTAAACTGAATTATTTAAATGGAAACAACCCTATTGTCACAGCAATGTTATGTTAAAACATTACATTGTTATCTTAAAACATTACATTAGGACTATTTAAATGTTGCACATAGGCTTAATACTTTTCTGTGTTTTGTTTTTAATATAGATTGCTTGATCATTTTAAGGGTTTTGCATTATCAACCATTTTAATTTTATAGTGAGATGGACAATTAAACATTTATCAACCCTTAATTTTTATTAAGGCTTCATTTAGATGATTGACCCTGGTTAATGGCACAAAAACGGTTCTAGTGGAGGTCGGTGCTGTCTCTGTATGCGAAAGAAATTAGTGCAGCTTTTATGTATTCTGTTGTAAAATCAGGACATTTTATTAAGTGACATTAGTTTTTTTTCTTCCGCTTCTCTGTGTGTTGCAGAACACATAGCTATTTTATAATTCTGACCTCCGTTGTATTTCTCGTGGTCCCGGCTATTCACGGTCCCATTTTTCAACCTTTTGTTAGTGTGTAATGTTGCTGTTACAGCATAAACAATACCTGCAAATGATAAGGCTCAGTGCCAAGCGAGATATTGTCTTAAACAGAATTCGCTTTTCAAAGACAGAAAACGGCGGGAATCGGACTACAGCCCTTTACTACATGTCACTAATCCGAGTGCTTTTAATAACCTTGGCCAAAAGGAATATGCCAAAAAAGGGGCGAAGACTTCCTTAGAGGTCAAATCAAAGAGTGTAAACATTTTACTGAGCAAAGTGCTAAACTACTTTCACTTTCATCACAGCTCAACTCAACTCAACTTTATTTATATAGTGCTTTTTACAATTTTCATTGTTACAAAGCCGCTGTACATGAGACACATTGAATACAAGTAAAACAAGAAAAGGCATATACCTGTAAAAACAGGAAAAAGGTGAAAACAACCAAAGACAGACATAAAAATGCTCCACACAAACAATATGCAAACATACAGCTGTGTGTGTGCACACCTCTAAAACACTTCTATGAAATGTCCTTTGAAGTCCTGCTTGCAAATGTCTCCTGGTCAACCTGCTTGTTTTATTATCCAACTCGGGTCGAATATAAAAAGGAAAAGATGTTGATTAATATAACCGGTCTGACGCCATTCGGTCCGGTGTAATTTCCCACGCCATAGAAGGATTTTTTTTTTATTTCTAACAAAGATTGACGTTTCCACATGCACTAGATGACCTCTGTTACACTTCGATCGATCACATGTTTTTAACTGATAAATTGATGTTGATGCCATTGTTACTGTTTATAGCTAAAAGCCAGAGTTCATGAATACACATGCATTAGAAGGGCACCGACCAATCACAAAAGCCTGAGAAGCGGAAGCGAAAGCTCTCTGATATGGTATGGGCGGGACATCTTCACAAACACACTCTGAGCGGGGAACCAATCACGATAGACCTGGTCAGCTTTACCAATCAGAGCGCTTCGAAAGGACGGACTTTATATTGACCGGAATAAATCCAGTCGTTTTGTGAGAAGAGGGACATCGGTGAACAACTTGAAATATGTGAAAATATAAATCGTTTTTGAAATTAGAAACATCAACACCCATTGCTAAACACCCAAAAAACATAGTCTAAGACTCAAAAATAGCAAAATAAATGTTTTTTTCTGCAGACTTAAGGATAGCAACATTGATGCGGGGTTCTCGGGGCAACTTGTTTGACGTGCACCAGAACTACTTGGTGCGTGTTTCATTGATTTTAAACACGTAAGATAGTTCTTTCCGAGTTTACAATGCAGAAGCGGTGTGGTGTACATTTTGGCTATCAAATTAGCGCTTTGCATGTTTAACAAATTTGAACAGAAGTTCAGAAACATACGAGAATGCACTTTATTTGCACGCAACTTCTTTCGTGCGTACTTTTATCGGAAGGGAGACAGAGAATGCACTGATTCTAACCCTACCGGTTTTTGTGATCCAGATGTAACGTTTCTTACATTGCTTGCCTCCGCTGCCCGAATGGATGTTTTTGTCTGCACGGACGCAGGATAAAATTGCAATGCGCGTGCGCTTCATTGAATTAGTAAACAACTAATTTATTAATAAATCAGCATCAACTACATTAAAGATAATCACTTCATTTAAAGTGAATAAAAAAGCCGTCTTACTGGAGTTCAACAACCGCTGATGAACTGAGCCGCATTACCGACTTGAATGTGCTGCAAAGCGCAGGTGAGATGAAGGGGGGTAGCAGGCAGTGGGCCAAACCACTGTGAGAGGCAGGGGAGGGGGAACTCAACAGTTTTTAAACTCTAAACGCATTTTTCTGCGTTTGCATTTACATTTAGTCATTTAGCAGACGCTTTTATCCAAAGCAACTTACGAGTGGGGTAGGTACAACAAGAGCATAAGTGCAATCAAAAAGAAGACTGGTCTCATATAGCCTAACACAGTATACAGAATAATTCAGTCATACATTTTTTTTTTTTAGAGTAGAGAAGAAAAGAGTAGAGAAGAAACTTGTGTCAAACAGAACAGATCAGTCAGATGTTGGCGGAAGCGATGGGCTTTCAGGCGTTTCTTAAAGATGGCTACAGAATCTGCAGATCTTGTAGCAGCTGGCAGATCATTCCACATAGGTGGAACATTCCACATAGGTTTGTATTTTCTTCTACTTACACAACTAGTTTAGGTAAACACAAATATATTTGTGACAATAGCGAATGCGAGTTTAATTGATCGAGGGGGGACAAACCTCGGATAGAGGGGGACATGGCCTCTCCGTCCCCCCGGGATTTACGCCCATGCTTACATCTCTCTCGTAGAATATCTCTCTTCTTCTGCGGAGTAATATGACGAGTCTAGGACAGTCAGGTCTCCTTTTGCCGCGACTGTCTCTGTTCCCCCAAGGCCACGTCCCTCACCATTCCACGGCCGAGTGATCAATTGTCCCAGTCAGTCCCCCTGCTTGGTATTACCTCTGTCAGGACTCTTGTAGTGACTCCTTGTGCCTTGTTTGAACTGTAATAAATATTATATGACTCCTGAGTTTTCCATAACACAATGCAACAGAGCAATGCAAAACACAATTTCGCATCAAATACTCTTTTTGTTTGTGGATTAAAAATGACAATTTGACAGTTTTACAAACATGTCATATAAGCAGGTGATGATACATGTGTCTTTGACAGATCATACTGGCATTGAATTAGAGCTGGTGGCACTATCAATAATTAAAAATAATATTTACATTCCATCATCTTTGCATTTCACTTTTTTCTTCTTCATTTAGAAAAGAAACAGTTTGTGTAACTGTGATGCTGCAGGTAATTTAGTGAGATAAGAGGAAAAATTCCCAAGTGTGGTCGGTACTGCCCCTTTATCTCTTTATCAGTCTCATGTCATCATAAGAAAACCACACTTTAATAAAATTTGTCCAGCCCTAATTTTCACACATGTCACCACAGTATTTTGTTGTTCACAACTGGTTCAAACTCTGAATTTATCTTTGACAACTACAGTCCGATCAGACTGAGCAGGTTTAAATCACCAAAGCCATGAGTGTTACTTGCCTGTCCTTACAGTATGTATTTTTTTGATCAGTGAGCAATCTCAAACTAATTTCTTGACATCTTTTATATTCTACGATATTTAAGATTTGTTTAAACTTTGAATACTATTAAAGTGACACTGTAAGGAAGGCCTAATATGTCATTTTATAAACAGTACAGTAAACATAATGTGTGTTGTATCTGTGTGTTTTGTAATGTGAGGCTCCAGGAATAGAGAGAGATGCTTATTTCTACTGTACAGTATGTTTTCTGTCCAGTCACTCTCATCAGTAACTCCTGAAATGTTTGTGGTTGGCTAGTAAGCAAAACGTGACAGTGAGTGCAGGGAAGAATCAAAATATTTGAAAGATATAAAGAAACAAGCCACTGTAGTTCAGAAGGGGTGCATTAGAACCTTCAAACCAGAAAATGCGAACAATGGGGCTTTATATATACTGTATCATGAAACTCAGTGTCATCATGCACATTGAAACGGAGGGCTGTCCTCTCAGATTTCGAGACACAACGATTTTCAGTGTACCTTTCAAAAGACAAATCTATTTTTATTAAATGGTTAAGTTCCACATAAACATTCATATGTCTTTTAAATAATTCGATTCCTCTTTGATAGTAATTTAATTTCAAACACAGGAAAAATACTTTACTCTGTAAAGTATGCATGTAAAAATTAATATCAGATCATAATCTGTGGGAATTCAACCTCAACATTATGTTCATAGGCCAATTAAGTATGTTGGCTATACATTTTCATTTGTAACTAAATAAATAATTAATTGTAAACAGATTTTTATATATCATACACTATAAGAACCTTTAATACCTTTCTGTCTTACAAAAGTTTTTTGTAGTGAGTGAGAACAAAATGGTTCTTATAAGAACTGTTGAACTTTGTCTTTGGGGAACCCAAAAATGGTTCTTATATGGCATCATCATAAAGAAACGGTGTCTCTGAAGGTAACTACCAGCAAATTAAAAACGTAAAAAAATTAATAAATCTTATTTAGCCTTCTTTAAATATTCTCGGTGCCAAACCACGTATAAAATTGAATTGATCAAATATTTCTTATATAAAATATTTAGTCTAAATTGACATTTTTAAATCAAATTGACTTACGAGTTTCATGTAAAGGGCTTTTTAAATAAAATGTTATAGCATAGCTATGATAAATCAGTAGGAGGTTTAGGTGGTCATGTTTGAGTCGGCCTGGAATACTTGAGGTAACTATGTGAAAGATGCGCACTATCGCTCTGAATAATCTCAACACCGCTAAACTAGAGCATCCTCTACACGCAGCCCGGCGCGTTGGAAGGGGATGTTTTTTTAGGGTTTTCTGTATGTGCTTCCTCCCACGCCTCGCTTTAAAAGGTCGGACTTTCCTCACAGGTCCGTTAATCGCGCTTCGTCCGTCACTCAGTATGGACTCGAAGGATGCTCGAGGGAGTTTAGAGAGAAGCGGCGGTGACGCGCTCTGTAGCTGCAGCAGCGCGCGGAGGAATTTGGCAGCGGTGTTCGTCATACAGAGTTTGTTAGCAGCCATGTGCGCTGCCTTCAGCCTCTACATATTCTTCAGCCAGACTTCTGGATCACATAAAGTAAGAGTAGTTAGAGCTCTACGCGTCTAATCACTTGAATTGTTTTTAGTGTTTAAAAGTTTTCAATTGCTTAAAGGATGGATGGTGTAGTTTATAACGGTAGTCTACAGTGCGTCCTTTAGAGGGCAGCATTCACCATGACAGTGCTTAGCTTCACTTTGGGCAAACAAAACTTGACATTATAGGAACAATATAAATACCTATCATCAGTTGATGTGTGTGAACGAATGAACTAAAGTTTGTGTAAAGAAGTTGATTGGGTTGGAGGTGTTGTGTCTGGTGGTCATGTTTGCGTCTTAAAAAGTGCCAAGCCTGGCTTTGCCTTGGCATGTCCCTTTTGGAAATCCCTGTTAACATTTCTGTACATTTGTTTTTGTGTTCTATTGAGATCCTCCCTTAAATGAGAGAAAGGGCTCTTGATGTCAAGAGGCATCTATATAGACATTGTTTGAAACCAGCTGTATTCATTTATAAACTTCATAAATGCGCTACAAATATCACACTACAGTTCATGTGCTGGTCATCTAAGGATGAACAGGATGGTAAAATCTCCAATATCGCATGTTTCAATTTCATTGCTAAATTCTCACTATCCCCACAAATTTGATGTCTTTTTTACTAGGGCCTTTTACAGCTTTTGGTTTTGAGTTGGTTGATTATCAACCTTCATGTTCCACAGCTGCCCTTTTCTTTTCTTTTTTTTTATAAAAAAGGCGAATTTTCCATGTCAAAATGAACTTTTCTGTTGTTATAATCACTTAAATCACTGACATTTCTGCACTCTGTTCTAAACATATGTTATGCTGTTTTAACAGGAGACAGGGATATACCTGGATATGACTAGTAAGTTTTTTTTTGTTTTTTTAGATTGATTTAAAATTCTGGAAGATTGCTCATACAGTTTAAGAGCATTGATTTGATATGAACATAATGGTTGTAAATATAGTGTGCGACATTAAAAAACAAAGATTGGAGGTAACTACAACATGTTTACAAGTGGAAATTATAGGAAGTAGAATCATTTTAACATAGGTATGTTATGCTGTAAATATGTGATCCACTCCATGAAAACCCAGCTAAATACTAAAAATTCCGTTTTCTACATAAAATCATCCTGTTTTGTGAATAAAATTATACAATTTTGATGCACATTATCTCATAATTGGATTTCGAGCCTGGTTTTTACAAGCAGGGTTACACATGTGTCAGTTTTGTAAAGTGAGCGAGAGGACCTTGGTTTAAAATCATGCTATAGCACTATATGATATAGGGGCGGTTTCCCAGATAGGGCTTTATCCTAGTCCCAGACCAGAGTTGTCTTGCTTGAAAACAACTTGCACTGACATATCTTAAAAAATATCAGTACAAATGTTTTGTCTCAAGGTAACATAGTAATGTATTTTATTATGTTTGAAAACTACATAAATATCCCAGTTTAAGGCCTAGTCCTGGTTTAAAATAATCCCTGTCTGGGAAACCACCCTATAATGTTTACTTTCTTTGAATAAAGAGCAGCTTTGACATTTAGTTCAATCTAAAAAAAATCCTACAGTGATATGAGAGCAGTAATCTATGCCTACAGTATTTCATTCTCACCTCTTTATATGTGTGTGTATTAGGAGAAGGTGAGTTCACAGCCATGTGGAACAAGAGTGTGGCTCTGAAGGATAAGAAAGAGTTGGTGCTATCCTGTGCAGGGCCATACATGGTCTACCTGTGGACTTGTGTAAGGAGTTATGGTCCCGTGAAGACAGCAAACCTGACCATGCAACAAGGGAATAAAACAGTCTACCAGCATACCCTGCATGGCAATGAATCAGACGTGTGCCAGGAAACACAGGCCGTGGTCATGCTTTCTCAAAAAAGCGAGGTCAAGTTCAAGCTTGAACATTTGGAAATTGAAATAAGCAGACTCCATTTAGGTCTCCACTACATGCTGGGAGCCCAGTGCTTTCCTGATCCTCCCCGTTAAAAGAAGAGTTGCAATTTGAATTGGATATTAAGCTCTCTAAGGTGCTCCTTCGTCTTTTCATTACTATGTTCAGGACACTTACTCACAATTACCATGTTTTTTCATCTGGATGAAGATGATGTCCCATCCAGAAGTGTAGAGAGAGAGTTGCATCATGGGTTTGAATCACAGAGATCACATTATGATGCCAAATGCATAACGTCTGCCAATTGCATATACCAATTCAGTGGTTAACCTTAGTTTGATTTTAAAACACTCCTGCCAAAGCCAATCTTTCCCTGGACCAAAGGTGTGATCATTAACCAAAAGAAGAGAATGGAACACTTTAAAATCTTGAAAAAGAAAACAACATCTTTTCTATATAGAATAAAAAATAATAGACCATACTTTTTTCCACACTATATGTATTGTCTATATTCATGGGTTTTCTTCAGGATGGGCTGATTGTAAAAGACCTACGTAATTAAACAGTGGATTATGTTGTATTGCCCAGCAAATGTGCAGTCTGGATTGATAAGGGTTCCATAAGCTCATTGTAGAATATATTTATAGAAAGAGATGATTTTTCGAAACTGCTTGTTGATGTTGTAGTGAGAAGGAACAGTTATCCGATTTGATCCTAATTAAGCTTTTATATACTGACAAAGCAATAATGTTCTCAATGTTTGTCATTTTTCCTAACTGGAAATGTTATGTAATTTGTTGTTTATGCGATATATAAATTAATGTTTTTTATGATGTTTAAATATGTAAACATTTGATTATGTAAACTGACTACAATTGTGTGAATATTCAGAGATGAATGTTTAAAGCTGTTATTTAAATCAGAGAGATCATTGACATAAGTATGTCAGGACCTTAAGGCGTAAAAATCTATTTATTTAAATCGAAATAAATATTTAATCCAGCCACCATTAAATGATGGTGAAACGAAGCACTAAAGGCATAAAAAAACCCTCTATCCAATATCTCAAATTCAATCTAGCAAACAGTCTCTGTGATTTTTAGTTTATTTTACTGTAAGTGCAATGTTTTTATATAACCCTACATGCCACAACTTGCTCGATCAGATTTCTGCTGCAATCGCTATAGCAAAGCTTTATTTATACAGCAAGGTTTGCACTCTTTTTTTTAAATCAATAAAAATGTAATATGCTTAAAAAATTGAGTAGATTCTATTTGTTTTACAATGATTTTATGTCATAGTGTATGTTTTACTTCCCTGACATTTAAGGTCAACCCACTTTTTATCTCTGTTGCCTTCACTCTCATATCAGGCCTCATGCTTATACATGCCCTTTGCTTTCAGTCAGGCGCATGTGTGGGTGGTTATTTCAAAAACGAGAGTGAAAGTGTTGACTGTTTGTCTCTCTGTCTGTGTTGCTGTAAATCTTTTATGCACTTTAAACAAGCTAATAGCATTCCTCTGTTGCTGATAACTCATTACCCGATTGCGTTACTTTATAGTGAGCAATTTTTCAATGGGAAAATTATGCAGGCAGACAGATTATACACGGATTATAGAAAGTGTAGATTGTTGCATCATTTTCATGGTTTCACTGTTGTCTAGTCAAATGTTTTCGTAAAGCGATTGTTAAACAATTGACTTTTCTCACTGGCAACAATTTTTCACACTCGTGTCAAGGTACTGTTCTTCTCATATGAACGTTTCACATGTAAAGTTACTATTTCATTCTTGTTTTATTGTATACGTAGCTGTTTAATAAATTGGTGGCATAAACAGTCAGTTTAAGATAATTTTACAATGATAATGCAACACTGCAACATCAGTGTTAACTTGTTTTAATCACCTGGCCAGCATTATTGGATTCTTCGCACTGATAAAACACTTTTATTTGTGTATTGAATTAAGTCCAAATACTTCAGCAGTCCAAGAAAGCATGACAGATAACTGATTTGATTTAACTTTAATGTCCGCTCTGGTTTTCATAGAACATTCATTTCTACACATGCCCCTTTCATACAATGTTATAAGACCACTTACATTCATACACACAATAAATAACAAAAATAATAACGTAGTTAACAATTTGGTTTAAAATTCTTTACTAAAATAAATCATAGCCGGGCAAAAAAGATTTCTTCTAATGTCAATATCAAACTTAGAGCTTGTATCTCCAAAACTTGCCACTTTACATATTTTTTGTAAAATATGAGCAAAACCCACAGACAAACATAAAGGGTGACCAATACTAATGATTTATAAAGTAGGCGTAACTTCTTAACCAAGTATATGAGGAACCTGGGGTGAATACCTGTCGTGATATCAACAAGGAGAAGAATCAATTTGGGGGGTAAGTGGTAATTATTAAGTGTCCCCAAAATGGGAAAGAAAATAATCCACCAGGCACCACCAACACCGTCCACAAGAGTCCGTTGGGAGAGCTGCTGCCTCTGCACAAGCTCGACAGTGCTTGCACGACAAGGCTTAATAAAAAAATGAATAGATTTACTAATAAGGTAAATTATAGATTTAAGATTATCATTAATAATCTAATAGCATTTGAAAATTTGTAGTGAAGTCGTGTCAGGTCGGCGCGTCATCTGCGCTATTGAAAGGTCACCGCTTCCTTAGATAGGAAAAGGATCTACCACCTGCACCTGATTTTGAAATTCTAGGTATTACCAACTGACAGGATGCCTGAGAGCATAATGCATGTAAATGACTGTAAATGAATGTAATACAATAGATTTACCCTCTGCGGAATTTAATACTGCGGAACTAATCCATGTAGGGCTTAATAGGTAATAAGCAAGATCTTAAAGTTAATGCGATGCTTTATAGGAGGAAATTTCAAGTAACGACGTACAAATACTTCGTTACCTTACTTAAGTAGAAATTTTGGGTATCTATACTTTACTTTCATTTTCCATTTTAAAAACAGCCACGTTACTCCTATTTCATTCCTGCTTGTCATCGTAAAAAAAACTTGCTCCAATCGGATAGAGGGAATTTGATTGTGGTTGGACGAGAAGTCTAAACATACTTGGTACTCAAAATAGTGTGTGATGTCATTTTAATTAAGTGGGGAAACTAACAGCGTTTTGTAACGTATACAGCAAATCTGAGTCAAGAATTTAAAACGACGATGTTGTATGCTTAATATTATCGATATACAGAGACTAAAATAGGCCATTCCTCCATTTAATGGTTTACAACTATACAAATGCCTTATTACTGAATGCATACATTTAAATGTATAAATACTGCAATATGAAGCGTTTGCAAATACCTTTCATTACATGCGGATTAATTTGGACAAACGCTGTATGAATGACGTAATGAGCCATCTAGTGGCTGTGTATGGTAGTCTCTTGAGGGCGCTGTAATTCTTTACATTTTCTGTTCAATTGTTTGATGAATTATTGCTGATTACAATAAAATTAGAATTACGCGTAATATAAACTATTCAAGGGGTGCCACACATGAGCATAAGATATTTGCACAAAGCATGAACCTATTTTATTCAATATTGTTTAGGCGACTGTTAAACTGATAAACATTTGAACTGATATTTCCAAAATTGACAGTCAGAATTTAGTGATTATAATAGTTTGGTTTTGTGTTGCTAAGTGAAAAATATGTATTTTTGGCAAACAGTTTCCTGTTTTTAATCATGTAACATTTAATTAGTAACATTAAAGACTGTTTTGGGGGTATTGGGGTTGGGCGAGGGTGCATGCAGTCTTCCTTATCTTTTGTCGTGGGCTGATCACATGTCTGAGGAAACACATGTTAATGCTCAGTAGGACACACACATGGTTCTTTAATGTATTTGCTTTGTACTAAAATGAGTTCATATTCAACGGACATATATGTGGCTGAAACAGTCTAATGCATTCAAAATTATGCGGCCTAAGCTTTTGTACCTAATGGCATTTTTTTCCTTAAATTACTTTTACTTTTATACTTTAAGTAGTTTTGAAACCAATACTTTTACACTTTTACTTGAGTAAAAAGCTTGAGTTGATTGTTCGACTTCTACAGAAGTCTTTTTAAACCGTCGTATCTATACTTCTACATGAGTAATGAATGTGATTACTTTTGACACCTCTGTTTATAGGTAACCAGTGTAAGGTTGACAGAACCGGGCTAATATGCTCATTTTTTTTTGCATGTGTAAAATGTATTTTTGTAATAAGCCTACAGGGCAACCACCTAACAGTGCATTACAGTAATCTAGTCTTGATGTCATAATGCATGAATCAACCTGTCTGCACCAGTGACAGCTGATGACGTAGTTTAGATTTATTCTTAAAATGGAAAAACTTAACTTAACAGATGTTTGCGACATGCCTCTCAAATGACAGATCTTGTTTGTTAAGTACGGCTGTTTTCGGTACAATGAGTAAAACTTCTGTTTTGTCCGAGTTTAGTTATAAGAAATTGTTTCTCATCCAATTTTTTATATCGACTATGCATTCCATTATTCGTTGGAACTGCTGTGTTTCATGAGGCTTCGAGGAAATGTAAAGTTCAGTATCATCAGCATAACAATGAAAGGTTATTCCGTGTCGCTTTATTACATCTCCTAGAAGTAGCATGTACAATGCGAAAGCAGAGGCCCTAAGACTGAGCCCTGTTGTATACATTATATATATACTTAAACATATATCATTTGTAACTCTGATCAAAGTAGACTCTGTACAGCAACATGGTCTAAATCCAGACTGGAAGTCTTTATTATTGTCATTACTTTTCAGGAAGGAGCATAATTGAGTTGAAACTACTTTTTCCAGAAAATTAGATATGAAAGGAAAATTCAATATAGGCTTGTAATTCCCCAACTCTCTATGGTCGAGTTTTTTTTTTTGACAAGGGGACTTATACCAGGCACCTTATATTCTTTAGGCACATTTCCTTATGTCAGAGATCAGTTAATAATACTAAGAAGAGGATCTATAATTTCTGGGAGCATCTCTTTCAGTAGTTTTGTCGGGATGGTGTCTAGCATGCATGTTGTTGATTTAGATGATCTAATGATTTTAGACAGTTCATCGTGATCTAAGTTAGAAAATAATTACATTTTCTCCTTATTTAACCACTGTGATAAATAAAAACCTAGGGTTGTGCTGGTTTTCTTCTATTAGTGAAGAACAGTAGGCGGATCTAGAAGTTTTCATGGCTTTCCTGTAATTTCGAGTACTATCCTTCCATGTTGAATGATATACCTCTAAATTCGTTTTCTTAAAGTTGTGCTCCATTTTCCGGGTTGCTTTCTTAAGTGCCTTTTGTAATCTTCTTTAAACGCAGAGGAGCAACTGTGTCTAGTGTTTCAGAGAAGGTGGAGTTAATATTTCAAAAGTAATGTCAAGATCTTCACCATTATATTTCATGCTAGAGATTTGAGGCAATTCAGGCAGAATATCGAGAAACGCATTTTTGGTAGTTGATTTAATTGTTCTGCCATATTTGTAACATGGACTTTGATTTGCAGCAGTAGGCCAGTGAAGCAAATATAATATCAGATAATGATCTGAAATGTCTTTACTTTGCTGAAGGATTTTAATGTTGTCCACATTTATACCGTGAGACAGTATTAAATCTAAAGTATGATTACGAAGGTGAGTGGGTCCTGACACATGTTGACTAACGCCCATGGAGTTAAGAGTGTCTTTGAAGGCCATTCCTAAGGCATCTGTATCGTTACCTACATGGATGTTAAAGTCACCAACGACAAGGACTCTATCTGCGGCCAGTGCTAGTTCTGATAAGAACCCGCCAAATTCTTTAATAAAATCTGTGCGGTGTCCTTAGTAGTAGGTGTTGATACATGAAATACCATAACTTCAAAAGAATTGTATTTAAAATTAGACTTCTGGGAGATGCTAAAATAATTATTGTAAAGTGCAACGACACCTCCCCCTCTACCTTTTAGACGAGGCTCGTGTTTATAATAATAATCTTGAGGGACAGACTCATTTAAAGTATCTGTCATCTGGTTTTAGCCATATTTCTGTCAAACAGAGCATGTCTATTTATGACCTGTATCATATCGTTAACTAAAAGTGCTTTATTAGAGAGAGATCTAATATTTAGCAATCCGAGTCGTAAGAATTGATTTTGTATTTTGTTCATGTGTGATTTGTTTAACATTTATTAAATTACTTTCAAGAGGTTTGCGCATTATCTTATGTTTTCCAATCCGGGCTACAGACACAGTCTCTATTTTATTTAAGATGTTTGGGAGAAGAGATTATTCGACCCGCAGAAAACTCAGAGCTGACGAAGTCCATCTCTAGTGGTTTGTGCCTGGGTGAAGCGAGCCGAGATGTCAAGAACCAAAACAAGAAACTAGAACATATAACCAAGACAGCGACAAAAGACTATCTTATGGTAGACAAGAAAAGGATGTAACATGTATTAACTATAACTAACAAACCCAACAATCTAACACAGGACAATACGAACGAGGGGGGCAGAGTTACACCAAACTAAAAGGAAAGCACATGGCAGGCAGGCATTGACACGAGAGAAAACAAAGACACACTAGACAGGAGTCCTGACAATTAGCAGCTGAAATTCATCTCCCACATTGCAGCAACTTCTCGGTCATGCAGCTGTGTGTTGTTCAATATCTGAAGAATCAGACCTTTGCTCTCAAACATACTACTCAGCTAGTTCACGAGTTAGCCTATGCAGATAATGGTGTAGGTTTGAGGGTAAGCGTATTTGGCGTGCTGTTGGGGAGAGGGCTCCGAGCTCGTTCATTCTTCCGAGCCCAGAGCACTCCCCCTGTCAGGGGTGAGCGCTCCGAATCCAGCACCCGGAACACTCCCCCGCCCTTTTGTGTCCTGCCGGGGTGGTGTTGGGATGCTTGAGACTGAAGAGAGAGTGAAGGTAAGATGTCTTGACTATTTATAGAGCCCCTCCCTCTCTAGAACTGATAGGTCAGGTGATGTCATTGATGATAGCGGAACAGCCGAGTTAATTATCTGCTTCTTCTTCTCCCGAACTTAGTTAATAAAACATCATTTCAAGCTCTTGATTATGTCTAGACTATAGTAATGTGCTACTGTCTATCCTTCCAGGCTCCAAAAAATGCTCCAGAATGCAGAGCAGATCAGGGGCCTCATTTATGAATTGTTGCCTATAAACCATCCTAAATTTGATTTTGTGATCATATTTCATAGTGCGTACGTATGATTCATTGAACTAATGTACTCACACAAAAACAACATGTATACACAGAGCACTGTTTTAAACAATATTTAATCAATTAAATGTGATTTCATAATTTCACAGCTATATACAATAAACTGTAATAAACAAAATATATGACAATATTTTAACAATATTTGATCAATTACAAATCCAGTAGGCATTACAATGCTTTTTCAGCAGAATTTAAGGTTTGATGATGCTTTATCAACTTTCCAACACCCTGCATAATCTATCAGAAAAAAACACATTTTAGCTATGCAAATAGCCCGCCCATAGACATGGTGGAAAGTAAATTCATCTTTAATTTCCAATGTGTGTTTTCTTTATTGTTGAATGTGTGTTGAAGGATAACTCCTTGGTTTTTAAGAGCCTACAAATAATTTTCTACAAATAATTTCTACACTTCTTTTATTTATGACCACCTCTCTCGTAAGTATTATGTAAATATTCATGTAAATATTAATTTTTACAGCTGAATATACTTTAAATTTACAAATCTGTACATACATCTTCTGTTTCAAATATTAAACAACATTATACTTATTACTACCTCCTCCTTAGTCTTAGTTATTTATACTTACTTATTGTTTAACTAGTTCTCCTGTCATGTATATATTCCCTGATAGCACGCATACATCTGACTTACGTCTATTTGACGTCTGCATTTACATCTTACAGACATCTACAATACATAGTTTGCTCTTCTGCAATACGTCTCGGAGATGTCTGCTGTCAGACGTTATATAGACATCTTGAAGACGTCTGTAAGATGTTTATGATTTAGAATGGATGTAAATCTGCTCTTTCTAAGATGTTTAGCAGATGTTTTTACGCAGCAAATCTCAAGATCTTTAGCAGACGTATTACAGACATTCAAACGTCTCCGAGACGTATTGCAGATGAGCAAACTACGTATTGCAGATGTCTGTAGGATGTAAATGCAGACGTCAAATAGAGGAGAAAGAGGATAGCGGGGCAAAGAGGAGATACAAACATGCACTGTATGTTACGATATAATACACATTGCGTTACATCTAAAACAAACGATAATATTCATTTTAGCCATGTCATATGACCCCTTTAAGAATTTCAGAGAAGCTTTTAAAAAGCCATCGATAAGGAAATATGCTTTCATAAGGGTGTAGTTCAAGCACACACTAAAAGGAGCAAATTAATATAAACCTGCTAGACCACCCACATAAAGAGTCATTCACTTGGCCAGGAAAAGCTTTAAAAAACCTTTCTGCCCTTTAGAAAAACATTTTATTAGTATACAAGTATATCATATTTATATGTTTATAAGTATGAATTCTATAAAGTATAAAATATATTTATATATACAAGATATTTGGGTTGTTTCCCGGACAGAGATTAGATTAAACCAGGACTTGGCCATAGTAAAATAAGTAGTTTATTAGTGTACTTTTTTTAAAGTGTAAGAAACTAGTTTACAAATACGCTTTATTTTCTGAGAAGTACATAAAAATAGACTATTGCACACTTGAATACACTGTTTTATAAGGATACACAAAGTCAACCAATCAGAGGAGTGCTTACGCAACTAAAACACGATTATGGGTGCAATATAATTTCAATTACATTTTTTTACTATGTTGCATTCTTTCAAAGCAACTCTACATTAAAAAGAAAAAGAAAGAGAAAAGAAAACTCTGAAAACCAGAAAAGTGTCTTTAAGAAGATTGTATCAAATAAAATGATATATGCTTTTTTTCTGAGACTATTGACAATAGAAAGATGGATCATACGCCTTACCTTCTTACATCGAAATTTACCTTTTTTGTAAAGTGTAAGTTTATTTAAAAAGTGTTTAGTGAAAAGACAATATTTAAATACATTTAATAGAAATTTTATTCAAAATTGAATTTTCTTTTATTGAAAAGGACATTTGAATTAAAACAACAATTTTAAATCCAGGTTTACAGTTTCTTCCTATCCCTTAGGTGGAAAATAATGACTTAATGATGAATAAATGCTGTTTATAACTATGCAAACCCTGATAAGTATGGACTAATTTAACAGAAAACTTGGGAACTCTTGGAATTCTCGAAATTGTAAAATGGTATGAAATGTACAAGAATTTTAGGAACTTGCAGATGTGAAGCATTTTAGGAATGAATTCACTTGCATAATTTGCATAGTTTTTAAGTTTATCTGGATTCATCCTTATATCTTTGGAATTTATTAAAAACAATAGTTCACCCAAATATGAACATTCTTTCACTCTGAGAAGAAAAGTTTAATAAATTAACCTTTTTTGCAACTGTGGGATGACCTTTAAGGTTACATTTTGAATCTTTTTAAAAATGAAGTTCCTTTTAGAACCCCTTTCTAGTCACCATTTCAGTAGCATTATTACTTTCTATATTATTATATTGCACATAATACTATTTCACCATTTCATAACACAGATACAACACCATGGTTCTCCACTAAATATTTATTGTGTTTATGCAAAAATCTCAGACAAAACACAAAATTACAATATCCTTCTATTTAAAATCTGATTGTGATATGTATAACATTAACAAAGTAAAATCATTATGAAAACCCCTCATCACTGCATGTATGCATTTATTTAAACAACCAAAGGTGCCGATTTCAATCTGTTTTATGTGATAATTTACTCACCATCTTATTCCAAACACTCTCAGCTTTCAATTTCCACTTTTCATTTTTTTGCTGCTTGTCTGTTTCTGTATATACGTGAATGATGACTTTGTCAGTCAGTAACATTCTTCCGAACATCACCCATAGAAAGAAACTCCATAAACTGATGTGTGCAGTGCAGAGCGGTGTAAATCCCATGATCCTTCAGTACTGCAAGGTGACAGTTTAAGGACCACAGTCAGTTTTTTATGAAAGTGCAATGTAAGCAATACAAATACAGCACAAAAAAAGCCTATCAGAAGCAAGCTTCAATAACACATGAGAGAAAGAAAAACAGACAAAATAATAAAATAACAATTAAATTGAACATCTTCAACTTTAATTTAATTTGTGCTTAATGACATATCACACAGTAGATCACAGTAGAGATGCCACAGTATATTTGAACAATAATTCAATAGATTGGTTTCAGTTAAATATTCAGTCTTGTATTGATACAGTACTTCACCCAAAAATGAAAATTCTGTCATCAATTACTCACCGTGTAATTGTTCTGAACACACATCAACACATAGTTTACCTAAATAAACAGATTTTTTTTATTTCTGCTGAAACAGGTGTGCTTGTTGTGCCTTGAAGACTACAGTTGCCAACTTTGGCTGTTAACTTGGCTGTTCATAAATAAGAAATCATAATGTTTTTAACGTTAAACAAATACATTTTCATTTATTCAGTTGCCTACTTACTCTCTGTTGTTGTCCACATTGTGTTGCTAGAAATGCGGTTCATCCATTTGGCAGGTGCGTTGTCACCTGCCTCATTTGGCATCTTTCCCCTTTCAGTGATGTGTGTTTATTGTTTTCTCAATACTTAAAAGAAAGTGAGGGGGTAATATAACTAACACAAATACTGCCTTTGTAGCCCTATACATCTCTCTTAATAACTTATTCACTGTCCTAAATGGAAAAAAGGTCACTTTGAAATGGCTTAACTTAAAGAGCTTAAATCAGTATTTTAATGTACAGTAACCTAGTCTTAAATTTAATGTTACATTTCATTTGTTTTATTTTCGTGTTTTCCTAAAGGTCATAATAATTTATGAACTCTTACCTCAGATATTCTAGCATTTCCTCTCATTTCCTGCCAGGGGCGGACTGACCAGTTGGACATTCTGTCAAAGTCCAGAACGGCCGTCCCACAGACAGCCTACGGCCGCGACCAGGGGCGTCCTGGGCGGATGTATTATAAAAGCAAATGCACACATCGCGAAGGCATTAGCGAATCGGCTTGATCATCTTTTCCGTATCAGTTTCAGACACTAATTGATATAAGGAAGTACTGATGACATTTTATCACCTGTCAGTACAATTGCTTTAGAACCTGATGTTACGAATATAGTAAGAGGCGTTACATTTCCGTCACACGCTTGCCAATCACTACACACTGGTTAACTGGCCAATCATAGCTCACCTCGCTTTTCAGAGCAATCAGAGCCATTGATAGAGAGAACAGTTTGTTCACAGTTTCAAAGGTTCCCATTGAACCATTGAAAGTAACTAGTAACGCATGGAAGTAACTAGTAACGCATGGAGCTGCGACTAAACAGACCAACTGAGGTAAACTTCAAACCAATTTAAAGACGAAAGCTATTAAATGAATAAAAAATGAAAGAAATAAAGCATTTAAAGAGAAAACATAACTTCCTGGAACTAACTAAAGGCTCCATGAATCACGTGATGCTCCAGTGTTTTGGACTTCCATCGGTAGAACTCTCTCTTTCAATGGCGCTGAGAGCGATAAGTTTCAGAGAGGCGGGGCAAAAGGGAGATAAAAACATGCATGGTATGTGGAAAATACAGCCTTTTTGAAACTTAAATCGCGTATACATGTTTTATCTATCTATTTTAAATGACATTACAAAAACAAAACAGCCACAACAAAACAGGAATAGGAAAAAAGTCAATAAATATGCAAAAATATAGTGAAGAATAACACTGAATGACGGAAACAAAATAAATAAATAATAATAATAATAAATAAAAGGAAAAGAAAAGTTTTGTGCAATCTATGAACAAGTAATAAAGTACTGCAAGATGTTGCCACATATTATTAGGTTGGAAATAATGAAAATAATGGATATGTGGGAGATTAATGAAATAAAACAGTATCAAGCTGTAGATGTTGAACATATTCCTGTAGGGGTGACAAAATGTTGCTAGATCGTGTGAAGAGAATGCCTTATTTTTTCAAATTTCATAAAGTAAAGAATGTCTCTTATCCAGCCGTTGTGTGCGCAGGTTGGGTATTTTTCCAATTCAACAGAATTAAACGTCTGGCCAAAAGAGTTAAAAAGAATACAAAATCTGAGAAATGAGGGGGCAAAACGTGGCTGAGTGGGAGGACCCCAAACAGACCAGTAATTGGGCAGGGTAGAATATCAAAAGAGGTAATAGCTGTAAAGGAGTCAAAACTTGCCTCCAAAAAGGAAACAAGGCAGGACAGGACCAGAACATATGGAATAAAGTGACTGAACCAGAATGACACCTGTCACGCTTAGGGTCAATGCATAGGTTTATGCGAGCCAGCCTGCTCTTTGACCAATGCGCCCTTTGTACCACCTTGCACTGCAGAAGAGACGCCCTGCAGAAGATAGGTGGACCTAACCCTTTCCAAGAATGCTCTCCATGTCTCCTCATCAATTTCTGTGTCAATTTCTTGGGACCATACAGTGCATAAATGATCCGATATTCACTAATCTTGAAGATGACCCTTTAGTAAAGGGATGTAGACCTAGAATACTATCCACATCTGAAGTAGGTTGCAAATTGTGAAAATTAGGCATCTTCTTTCACACAAAATCTCAAATTTGTAGATAACTAAATAAATGACTTTTGGGAATGTCAAAATGGAAGGTCAACTGCTCAAAAGGGGCAATCACATTGTCAAAGTAAAGATCTTCAAAAGAAGCCAGTCCACAATCTCGCCATAAGGCATAAGGACTGTCCAAAATGGAAGAATGAAACAAAGTGTTGGAATGTATTGGGGATGACAAGAGGCTATTATGAAGACCAAAGTGACACAAGAATTTGGTCCAAATTTTGAGACTGTTTTTCACAATTATATTGTTTGAATATTTAATTGGGGACAGCTAAGTGAAGCTAAGGAGGCCTTATTACAGGAGGTATGCTCAATGTACAGCCAGGAAGGGGGATTGACCAAATTGTGTGGGTGGAACCAAAATAGAATATAATATTCACTGTCTAGGAATATATTCACATTTTTGGAAAAGCCAGGCCCCCCAATTGTTTTGTCTTCTGAAGAATGCCTTTACAAATCAAATGGATCCACTGAGGGCCCGGTAGTAATGGAAATCTGAATAATGAGATGTGATGCAGCAGAGTGACGCAACTGATGAGCAACAAGTTGACTCCCAAGTTGACTCACTGAATTCATAATAATTGCAATTGTTTTTTTAAAAAGTATCCACTGCTTCATTTGTGGTATGTAGATCAAGCTCAGTCTATGTTGTGAGAAACTTAGCAAAGAGGTCTGGATCTGTCGAGTCAACCAAATTAGACAGGAGGTCTGCCAAAGAGTTTGAAAGTTTAGACTTATTATTCATCAATTTCTTTTTATAGGCAGAACACAAAATTATTTCTCCCCGTGAATAAGTGACCTATCTATCAGATATGGTGACCTATACCCAAAATGTGACCTCTGCATTTAACCCATCCAGAGAGTATCACTGCAGCACTTTAAGCAAATTAAGCAGACTCCATTAATCTGTCCTCTGACTATTGTCTATTGGGATTCGAGACTCAGAGACTGAAAAAGGAACCGATTTATGGATTAGAATAGCTACACCTCTAGATTTACTCTGAAACTGGAGAGGTTAAGCTGAAATATAGCTTCAGCGCTAGTTCTGCCAGGAAGACTCAATCTTGCATCACTCTTTACCAATCAACACCCATCCAATCACATTCCAACATGGAACATAAAAGATCGCCACTTACCCCTTTCTACGTCCGCAGTCGAAGCAACAGTGATTCGCCCCCATCCTCCCCAACACCACCAGGAGGTCCCTGTCAATATAACCCAAGGGGGGTTGGCTACGCCCCCGCCTTACCATCTCAAGGCGGGAAGTGGAGGACTTCTTGGCCCTCTGGATGCGAGCCACGGACAGGGCCTACTCCAAAGAAACTATAACCATCTCTATATAACCATATATATTCTGTCTACCAGATGTTCAATAAATGTTGATTACTCAACTTTGGCCTTCCGAGTCTTTCTGGTAGAACTACCTAACCCTTTCAAATCTTAAAATGATCGACAGGTCTGAGGTGTGTCTCCTGAATAAAGGGAATACTTGTACTCTATAATTAACTACTATAATTACTCTTGTCTATACTTAAGAACCTTATTTCACTTTACAGGAAAGTTCAATCCCTTAACATTCCAGCTGGTTAATTTCAACGCACCACACGTCATCATCTTATTACTCATTCAAGACCTGGTTGACAAATTGTATAGATATAATCAGGTTTCTGACATGCATATAAAGGGGTACCGAAACGAGCAGCAATGATTTCACACATATAAACATGGATAATAACGAAAGCAAATGTAACAAAATAGCAGAGAGAAAAAAAAAAACTTAGAACCCACCCAGCTGGAACCCACAACAGCTTGAACCACTATTTCTCATGACAGCAGGCAAATTTCCTATCTCCTAGTCCTCCAATTAGAGGTGAGTACCCTCAGTAAATTTACAACAAAAGTTACTGACAAACCTTCACTTCAGAACAGAACAAATGAAAAATCTGAAGGTCTTAACAGTGAACAAGTCTTTATCAAAGCTAGTGTCAGCAACATACAAAATAAATAATACAAAAAAAAAATGTACAAAGAATGAGTGAACAAGTCTCTTTTATACTGTATAAAATTAAGTGAAAGAGGAGAGCAAAATTACGTGTCCAAAATTATAATGAAATAAACATATTAGTTCCAACAGAAAATAAACGATATAATGACCAGGTTTGGGGAAAAGAGGATAAGAATATGCAAGACCAAATCACTCTTCAATAAACAATGCTAACAGTTCTGAAGAGTATTCATAGTTGGATGAAATCCACTCACTTTACAATTCAGTCCGAGACTGAAGCCAGCCATTTTTTTTCACTGTTTGGAAGTGTGATCCACAGTCTAGCAGGGTGAGCTAGGGCACAGGCTTTAGTCCATGTTTGTAGAGTGATTACATAACATCTTTATATTCAGCGCAGAGTTTCCAAACCTCGAGACAATAATCCTCAAAAATGCATTTCTTGTGGCCCTCATAAAGCAGCTCACCCTTTTTGCAAGATTCTTGTATGACCAAGTCCTTTACTTGATAGCAATGGAACCGCAAAATGACAGGTCCCGCCCTCTGTCCAGTTGCAGGCTTAGGCCCGTGACTACAATGGGCTCTGTCTAATTCAGCCGGGGACGATTATACCTGGAAACCCAGGAGATCGACCAGAAGCTGAGAGAAGAAAGCTGTCAGACGCGGCCCCTTGATTGACTCAGGCAATCCCACAATTAGAATATTTTGAGCCACTTATTATCCTTTTGTAGCCTCGAACATGTAAACTTCAAGCTGGTCAAGTTGCTGACTGAACTCTGTAGTACCAGACTCGATGTTACCAAAGCAAAGATCATGATCCCCCACCAAGGATTGAATGTTCTCTAATTAAGAAGCTAAACTTTCAAAAGATGCTTTAAAGTCTGCAGCGATCGAGGCTCTGAGCTTGTCATGTGAAGGGCTAATCTCGGTTTATGTAATGCTAGCACGCTTCGCAGGAGATCCTTCTCAGTCTTTGTCAATCTGTTTGCCCCTTCCTTTCGACATTTCAGATGACAACCAAAGTATTGAGGTTTGAAAGAAAAAAAACTGATACATTTTTGGGAGCTAACGGCGCACAGGTTTACTCATCTGACGCCATAACCGGAAACTCAGGACTGGCCCTTGAAAGTCTTAAGTCTTATAACTTCCTTTTTCACTTGATCACAAACAATTCATTTCATATTGAAATGTTGAAATGTTATCTTCTTACATGAAATTGACAATGTTGAAGCTCCAAAAAAGCACATTCATCCATTATAAATGTTATTCAGTTATCTGGTGATTACGTATCAATGGAAACATATGGGGATTCAAATATGGTGGCTCATTGTTAATCTCACTCGTCTCGTGACTAATTGACATACGTATGTGTGTTTTGTCACAAGATTAATTATATTGCATTAAATTGACTTTTATGGAGCATGGCTGGACATATAGACAGTACATATAAGAGGACAGTGATTTCAAATTGTTATCGCTGCAACATAACTCCAATACATATTCAGCACGATTAAAAACGTACCAAACTACTTATAATGCCACTTACTTCAAAACTGCCTCCGCAAGATAATTAACTTCTTTTTAAATCAGATTACAGGAGCTGCTTTCTGTGTAAAGTTAACCAGCAGAAACTTGATTGTTCCAGCAATAATATGTTGAAATACCCATCATATACCTAACATCTGCACAAGATAAAAAAATTTGCACAGCTTTTAATGCTTAACTTGAACAAAAATGTATGCCTCCTAAATGTCTATACTCTATTTTATACATGTCAACGTATAATTCCATGTTTAAAGAAAAATGAAAAGCAAATTATTTTTATTGCTTGAAAATGTATTGCTTTAATGTGAATGTTTTGCAGACAGAACCGTATAATTCTAAACAGAAAATGATTTTTCTGAATCAGAAGGTTCTATCTCCGTTTGATCTGTTCCAAAAATCCCTATTTACAAATTTCCGATGTTTCTTTTTTTTGTACATTTAGAATACATTAAGGGTCTCTGCACAACAGTGGCCTACTGGTTAGAGACACAGACTTGTGTTTATGAAATGCAAAAACATTAAATGAAATCTTCAAAGCGCACGCTTATAAAACCATTTTCTATTTGTGTTATTATACACATGTGTTTGGTTTTCATCACTTTAGCTTTTGATGTTATTCATATTTATTGAATTAACAATACAATATTTAATATAATAAAGTATAATTTTCAAAAAGGATCCAAAAGGATCAAAGTCTTAAAAAGAAAAAGTTGATTTTATTAGAGAAACGTGTCTCATGAACAGCATTAGAGCGCTGGCTGTGTTTGCACAGTAATGAATGGGCTGATGTTTGTAAACGCATGTGTAGCATGTGTTTTGAGTAGGAGGCATGTGCGTGTGTAGGTGTTTCTCTGGGCGTGCCCAAACAGTTTTGGCCAAGACGCTTGTTTGGCAACCGTCTAATGAGGAAACACTTTTACAATTGAGTCAATGATGATGAAACAGCTCTCTAGCTGTAAAAAAGGGTTTCACTACAGCATGATGCAACAGTTACTGCAAAAGAGAATTCCCCTAGTCATGAAATGTTATTTCGGTCTCCTGCGCTCTCTCACTGAAAACTCTCAGTTTCTCTCCCCTCCCCCAACCCTCTCTCTTTAGCTATATATGCTATTAAAATATTTCATGCAATATAGTAAACTATTAAATTGGTCTTGATACTGTAAATGTTAAGGAAAAACCTGAATAAAGTAGAACATTGTAAAATTCCTCCAGTGCCACCTACATTGTTTGTTATGTATGATGCAATATTTTGCTACCAAAAATACAGTTGGGATCCCAGATAAATTGTCTATTCACCTGCATTATTCACATATTCCTACCATTTCATGATGCATTGTAATTTGGCAAATAAAATGTATTCACTGTTTGTTCTGCAGATGCAACAAAGAAAATGTTCTCCTATTTGCGAGAATAATGCTGATATGCAGAATTGTCCAGGGAACCTGACACATGAATATAAAACCCACTGTATGCCCCCCAAAAAAGAATTGTTGCACCGTTCTTTACTTAGTAAGATAACATGGTTAACAACAAAGTTTTAAAATAAATGTGAGTCTAAAGGTGTGCGACTAGACAGTTATCATCTTTTATAGTGTCATAAAAGAGTTTTTCTTCCGTGCTGGAGAGATTTGAGCACAAGTGTAGAGTTCCTACACATGACAAAACCTCTCTGCATGCACATGCCTGCCAGTATGCGTGGGTGTATGGGTAATCCCAGTCTTCTTACTCTCTCTCTTTCTCTCTCTCACACATTTTATTGGAGGAATACCATAGCGGGCTTTGTCTGGTTTCAGTAAGGGAACTCTGTTTATTGAGTGGGCAGACCTCTGGCATATAAGGAACAAGGCCAATAAGAAGATATGCTCATTAGGCATCTCACTCATTCATTCAGGATGGCAACAGCTCCCTTCATCTGTGATGTTCAGGAAGAATCTTTGAGGATTTCTGAGGACAACCGCAAGCATAAGGTCTCCACCAAGGTTTTTGAGGCTGTGATTATTATGCTGGTGATGGGACTGATCGGATGCATTATTTGGATCAGTTTACCAATAAAGGTAATGATGTTTTTCAAGGTCAACTCTTTGCTAGTGTTCTAATCTTTAATTAATATTACTTTCAAATTGCTTTTTAAAGTATTGATGCAAATCATTTGCACAAACCTTATGCCTTATAAACTTAAACCAAACCGAAGGGTCAGAGACATCAGTGTAGATTGTGTATGTAGATGTGTTATAACAACATGTGTGCTTGTCAGAATCGTTTAACAGAAGTGATTTTTTTTACAGAACTCTCAATTAATCTGTCATTCAGATTGCCTGGCATGCCCCAGAATTGTCACATTTACTGGTATGTTTTTTTGATTATATATTTTTTTATTTATATGCCGTATGTCTGTTATATTTAGCATATGATTGTTTTGATATTATGGATTGATTAACACATGCTAACCATAGAAACATGTTTTTTGATTTGCTTCGCAGAAATTGTCACAAAAGAAGGACATCACACAGGGAACTACACAGGGAACTACACAGCACCCAGAAGTGGGAAATATTTAATCGATGGCGAGATCCATAAGACAGGAGAAAATCGTGCTAACATAATTAAATCAATACGTCTGTTGGGACTACCATCAAATAAGATCTTGATAAAATTTGATCAAAATGTGACACAGTCTTTGAAAACTGTGGAACTTGTGGAAAATACCACACTCCTCATACAAACAAACTCAGAAGAGTTGAAATTGGACAAGAAAAAATCTTATTTAAAAGTTTATGCAGTTTATTTTTGACTGTTGTATGAACTGACACAATGTTTGTAAGTAGTTTCATCTAAGTGGCCTAAATGAGAATGTATCCAAGCTATTGCCGGTATCTGGCTAAAGTGGATAAATCATCTCTGTATTTAATAGACACTCATAGGCAACCAGTTGCATCTGTTAAAGGTGAAATGTGTAATTCCTATGCCCCAAGTGACACTAAAGGGAAATACACAAATAAACTGTTTTCAAGCAAGTTTTCTAAACACTACCCTTTATCTGCCTATGGTTTAAGTTGATTTTTTTAGTGTTTTTTGTATCTTCTTTTGTATGTTAATATGCACTAGTAACAAATCTATACTATTTTTTATTAAATTTTATTTAACTTTAGATTGAAGTAGTTGATTTTGAAATCACTGAACTTCTTTGTACTTATGTCTCTAATGTATTGATTGTAGAAAAATAAAATAATGAGCAAAAAATGAAATTCCAGTCATTACGTAAATGGTGTTTGTCTTTAAATTTCTGTCATTTCTTAAAGCGACCTATAGGTATACCCTATTATCTCTTCCACTGCACAATATTTATCTAATATAGAAATGTATCTTTATTAACTGGACCCCATTCACTTTTGTGATCTGCTGAACAAATAAAGTCATAAAGGTTTGAAATGAGAAGAGGTGAGTAAATGATGACAGAATGTTAATGTTTTTTGTTAACTATCACTTTAAGACCCAATAGAAGACCCAAGGTTCATGTGTTACCACCTCTTCTAAAAATTAATACTTTTTTATTCCTATACAACTTAAATTCTTAATGTCATGATGTGATGAGCAGATTTGTGTTCACTAACTTGAATTTTAAATGGCGATTCGTTGTTCCGATGTAAGCAAGTGGACATGGGCAATTTCAAATATACTGTAAATTACATGAGATGTGAAATTAAAGATTTTATTAAAAAAGTTTTACCAGAAAGAAATCAATATACTGATTAGTTTCAATTATCGATGAACAAGCTGCGCAATTCATAACGGAAACAACCCTTTATAAATGTTTTAGTCTTGTCAGAGTAAATATCAGATTTTACTACTCTATTTGCCATATTGTTTGATCTTTTATGAATAAAACAAATTAGAATCTTTGAAAATAACACTTAAAGTGGGATCGTATGAGAGAATATTCAAATATTTGGTTGTGATTTCCTTGATATGATACTAAATGTTTAACATTGCATGAGAGGTTACTCACAAATGTAAACTAACCATGTGACTTACTAAATGCATGATTGTTCCAGTGCTGAATGTGTGGGAGAGTTCTTCAAAAATTTTGTTGGTAGCCATGCGGGAAAAACAAGGCCTTTTAAAGGGGTGATATGACACAGCTAAAACGAATATTATTGAATATTGGTTGAATACTGCAAGCGTGTGACAGAAATGTAGCACTTCTTACCATATATGGAACATCAGGTTTGAAAGCAATTGTACAGACAGGTACGCCCACCTTACCTGCGTATACATTTGGGTGGTCTTAGTCAAATCATACCACGAACTGACGTAGATTTGTGGGGGTGTGGTTACACGAGATGTTTCAGGCAAGTCTTGGCAAAACACGTATTTGCGCCATGTGACCCCTTTAATGAAAAGACTGCCATGGTCATCCAATGTGTTGTAGCTAGATTATGATGAACCCTAGACCATAAACCACATTTATCCATATCTCTACTACTAAGCTATGGTCATAGCTTTCCTGTAGCTCAGTGGTAAGAGCATTACGTTAACATCGCAAGGTTGTGGGTTCGCAAGGTTGTGGGCAAATACCTTTGTAAAATGTATAGGATAAAGCAATGTCTTTGGATAAAAGCGTCTGCCAAATGCAAAAATAAAAATAAAATAAATAAATAAAAAATACTACTGGAAATACAAAGCTACAAAGCTTTATGTACCAATTACCAACACTTCTGTGTGAGATACATCGCTGCATATTTTGTGTGTTTCCTTAATTTCACATTTATCTTGGAGCCATTTTTAATAAACCCTTTAATTAGCTAAATCAGGAGTGTTCAATTAAGGAGACATTCGCAGGTTTGCTTGGATTAAGCCTCGAACAGTTAAGAAATATTTTCAACAGGTTAAATGATTATGAACAGACATGTAAATAAATAACTAAACTAACAATAAGTTATACATTTAAAAAGGAAATTCTAAAGTAACTGATAGAGCAAATTACTTTGATGTCAGACTCATGAATATTGCTATAAACTGCTTGTCATGATCCCGCTCTTGTCTTGGTGTTGTCTGTCTAGGGAGTTGTCTTGTTTGTTTTTGTCGAGCACGTGCTATCCTGGGTTAGCAGCTAGCACGTGCTCGGTGTCTACGTCATTTACCACGCTCCCGTGTTTACCCCGTTAGGGCTTCCCCCTCACCGATGTCTTATTTGCTATCATCACACTCACCTGACTTCTATTACCTCCACTTAGTGTTATCCTTATAACCCCTCTGTTGTCCTTTGTTCCTTGTCTGACCGTTGCGTGTTAGTGTTTCAGCTCAGACTGCCAAACGTTCTAGCGTGTTCTAGACGCTCCAAGCTTCAGCCTTAGCCTTAGCTTTTGCCTTAGCCTTGCCACGTCTAGCATTAGCTTATTTTGGATAGCTACCCCTGCTTCTCTGTGTTTTCTTGCTGCCCTGCCCTGTAACCTTTTCCGCTGCACCTACAACAGATCCCGTTGGCGTTCCGGACTGCAATTCCCCGCTGCACTAAGCTCCACCACTGCTCCTGGGATCCACCTGTTTCCAGACGTTACAGATTCTCTCGCCCAGCGAGTTCCGGGTCGAGTTTCCTCCCCGGACCCAACTTCTACGGATTCTTCCCCGTGGCCCGCAGGGGGTCGTCTGTGGTGTGCTTCTCTCTACGGATTCTTCCCCGTGACCCGCAGGGGGTCGTCTGTGGTGTGCTTCTCTCTACGGATTCTTCCCCGTGGCCCGCAGGGGATCGTCTGTGGTGTGCTTCTTACCAGACTGTGGTGGACTTTATTACCTGTCAATAAAACACTGTTTTTGCCCCGCACTTGAGTCTCTCTTTGTCTGCCATGACACTGCTATTGTCTCAGTGTGAAGCAAAACAGTACATGAATAGATTTTTGATTTATTAACAAAACTGATTTATTAAGACACTTCATAGAGATATTTCATCCTCAATAAAAACAACAAAAACATAACAACAATGATAATGGTCCACAGTAGACATTCTCATGGAACCTTGAAAAATACACAACCTCTGGTAAATTCAACCCAGCAACATTGTTAATCTGCATTATATTTATAGCAGTATATAGTCTAATGATTCTAATGAAGTAGTTTTTACTTCGCATTGTGACATGTATACGAAACAAAATAAAGCGACCGAGCCACTATGTGTAATGAAAAACTACATGTACATACAAATTGAAATAGAGAAAAGTACCAAAGTACCAGTAAATACACAGATAGTACCGAGCAGTACGATAACAGGGGGATTCGCAATCAACACAACACACTAACAATCTGGAAATGTTTATGTCTGTATAAAAAATATGTTCTTTAAAAAAAAAACGTTTCCATATAAGATGACCGTAACAGCCACTGTGATGTCAAATCAATGCATTAGATCATAAATTAAAATAATCAATGGTACATATCTGACATTTACTTTTCCGTTCTGATGAATTTGGGACATTCAGGGGTGTGATGTGCGTCATAGGATGTCCAATTTCCATTCCATGCGAGGCGTTCAGACAAAAAATGCACACAAAATAGAAAAAACTGTTGTATCCCCTGTTTTCTCTACTGTGCATTCTTACTGCTGATGGTCAAACGAGATGGCACACTTTCCATTCCAACGTAGGCTTAATGCAACCGATTTAAAATACACGTAGACTTCATATAAATGGTTTCCTGTTTACCCAGCCCCCACCTCACCTAAAATAAGAAAGAACTATCATGTCTGAGAAGCCCTCTACCACAAGGGTCAGCTGATTTCCTGTGACCTCCACATCATCATGTTTAGGCCTTGGCTACAGAAGTTTATAACACACAGTTCATCTTTACCTAGACCTGAGCTTGTAAACATTTTTGTATTTATCTTTACCATATTTTGTCATATTAACCTCATTAACATGGGGATGCCAGTTTTAGAGCATTGAGTAAAAATAAAGAATTGCTATTAAACATTCAAGATTTTTGTGCAAATTACCTCTGTTGGGATAGACTTACCTCTTCAGATGAGATATGTTTCATATTTAACAATGTTTATTGAACACCATCTCCAGCTCAACAAGACAGAACTTCTTGACTTTCAAACTTGCAAAACAGTGCTGCACAACTATATCGTCCAGCTGGAATCAACAACCACAACACCAAGCAGAACAAAAAAGCCAGAAACTTTTGTTTATTCCTTGACAATCGACTGACAACACAGTCATGCAGATTTGCATTACACAATATCTGAAAAATCAGGCTTAGCATTATCTACCTAGCTGCCCACTGTTTCTAAAAACGTCCCCCAGATGAGAATAAGAGTATGTTATTCTTTAAAAGCAAATGAACACTGATCCGACCAGCGACAACAAACTTGAAGCATTAATCAATGATGTCATCACAGCTATGTCATTATTATTTTACTTCCTTTTCTGGCACAAATTTCATGCAACCAATTTGTGTAAAGCGACACGGAATTAGCTTTCACTGTTATGCTGATGAAACTCAACTTTATATTTCCTCGAAGCCTCATGAAACCCAGCAGTTCCATCGAATAAAGGATTGCATAGTTGACTTAAAAAACTGAATGAGTAACAATTTTTTACTACTGAACTTGGACAAAGCAGAAGTGTTACTTACTGGACCGAAAACCGCCATACGTAACAACCAGGAATACTGCTTAACGATTGACGGATGCTCCATAAAATCCTTCTTATCAGCTAAGAAACTTACCGCTGTATTCAATAGTACTCTGTCATTTGAAAGCCATGACGCCAACACCTGTAAAATTGCAATTTTCCATCTTAAGAATATATCTAAACTACGATATATGCTGTCACTGTCAGATGCAGAGAAATTAATTCATGCATTCATGACATCAAGACTAGATTACTGTAATGCACTTCTAGGATGTTGCCCTGCACGCCTATTACAAAAACTGCAACTCGTTCAAAACGCGGCACCTCGAGTTCTTACACGTACAAAAAAGTATGAGCATATAACCCCGGTTCTGTAAACCTCGCACTGGTAACCTATAAAGCATCGCATTAACTTTAAGATCTTGCTTATTACCTATAAAGCCCTACATGGTCTAGTGCCGCAGTACTTGAATGAACTTCTATTTTATTAAAGACCTCCACGTACATTACGCTCTCAGGCATCCTGTCAGTTGGTAATTCCTAGAATATCAAAATCAAGTGCAGGTGGTAGATCCTTTTCTTATCTAGTGCCTAAACTTTGGAATATTCAATCCTGCACTGTCTGGGAGGCAGACGCACAGAGTCAGTTTAAATCTAGACTAAAGACGCATTTTTTAAATCTTGCATACACTACACTTCCATAATATTAATCCTCAGAGGATTTAGGCTGCATTATTTAGATCAACCAGAACCAGGAACACATCCAACAACAAATGATGTACTTTTTGCATCAAAGAGTGCAGAACAGTACTCTACTCTCAGCCCGTCTTGTCTATTTGTTCTAAGGTTACCGCAGGAATGCCATTCATGCCCAGACCTGATGGCAGAGCTGAGAATGGGAAGCGGTGACCTGACAAGAGGATAGAGCTTGATAAAGGACACCGCAACTTGACTTTGATTTTAGTACAACATTTCAAATGCTATCAGATTGTTCATGATAATCTAAAATCTATCAGTGTGTTTGTGTGTGTGTGCGAGTGTGTTTGTGTGTGTCTATGTCAAAGTGTGTATGTATGTATGCATATTGTTTGTGTGGAGCATTTGTATGTCTGTCTTTTGTTGTTTTCACCTTTTTATTGTTTTTACAGGTATATGCATTTAGTTGTTTTACTTGTATTCAATGTGTCTCATGTACGGCCGCTTTGTAACAATGAAGATTGTAAAAAGTGCCACATAAATAAAGTTGAGTTGAGAAAAACGCCTTGGTTACGTCTGTAGAGACACAACGAGACGTTGTGTCGAGCTGACAGATGGGGTTCGCCCTTGAGAAAATATCAACTCTGACTACTATAAAAGAGGCCAATGAAATTTGGCTAGTGAAATTTGCATGCTGGTCTCCGCCCCCGGATATCCGGTATAAAAGGAAGACGGTGTGCACCATTCGTTTACATGCAAGTTCATCACTTAGTTCCGGAAGGGAGTTCTGGGAACTTTGGGCACTTATCAGGGCCTGGGTCTCAGGATAACGTGAGAGTTGCCAGGGCCGAATTCAAGGCAATCCGGGGACACGGAGAATGCTTGAAGGTCCCCTAACCTCTTAAAGTAAGCAAGCGCCGTCAGGAGGGTCGTCTTACTCGAAAGGTGAGGAAAATCGGAACCTCCGAGGGGCTCTAGGGGGGCTCAGAGAGGCCCGCCAGGACCACATTAAGGTCCCAAGAGTGTATGACGAGGCGGATTCTGCCTTCTCGGGCCCCTTTGGAACCTGGTGACCAGGTCGTGCTGCCCTAGAGACTTTCCGTCAACTGAGTCGTGACGAGTGGCTATAGTGACTACATACACATTCAGTTTGGAGGGGGAGATGTTAGTCTCTAGTCTCTTAAGAAGGACAACACGATCCCGATCAAGTACCTCCGTGAGTCTTCTCATTGAGAGAGACATCAGGATCAGAAGAGGTGCCATCTATAGGTGTATAACCGCCTAGTAGATGGGGCCCTAGCCTGGGTGATGGTCTCCGCCACAGAGGGGAGTAACCTACTCAGGATCTCCTCATCCCGTCTAGAGACCAGTAATGGAGGTTGAAGAGGTCTGGTCTGGGATGCCAGAACGTGCCCTTCCACTGAGAGAGCAGGTCCTCCATCAGGGGAATGGGCCAGAGGGGAGTCGTTGTTAAGAGCATCAGCTCTGAGAACCAAGTGCGGTTGGGCCAGTGTGGGGTAACCAATAACACTTGGTGCTCCTCTTCCCTGACCTTGCCGATTGAAGTACGCCACGGCTGTAGTGCTGTCTAGGCGGACCAGCACGTGCTTGTCCTGCACGAGAGGCCGTAGCCTCCTCAGTGCAAGTAGCATAGCCCACAACTCAATTGATATGCCACCGTCCAACGCCCGCTACAGCGTGCCCGCTGCAAACTGCACCCCACTCCTGCAGGGAGGCGTCCGTCGTCCCTACGACCTGCCTCGTAACCTACTCAAGAGGAACCCCAGTCCTGAGAAAGGTCATGGAAGACCATGGGGTTAGGGTTCGTCGGAAAAAGGGCGTTATCACCATGCACCTGCTGCCGGTGTGCCACGCTCTCCTCGGAACTCGATTCTGAAGCTAGTGCTGGAGCGGTCTCATGTGCATCAACCCGAGGGGTATTACCCCTCAAGGATGTCGTGTGTCCCAGGAGCCTCTGAAATTGTTTCAGGGGGACACTGGCTGCCTGAAGTGTTCCAGGCAGTTCAACACCGACTGGGCGCATATTGCCGACAGTCGTGCCGACATGGTGACATAGTTGAGTTCCATGCCGAGAAAGAGGATGCTCTGCACCAAGGAGAGCTTGCTCCTTTCTCAGTTGACCTGTAGTCCCAATCGATCTAGGTGCCGGAGCACAAGGTCCTTTCGTGTAAACAACAGATCTCGCGAGTGTGCGAAGATAAGCCAGTCGTCAAAATAGTTCAGTACCCGCACACCTTTTCCCCTTAGGGAGAAAGGGCGGCTTCCACTACCTTCGTGAGGACCCGTGGGGACTGGGACAGACCGAAAGATAGGACTCTGTACTGATATGCCCGCCCCTCAAACGCGAACTGTAGGAACGGCCGGTGTCGAGGGAAGATCGAGACACGAAAGTAAGCGTCCTTCAGGTTGATAGCCACGAACCAATCACCTAGGATCCGGAGGGTTGCCACCGTCGGATGGGGAACGATCAGAAGAGCGAGGCGGGTGCGAGCGGGCCGTGAGCGCTTGGTTGGCGGGTTTACGCTTGCAGAGGTCCCCATATCACTAACGCTGCCAGCTCTAGCGGACATCGGGGCCATAGCCAACATGTATGGCATCTATTAAGGAAACTTTAAACTGTGGAGTACAAGAAATGAGGAGACTAGAGACGAAGTTGCGTCGAGTCCGCTTAGTATCCACTTTAATATATCTCACTCCGAACAGCGAGTGAGATCAAAAAACAACAACCCTGTTTTACTGTTGTGTCCAATCTAGCCTCCGAAGCCTAAACCATAATGTAGATTATTTGTCCCATCCCTCAAATACATCCCATTACAGCGATTTTTGATAAAGCGTTTCTAAATGGCTTTGTAAGTGAATTGTTAGTGCAAATTGTAATTGTAAATGTTAAAGCAGATTTAACGAATTTTACATTGTAAAAACAGGGGGTCATGCACTATATATTTACACATTACATGTAAATGAATACACATTTTGATTTATGGCGAGGGTCTAACGTAACTTCATGACGTTACATGCAACACAAGACAGCTAGTGAGGCGGTTTTCCGCACAGGGCTGAAGCCTCGTCCCAAACTAAATGAAATGTCGGAGGTGTGAGGCCGGTTGGATGTACTGCCAAATTCTCTAAAACGCCTTTGGAGACGGCTTATGGAAGAGAAATTAACATTAAATTCAAAGGCAACAGCTCTGGTGGACATTCCTGCAGTCAGCCTGCCAATTGGACGTTCTCTTAATACTTGTGACAAATAGCATTGTGCTGTGTGATAAAACAGCACATTTTAGAGTGGTCTTTTATTGTGGTCAGCCTAAGGCACACCTGTGCATAATTTTGCGTACACACATTGATAATTATTATGATGCTGCCTTGCACACACTGTGCATTTTCATACGCCAGAAAGGTTTTTAAAAAACATAGGCCTGCTTCAAGTTTAACTGAATTTGTAGAGATACCCTGAATTGCCAGTAAAGCAGGTTTTTCAACTCATTTAGAAAAAGATTTTATCAAACCAGGAATAGGTAACACTGTGGTGTTGCTGACAATTGTGCCTACATGCATATGCATTCTTTTAATATACCTCACAATCTTGTTTGTATCTAAACTATACCATATTTATGTTCAGCCACTGGATATTTTTGGACGTTTCATTCAATTTACCATAGGGTTCGTACATATATACAAGGTTAATTTACAATGATAGTGAGACCATAATATGTTTTGATGCTGATTTGCGCTGGTTTAAGGCGGTCATGTTCTGGTTTAAGCTGGTCATGTGCTGGTCCAAGCATGGTCATATGCTGGTCCATAGCTGGTTTAAGCTGGTCAAACCAGTATCGAAACATACCTAACCCAGCATATGCAGATTTTTTCAACAAGAGCATTCATTTGGTAAGTTTGTTTACTTTGGCTATTTTGGTCCGGACCAAAAAAGAAAATCGAACCTAACAGCTTACATGTACATTGAACAGCATTGGACAGCTTTTATGATTTATATTTCAAAATATAACTTACCGGACATCCAAAACAATGTGGCGTGCATAGTGTTCCATGGGTTATACATGCTCAGTGTATGCCTGCGCATATGAAGGTATTTTTAAGAAGCCGGTAACTCGTAATGACCTCATGAAGAGTTTAAAGCAGTCAAAGTGGCGCCAGAAATTCTTCTAATAAAAACTCATTTACTATTACCAAATTTTCAAATATTACAAATATTTTTTGATTTTCGGGTTGTAAATTGTTATCACTTTCTGTTTTGGTTTGGTTCGATGCATTTGGTCCATGTTGCGTTCATATTTACAGTATCTTGAACCAAGTTTGTTTGAAATGGACCAAGACCCAAGTTTTCTGCAGTCTCGGTCCAATTGTTTGGTGCAGTCCAGGTTTGGGTGGCAGCATTCACACTTACACAAAGGAACCGCACAGAGCAATCGCACCGGAGTTCGTTTTAATCTAAACATGGCATATATGAACACATTCCAAGTCACACAGGAAAGACACTTAGGTGGCTTTCACACTTGAAGTTTAGTTCGGAACAGGATGAAGTTCGCATGAAAAACGCTGATGTGAAAGCTTCCAAGCGAACCCGGGTGCGCACATGGCTAACGAGACTACATGAAAGAGGTGAGTTCAGATGCTCTCTGATGGTTGCGCACTTGATGTGGAAGTAAAGTGACCTGCGCTTGCGTTTAGGCCGATTACGATGTATTTCCTTCAATAAAACACATGTATGAGATGATAGTGTTGATTATTTATCTTGGATTCGAGCAAGTGTGAACCTGTATTTTTGCGTTGCAAGTGGAATCAGAATGGCAGGTCAATGGTAATCCAACTTATCCTCAAAATTGTCTGTTAGCAAGGAGCAAAAAGCCGTCTGCATGCAACCCACTTACCCAAATGTAATTTACTCTGCTGAGCATAGTAGCAGTAAATTAATTAAAACACAATATATTGATCCGTGTTTTGTTTTTGCCATGCACTGTGAACCAGCCCAATCTGAAACGTCCTAATTGAGCTGCAGTTCAGATGGTTGTTAAGTGTGAAGCTGCTTGCACAACGACTGCAGCATTGTAAAAGAAGCTTGGCTACTTCATGGGGATACAAACAGAAAGTGGGTGTGTCTAGTGACACAACAAAGTTGAGAATTGTTCAACCTTATACATCCGTCTCTCTTCAGTTTCAAAGTGTGACAAGATCAATCAAAACTAGGAACACCTTATGACCTCATAGCAAGTCTTGAGTGGTGTGCACGCAAAATAAAACATATCTTTTATCAGTAGATCTTTAACAGGATGTTTGATTTTGTTCTGGCTTGCCTTAAATTCCAACTCATACTGGCCTCTTAGTGATCATGATTAAATTACGATGCCATGTTCTTGGATGTTTGCGAATCGTTGTCCAGTTAAAGTTATAGTTTTTATGTAAAAGAGAAGTCTAATGAATACCAGCAAAACTTCCTACTGCTTCAAATAAAGCTATATAAAAGGAATAACAAAATAAATAACACAGGTGGTTATCAACTTGAAAAAACGTAAAAAAATTGAGCAAGCTTTATAAATGACAGATTAAATAGATCTCTTCCCACACATGAATTACAGTATAAATGCAGCGCTTTCTGGAACCAGTGTTTTCTGATTAATCATCAAAACGATTGTATGAACTGAAACTAAACTAAAACATTAAACAGTTTAGAATGATGACCAGGTCAGAGTGAATAAATGCCTAAAACATCAAATTTATTTACGAGAACCTGTCAAAAATGGCTTCTTAACCGCTGTCCATTTCCCTGTACATGCTTAATTGATGTAATGCTAGAAGGATGGGCAGACATCCAACATGGAGTTTTCGTCTGCGCTTGTGATGCAAGCTTACACAGTTTATCGTAACAAGTGGCACACCCCTGTCATGAGTATGCCATCATGTCATGTCTATTCTTGGTCTTGGGGCAGATTCATGACGAAGTCTTATGATTTATGTGAGAGAGAGATGTTTACCCCATCGGCCTAGACACTCTCTTTTCTGGTCCTCGTCTTTGTTCCAGCCGTCTCGTTCCTCGTTAGCTTTCCTTGAGTTTTTCCTACCCACACCTGCCCCTTGTTTATAATCCTTTGTCTGTCTTCCTAAATAATATCCTCATGTCTATTGTCCTGTGCTCGTTCGTTGTATGAACTTGTACTTACCTTTATGTACTTGTGCTTGTATGCCTGTTCGCCTTGTTTCCTGCCATTTACCTCGCTCGTGTTCCTGTTACCCTTCACTGTGGATGACTTTGCCACTTGTCTGGATATTAGTTGTGAGTGTAAGTTTTGACCCTGTCTTTATGTTTTGCCACCATGTGGGAAGTCATTTGTTTCTGTTTATTAGTTCGGTCCTTGTTTCCCCATTGTGGGTTTTTGTTTGTATTTATTAAAATCTTGTCTTTGTTAAACCCTTCACCACCGTCTGCCTGCAATTGGGTTTTTTCGCCACAAACCCCTAACATAACGAAAGAGCCAGAACTTCTATCCCTGAGGCACTGGTGAGTGACTACCTGATGGCCGGGATGGATGACCCACCATCTTTTCCTGAGCGGGTGGAGTTGGATTATCAGCAGTTCCCAAAGTTTGTGGAACTGCTGCAGCTTCGAGAGGAGTGTGGCAAAGACTCCTCTCCCAGTTGTCATCCAATCTCCTCTCGTCCCGGTCTGGTGTCGATCCCGGAGGACCATGTGGTGGGTACTCTCACCATTGGGGACTCCACACCGCCCTTCTCCTCACCCCCTGCAGCCATGGACACTGACCGGTTTTGCCTGGCTGTCGCCTCTGCAGTCTTCGCCAGGGGAGTGAGACTGTGGATTAGTATGTGGAGAGGTTCCTCGACGTGGCAGAGCAGGGAGTCTTCGGGGAGGAGGAACTGGTGGTGCTGGTAACGCCGGTCTCAGAGACCCACTCTCCCGGCGGGAGATGAGAGCGATAAGGGAGATAAGAGTTGGACTTCGACGCCGTGTGGCTAACCGCCGCGGCTCGATCGGAGTCCACGACCTCATCGAGTACCAGCTGCCCATCACCGCTGCTCACGATTTCTGAGAGTGGTCTTCTACAGATCAGGGTTGTGGGCACCGCCACCCCCCCCCCTCAACCTCTGCAGCCTCTCCTCAACTTCCCAGTCTCACTGGTAAGCGGGGGAGACGAGAGTCCTGTGGGTCCTCTTCGGAAGCCGAGCCCTTCACCTCCTTCCTCCAACCAGACGGGTGGCTCGGCTGAAGAAGAAGGGGTAACGGAGGGTGGCTCGGAGTCTGGTGGTCCCAAGCCTTGTGGTCCCAAGTCCGGTAATCCCAAGTCTGCTGGTCCCAAGTCTGGTGTCCCAAGTCCGGTGGTCCCAAGTCCGGTAATCCCAAATCTGCTGGTCCCAAGTCTGGTGGTCCCAAGTCCGGTGGTCCCAAGTCCGGTGGTCCCAAGTCCGGTGGTCCCAAGTCCGGTGGTCCCCAGCCCGGTGGTCCCAAGGCCCTGTGTCCAGCCCTGTGTCAAGTCCCCTCCAGCCGGCCTTCCAGCCGGCGGCATACCCCTTGCAGCCGTCCTTCCAGCAGGCGTTCAGACTTGCCCAGACGGTCTTCCAGCCGGTGACTACGATAGATTTAATAAACAAAAATAAGATACACAGAATGAGCACAATAACACTGACGAGAACGGACAACAACGGGGCAAACATGGTATAAATAGACTCTATATGATGAAGATTTTGCTGACAGCTGGAATGATGGTTCTGTAGTCAAACACAAAATATGGTGCCTGCACAGACATTTACGTTTTCTGTGCTCTCTCAACTCAACTCAACTTGAATAAAAAGAGAACCCAGGCCCAACCAGGGGATTCCAGTTCCTCTCTGGCAAAAGCTGCTGCCTCTAGGTAAATTATAGATTTAAGATTATCATTAACAATCTAATAACATTTGAAATTTGTGTGCTGCTAGCTATGGGTTCCTATGAGGAGCTGTTAGTTACCTTAGTTGTGCCTGTAGTAGCAGTAACCATTGTGAATTCAATTCCCACTTTATCTATGACTGAGCTGGTGATTCTTCTGGACTGTAAAAATTGGACTGCAAAACTGCCACATGAAGGCAATGAAGAGAATAAAAACAATTCCCTTTTCTTTACAAAAACCAAACAACGTAAGTGTCCTATGCCTGTTGACCCTCACAGATGTGGCAGATTGGTTTGATTCTTTTATTGTATAAGCAAGTCTTTTGCACTTAGAAAACACTGCAAAAGTGGAGGGCATGAATATGCAAATTGGTGGGTAGACAGAGGCAAATAGCAAATTAACACACAAAGATCGGTTGGATAAATGTATCGTCAGGAAATAATGTTTTATCTGGACTTGCAAGACTGAATTAGAGGGTCCTGGCATAACAGTATCATCTAACCCAATGTGCTGTATAAGTTGACTGAGGTAAATCTACTGACTAAATCTACTGGCATACTAGACAAATAACAGTTTCATCATGCATTCCTGGTGTTGAGAAGGTAGGCCTTTTTCATTTTTGTTGATACATGATTTCAAATAAGAATCCTCCAATGGCTTTTTGTGCAAAACCTTTAGCCTAAATTAAACAACATAACTAATTGAGTTGAAATCATTGGCTGACAGCTTGGTTCCCCCCAGTTAAAAAAAACCATCTGCACCAATGGTTGTATCCATTTTTTAGGTCCGTTCTTCTGTCACGTCTGCCACAGACTCAAGGGATGCAGAGTGTGCAAAACGATACTTTTAATAAACATAAACAAGATACACAGAATAAGATACACATGGATGAGACACAGGTGCTGGAGCGTGGGAAATTTAGTCCAGGTCAGAAACACGGGAAGAGAGAGGGGCATGTGACAAAAGTTTAGTCTCACTTTCTCAGTCTATTTTTATATATTCCACATTTTAGAATAATAGTAAACCAATCAAAGCAATGGTATAACACATTTACTGTGGGGATTATTTTGTGACTACATAAATAAACTATATCTAATCTTTTCCAAAATTGCCATTACATGCCTAGATTTTGCAAAATTGTATTTTATCATGCAGGTTCTGTGGGACTCAAACTGGGAACAGTACAGTAGATAGTACTGGGAGACAGTAGACAGTACTGGGAACAGTGTTTAAGGAATTTCCATCAATGTTAGGACTCTTATTGGCTGCTTTTTATTCAACATTTAGTCACAGTAATCAATTAAAAAAACTGTTGTAAAGATTGTTTGTATACTAAAGTAATTTCATACATTCAAACATACGTACATAAACACACAATGTTTTTTTTGAGATCATAAGAAACGATTTTTGCAAGTGATGTGATACTTTTGACCAGTAGTTCACTTCGTACAGTATAATTAAATAAAAAAATATTTTACATACACGTGTTAAGTATTTATTAATCATTACATTTATTTAGGTATTTAGCAAATGTTATTTTTACATGAATTTAGCTCATGTTTAGATGCAAAGCTAATTACAACAGCGAGACAACAATAACATTCATTATATTTTTTTTTATCAAATTCAGCTTCAAATAATGACCATCTTCAAGGGTGTACTATCTCTCTTTTAAGTTAAGCAACAGGCATGGGTCGGTTGAAAGATTTTTAACTGAAAGTTTCTGATCAGAGACCCCATTCACTCAAGAATGTTATCAGTCACGGCACATGAACTAGGACATTTTTGGGTGGCTGAGTCATTTTGGTCCTTGTATGGTCTATATACAGGGGATAACAGAGAAAGTAGAAGCTATGTAAGTGAGAGCTTTCATGGAAAAATGGTTTTGTTTGTTATTCTTCACACTCGCTTTGTAAATACGAACACTTGAAAGGATCCCCCTGTCTTTGGCACATAGGGGAAGCCCCAGCTTTCACAGGGGGGTTGTAGGTGTTGGGAACCAGTTTGTTTTTCCAAAAACGAGTGGGAGGTTTTTTTAGCTCAGTGATAACTTACTGATGGTGCCGATGGCGGTGGAGGGGGCTATCTCTGTAGCACTAGGGCCGTGCAGCATCCGGGACTGCCCCATCTGAGTCAGTTAAGGCCTGTGGTCCTTTACGCACCTGCACCTGAAACCTGATGAAGCCGAGACCTTCTCTGTTAGCCTTATGCGCTTGCAAATGCTTGCACACAAAGGGTGAGGTTTCTGTATGTGCATTGTTTTACAGTATGTTACAGAGGCTAACCGGGGTTTATGGCAGTGTGTGGGTTTGCTCATCATACTTTAAGTCAAGTTGTTCAGTGTAAGACCAGAAAGTTAGACTCCTTATTGACCAATCGGGGCTGAGTATTTAAAAGTGTCATATATTAAATAGCATTATAAACCAACATCAAAGTTTTTAAAAGTTAGTGACAAATGAGAATGTGGGTTATGATATGGAATGTATATCAATATTTTTAACTGATGGGAAAGCTATATAAACTTGTAAATAATACAATTGTTTGAAAATATCTTTTTGAAAAAAGTGAATTTTTCAGATGTCAAAGTAAATATTAACTGGAAATAAAGAAATTCTTTCAATTGCAAGGCCATTAAAAAATCTACCATCACTTGGTAGACAAATTATCAGTGGTGGGCCGTTAAAAAAATGTCGCCATTAATCTATTCTCAAAGTTGGGTTGGGAGCTGGGTCTATACTACGCAAGCCATGATGACTTTCAACTTGATATTTTAGCGTGGATGTATACATAACTGACTTTCACCTTTAAATATTAGCGCGGATGTATACATAGCTTAATTGCACTGTAGGGGGCGAGAACGAGATTTTTCAACTCGCGTGATTGGTGTCATTCGCACCGCCTCATCATCTCACAACCAGGGCTTAATTCGTGAGATTCGCGCAGGAAGTAGGTCTATCGCCTCTTTGCATTGACTTATCATTTAAATCACAGACCAAACGTCATTCGCGTTTGGTCTGAAGACAACATAACGTTACTGTGAAATGACCAGATCAAACGTGACGTGCTAACATGGATGCAGCTATGAAGCCGCCGGGTTTGCTTCAGGGAAAATTTATTTTTTAAGAAGATTCCCAATGGAAACCTCGACAAGACTAAGGTTGTTTGCACATTGTTTAATGTGGAATTGGTTTACTGTATGGAATTTGGTTTACATACAGTTGGTTTAAAAAAAAAATTCTCTCAACAGGTAGTGGTCTAGCTTTAGTTGAAACAAGTAACTTTGTATTGGCACCTACTTTATTTTGGCTCCTGTATGACATTTTGCTTGTTGCTCCCTAACTCTGTAAGTCGCTTTGGATAAAAGCGTCTGCTAAATGACCAAATGTAACTGAAATGTACTGTAGGAGCTCTTCCAGTCTCAATTACCACCTAAACGCAAAGCATCCCTTAGCTAATGCAGAAAGTTAACACAAGAACATCTTATTGAACATAATTTAATTTTCATCACAAATTATCATAGTAGAACAGCTTTCTCAAGCAGTTTGTGATGTATTTTGGAAACAGGAGATGAGCTGTTTGGAAACAGGAGATGAGGTGGTCTAATGCGCCACCTGGCTTGAGAAACCCCTTCTCAAAGACTTACTTTTAGTCATTATTTGGGTAGAACACATATTCTGAATGCCTTCGGCAGAATTCAAATGAGCCATTTTAATCTAGATTAATCTAGATTCATTCCAAAATTAATCTAGATTAGAAAAATAAATCTATGCCCACCACTACAAATTATACAGACTCAAATAATGGGTTTTCATGCCCTAAACCAGTAACAAAACAATGCAAGATAAAAGTAAATAGAAACTATGACCTGAACTTTATTCAAACATTATTATACTGTAAATATGGTAAATACATTTGTGATAAGAAATTCAAGAGAGATTCTCTAATAAAATACTCAAAGTATACATAAAATTCTGTGGTGCATACAAAAAAATTGATATTAAACAAAATAATAAATACATGTAATATAAAAAGTAATTTTAATAAAAGAAGTGAAAAAATATGTCATTGACTTTTTGGTGTTGTTGATAAATGGTTCTGGCACTGTGTTGGGTTGAGTCAAATATTTAAAAAAACAAAGAGCCTAAAAAATAAAAGGTATTTTTGTTTCACAAGTAAATGTATCTGGTTTAAGTAGGTTTAGATATTATTACTGGAAACAAGACAAAAAACTGAGTAAGAAAATGCAGTGTTTTGTTCAATATGACTAATGATAACATTAAAGCACAAGAATACATAACCATTGTTGAGAAAATTTTTGAATTCGTGTCAGACTAAAAAGGTTGTGCAACATAGCTTACAATGTTTCTCCCAGTTATCATCGGTCTGGTTCTGATTGTACCTGGAATACATGAACCTCCGGTTTGTGCTATGAAGACTGTTTCCTGGAATCTTTCTAATGGTGTTGAAGTCTGGTAAATGTTTGTGTTTGGTAAATAACAATTCTCCCCCTCTTTCCCTGCACATGTATGCACGATGTATAACATGTTGGTGTTTTGGCATCTCCCTGCAGCACAGTCATTTGAGGAACTTGAAAATATCAGAGCCCAGCGCATATGACATCATAGATAACCTTCAGGGGACTTCACTGACATTCGCAACTGGGCAGGGTGAACATTAACAAAGACAACCAAGAAAACGGGAAGGTAATGTGTATCTGCACAGGGCTGAGAAGTCTTGTCTAATCAAGAATTCAATGACTGGTGACTTTCACTTACATCGGAAAGAAAAATCCTGCCCTAACGTATTCAGTTTTAGTTCAAAGGCTTGTTTGTTTCTAATAATATAAGAAATGACTGAGTATAACCGAAACTTCCAACAGTAGAAGAACATAGTTCAGAACATAAAATCCTTGCATTTTTGTATCCTGTTTGGGTGAACAAAAGCAAAGGCCCTTTGGCAAGAACGGAGAAAGAACTTGTTTCCTGACAGGTGGGATGGTTTAACTGTTTTTTTTTTTGTACTTGTTTTTATTGGAAAATGTAGTCACATAACTATTTCCATAACATATTTACTTTGTTGTTTATCAAACTGAAATTGTGACTCTTCTTCAATATGTTAATATCACTGCCTGTACAAAAAGAAATTCATGTTATGTGTTATCTATTAAATAACTTTTTAATATTCAGCACAGGAAAAGTTCATTGCTCTGTTTAAAGAAATGTAACTTTACATTTACATTTAGTCATTTGGCAGACGCTTTTATCCAAAGCGACTTGCAGTGCACTTATTACAGGGACAATCCCCCTGGAGCAACATGGAGTAAAGTGTCTTGCTCAAGGACACACTGGTGGTGGCTGCTGGGATCGAACCAGCAACCTTTGATTTACCAGTTCAGTGGTTTAACCCACTAGACCACCATCTCCAACTTTAAATGCATATGCACTCCGAAAAAACCTACGGTTGGCTTACGACTACTGCATTTTTGTTTAAATAACTCAACCATGTGTTTTATCCAAGACTGACCCAGCCTTTTTAGAGTTTTATAAGTAATTACTTTATAATCGTGTTCAAAAAGTTCACTGAAATTGTAAATCTACCCTTCCAAGTTAAAAATTGACCAAAGAAAAACAAAGGGCAGATTTCAACACAACTGACAAGAAGACATTGTTCACAAAGCACATTTTCCAAAACAACATTTTCACCGTAGAACCTGTTGAACAAGTTACATCTGAAGATATAGTATATATCCATTGTTTTTACAAACTTCAGGCATAACTGAGCAACAAAAACTCTTTCCATGTCCACAACAGAATCTTTTACTTTTCCTGTTGGTTTTTGGAATTGCTAATCTGCTATATACATGGCAGATTTTATAAAAGCTACTGCTAGCCATTTTGTCTCAATCTTTTAGCCCTTACTGAAACCTGGATGAAAGCATAGGACTGTGCCACTCGCTGGCCTGTCCAACAACACATTCAAATCACATGCTGTTACTATGACCGACTCCATTAAAATCCACTTTGTTGTAGGGATGTTCTGCTAAGGATTTTTGGGCAAATATCATAAGCAAATAAATAAAAAATGGTAGCTTTTAAATAATTAACAATTTATCTGCTTTGATATATTAACCTAATTTTCTTATTGGACCGATAATGATACCATGAACAATTAACATTTTTAGTACGATAGAAATATGTTTGATGATTTATCGTCCATCCCTACTTTGTAGTTTTTGTCCCAAGATCAACTTGAATGAAATTATGGATAGGCAACAATAAACAAAAGCCATTGGAGGATTCTTATTTGAAATCATCAATAAACAACAATGAACAAAGGCCTACCTGATCAACACTTGCAAAGCATGATCAAACGAAAATGTTATGCCAGGACCGTAATTTAGTCTTGCAAGTCCAGATAATTCATTATTTCCTGACAATAAATTGTTTGATTTATCCAAACAATCTTTTTGTGTTAATTCACTTTTTGCCTCTGTCCACTCACCTAATTGCATAGTCATGCTCTCCACTTTTGCAGTGTTTGCTAAGTGCAAAATACTAGCTATACAAACAAATAACAAAACTAATCTGCCACATCTGGGAAAAGTCAACACAAATACGTGTTTAATACTGCAAAACAAATCTCCTCAAATATATTTAATTGTTGCGTATACCGAGCTGCAACATTTATGACCAAAAACATTTGATTTAAGTGACAGGAGCTTGTTCACATCAGTTTCATATAGGGTCTACGCCAATCTGTCCTTGGACCAATGAAGGCAGGGTAACATTTTAAACTGAACAATCGTATTCCTGAGACTGACAGAAGACGATTGTATTCTTTGGATCACTTTCTGTCAAGCGCCATTTGATATTTTACCCTCGATTCCTTTTTCCCATTTTTTTTTTTTAAGATTCTAAGGCACCCAGGTTTTGTTATTATTATATTAGTCCATATATTTTGCTTGTGGACTTTTTTACTCCACGATTGTACTCAAGAATATAATCAATGAGAGATTGACGAGGACCGCAGAGGAAGTATTTTGAATTTGATGACACAAGCTTCTACTGTAAATTGTTGCTATCTATAAAATTGTGTGTTAGGAATCGCAAAGTTTGTGGAATAGCTGTTCAAAAGCGGCAACACTGTCATCCAATTAAAGATCATGCAAAGACCAACCCTTTTAGACAATATATTATATGCTGCATCTGTCCTACACTGAGTGAATATGTGGTCCTGTGCAAAAGTTGATATAAGTGGAAGACTGTTACGTTTAAAATGATGTCTGAACTAGTACCAAATTTTGAAAGAATGGAGCACAACTGGGGAGTGTATAAAGTTAGATAAAGAGTTTGCCAGTGGCAATTTAGAACATAATACTGACAAAGGGTTATGTTGAATGAATGATTTCTCTTTCTCTGCCCAGCAGGCTTCCTCATTTTCACCCACCAAATATAGAATTGCCCTAATATTCGCAAAAAGTAGAATAATAAGTTTGGAAGCGCAAGACCCCCTAAGCTGCAGGGCCTTTAAAATATATGGCCATTTCCCTAGGATCTTTTTTTTTAGATATTACACTTCTAATTTGAGTATTTATCCAATAGATGCAAAAAATAACAGTTTCTTTTCTGTACATTGTAAAATTGTTCCGACGTTTATAAGGTTCAGTTTATGAAATCCTTGTTATATCTCATAAATAAGTCAATTGTAGTATGCTTATTCCTTCATATTCCTTTATGAACACTGTATTGTCACATATACAGTATGAGATGTCGTATAGCAAATTTGTTGTCAGACAGGATCTTGAATGTGGGTGTAAATAAACGATAGTCTCTGCACTCTTGCTAGTAGATATCTGGAGGACCGTGTACATTTTATGGGCTGGGTGCTCAAAAAAGAAAATAGGGGTCTACTCTGTTTAAAAAAAGCACGGTAATATACAGTATATTCTTTTAATAACTTGATGTCAAATTTTCATAACATAAGTTAATTTCCTTACTTAATTTTATCTCTATGAGAGCAGCTGAATCTTTGGCCATTGTACAAATAAAAAGAATCACCTCTTTAATACAATAACACCAGTACTTAAATTCCTTTAAATCTGGAGCAGAGAAAACCAGCTGGTTTAAAAAAAACTATTTATATCAAAAGAATACTGTCAATGGAAACCCATTGTTTATAAAAAACAATTTGGACACGGTGCAGCGGGCCTGACAAAACAAATTGGTTTCGAAAAAACATGTTACAACTGGACCTGAACCTGAGAGGTTCCCTTTCGAGGGAACTCCCAACTTCAGCGAATGACGCAACAAAATGCCTAGCCATTCTAAGTTGTGACAGCCCTGGAGGGAAGTGAAAGCCCTTCCACACACCAGCACTTAAATTCTGTTCTAGCTTTTCCATTGGTATAGATTATACTACAATAATAGCTAGTATTGCTAGTCCAGTTTTTGAGGCATTCTTGCTTATGTGATTGCTTCCATTGTTTGCCTTATACCTCATTGTAAATTTGTGTGAATTTTGAAGTAAAATGTAAATTATTACAGTTATTTGACCTATAAGTTCTAAAAAGATCATATGACAGCGGAGACAAAATGGCGTCATTTCAAAAATCAATAATTTTTGTCCTTTTATCTTTCCATTTGATTCCCATGATAATATGCTGGATGATGAGTAATGGATAATGATCCTTTACATGCTGATGTTACACTTCACCAGTGAAAGAACATTTTTCTTAAAGTAAAAAATTGCAATTGTTCTTGTTCCCTATCTTACCCTATACGTCAATGTCATAAATCACTCACTCATTTTCATTCAATTCTTCCCCATGTAGTCATGACTAAAACAAAACTCAGAAACAATCTCAACATGTCTGTTTAATTCTGGACTGATATTGCACCATGTGGTTATTTTTAGGCTGTTGCTTCGCTTGCATATCAGTAAGATGGTGCCATCTAGTGGATTCTCATGCGTTACAGGCACAATTAATGGATACATTACTATTCTTAATGACAACGATTCATTTTCTAAGTATAACTTTTGAGATATTAAGTAACTAGAGACATTATCATTCAGTGGTCCATGTAGCCAACTATTTAAATGTTTTGAGATGTAATGAAATGAAATAACATTAATGCTGCTCCACTCCTGCCTCAACAGGATGTGTGCCCCTAAACTCTAGGATACAACATCACGTTGAGCGATTAAAGTTATCCTGAAACCACTGGAGAACATTGTGTCCCAATCCATACAGAGGGTGTGACCTCAGGCTTTCCTCATAAATTTTATCGAAGACATTGACATGTTTTCTGTGGTCTGGAAGGAAGTACCATGAAGTATATCTCCAAGGAGCAGATATGCCATGAGAGATAAGGACCTCTCAACAATCCCTATACTAATCGACCCTCCTCATCACCGCAGCATCCCAGAGAAGCATTCCTGATCAAAAACTCATGATTTAAGCCACCATTGTGCCAAAGACGTGAAAGAATCCATATTTCGCCTACATGTTCAAGCCCGCAACTTCAACACATCAATTGTTGGATAACATAAGCATGGATCTATGATGCCCGAGTTGTCATCAATTGTTTCGTTGTGAAAGACCAGATGTAGAGGTCTCATGCACAGTAGGTCAAAATTCATCATAATACTGTCAACAAACCTAACAAACCTAACACTTACAAAGTGTAAGCCTTTCCTAGCTTAGATTCTGGTTATTTGGTTTAGAAAATATAAGTAGATCCAGAACATTTTTTATCCAAGCAGAGGGTCAGGCTAAAGCCAAATGGTTTAATAAAATCAGCAGGTGAGTGCCAGTCGAAGCCAACAGTTTTTGTAACATTAAGATTCAAAACTGTGGGCTGCTCAAAGCCAGTTGGTTTAAAAAAACATTTAGATCTGGCCCAGAGGGCCAATTAAAGATCCAGTCAATGACTTTTTAGCAGGAATAAGCGGTGAGGTTGCGAATTGCAACCAGCTATTCACTCCACCGCTCCCCCCACCCTTTCGAATTACTATAGTAACTTACACAAAATTAAGATGTTGTGATGTTTCACTTCTTTGCCCTAAGGAGATGACTTTTTTATGAAACACGATCTGTAGAGCAATTTGTCCCTTTAGGGTTACCATAGGAACAACATGGCCAGTTCACATGGTGTATGTAGCAGGGAGGGCATTTCTGGTCCTGGAGAGACTATTTTTAAATTCAATTTTATTGGCCTTTTTCCATTGGCTTTGATTCCTTAATACAGAGCTATTTTCCATATTAAACGTTTGATATTTTCTTTCCCTGAGCATCGAAATTTCACTAAAGCCATCTAGTGCTGCCCCCATGTGTTGACATTAGTTGTGTTTAAATCCCTAGCTTCTCTTGAGATACATGTCTTTTCTCATATTGTTCTGATGAAAGTATTAGTCTTAGGATCGTAGTCTTTCACAATGTCCAGACATATAAAATATACATACACACACACATACAGTATATATATACACACACACATACAGTATATACTGTATAATTAAAACCGTTTTAAAACAACCTACCACAGGGTGGCGATCTTAACATATAGTTGCAAGACTTTTTCAAGAAAATTCATTGATTCATGTAAAAAGAAAGACATTACCCTTATATTTCACCCAAAGATTTCCCAGAAATTTAAAAGTGAACTAAATCTGGTTTATAGCCAGTACTCATTTTGGCTGTTTGGAATTAGTGACCATGCAAAAGCAGTCAGGTGTCCTGACCCAGCCAGGAATTTTTTTTCTCCCCATAAGAAACATGTCCACTGAATATAATAACTTAATGCACTGTGCGATTATGAGACACCAAGTACAAAACACTATATTTTTTTAGTAAACAAATACATAAGTGTTTTTAAATAAAGAGTACAAGGTACTTAGTGTAATCTTTTTTACATGATTTCAGCAAGATAAAAAGTGACAAAATCATGTTTGAATTTTGTAGGCTACATTTAGGGGAGGCATAATCTGATAATAACAGACCACATGCTTTTTGGAAATAAGCAATGCATTACTTCTGCATGGAACTGATGACCGTGATAAGGTGAATGCAATTTCATATTTTTTCCAGCTCGCTGTGACAACATGCCGCCATGTACAAAAACACTGTTCAGTAGAATTGCTTTGCAATAACTGTGACAATGATGACAAAACAGTATAGGAGATCTTTTAAAAAAATTATTTTCTAAATGTTCTGTCTAGTTCCAGGCCACTTCTTCAGAATATGACACCATTGACTGCTTTCGGCAAGCAGCCTCTTTTGATTCAAAGTTTCCTTAGATGTTTCAGCATCTAGTGGTTCACAGTGACCTTTACTGCCTCACATGAGTATTTGTGGCTTGGAGCTGGATGGTAATGTTCAGTAATTTTCATTGAGGTTTCCTTTTTAAACATGTTTCAGGTAACATCTTATGCGCTCAGCATGAAAACCCTGCCATGCTTTTTCAACCATAATACATTTCCTCTTTCTCATCTCTGACATCAATAAACCACATTAGCCTTTTAGTAAAATTAGGGGGGAAAGGATGCCCTTTGCCAACAGCCAAAGAATTGCTTGATGAGAGCTTTGGTAAAATACAATTATGTATTTTGCATTGCAGAAAACAGTTATTTTATTATCAATGATAGAAACTGTTGAGTATAAACTGTTTAGTATGCACATAAGACACAAGAGGTGTATTGAATTTCGGTCACACTTCATCTCATGATGTGTGTGTGTCTGTGGGGGATGTGTTAGACAAACCAACTATTTCACCTTAACAATATAGGAATAACCCAAATAAATTATTCAATAAATAGAAAAGAATTATAAAATGAAAGTTGATCATGTACTATAACTTACAAGTTTCTTACAAGAAAATACAAGTCAAAGAAATTTCTATAGGTCTCAAAATTTATAATATCAAAACAAATAAGATAAACAATACACCAAGGTCTCTAAAACGAGGTTTGGTTTGTGACATTTACGTTCCATGCGGTCACATGAGCAGTCCAATAGCTGCAATGTGTTTTACTTGGCAGGCTGGACCTGGCTGCAGTGGAGAGGGGTCAGATTCTGTTCAAGCCTTGAACACAAAGTGTTGTGGAATACTGATCTCCTGGAGCACTCAAGAGAGTCCTAACAATCTGGATCATGGAGATGAAGGAACTGTAAAGTGAGGGTTTGCTGCCCTGGGCATAACCTTGTTCTAGATCTGAAAATAAGAATGTTGTTGAAAGGGCACATTGATCCTTTCCCGGTGAGGAGCTTTTCTAAGGCTCTGATTGGCTGTTGACGTCGGAGGAGATCCATTCACCCAACTGTGCTTTAACTTTTTTTTACCTCAAAATATCTTTGACATTGTCCTCATTGTATGAAGTAAACATCGTTTAATGAATTGCCTGTCTGCAAATCTTCAACATGTTTTACACTAAATCATTATTAGTAAGCCATTATATGATTGGCTAAAGTGCCTCATGTGATCCAAGTTAGCCATTACATATCTCTATACAAGCCCGTTTGTTTACTGTGAGGTAATGTTTGACCATGAAAGATTTCGAAAGATTTCTTGTGTTCACAGGTGTGACTTGGGTTGATTGTGAATAGAACCTGTTGGTTGTGGTGTGATGTCATAATCACTTACAGACACTTCTCCCACTATAGGAACATAATTTTGTTTGTAGTCTCACATTTGAAAATCTGATAAGAAATCTTTAAGTAAGGCTCAGTTCACCCTTGTCTCATGCAAAGGCTGTTTGTTCATGTTAGTCCATCAAATTCCAATTCTAGTGTAGCAAATTGTTTACCATTATGGCAACTAAAGAGAGGCCCTGCCATAAGGGAGAGGTCCTTGAAATCAGAATCAGAAAGAGCTTTATTGCCAAGCATGTTTGCATATACAAGGAATTTGTTTTGGTGACAGGAGCATCCAGTACACAGAATCAGCAACAACACACAGAGACCATCAAACAATAGAAAACAGTTACACAGATGATTTAAATAAGGGCCTATGGGAATAAAAAATTAAGAAATTCAACACAATAAACATAAGAGTAAAGCTATAGAGTGTAATCCCTTCTTGTATGCTGTTCGCTTCACACTGATCCAACAAACAGAAACTCATTAATTCTAAATACAACCATCAACCATAAGCAGGCCTTGCTTACATCTGGTATTAAGATGCATTTTGGTAGATCAGATCACAAGGGGAGGAAGAATACACATAACCACTTGGTGATTTTATCCATCTCTTTTGTCCATTTTTGGTCACTTCTGTCCTAATTTCTTGGAGGGGAGGGTTTTTGTACATACATAAAGAGCAAAGGCTTCTAAAAGAATGGTGAGAGAACACTGTGCCTTATACATTTTTGTCTTCAACCAAACTTTAAGCCATCAACCGACAAAGTTTAAATCCTGTCTGATTTGGACGATCCCGATAATGTTTATGCTTTATGTTCGTTAGCGGAGAGTGGTAAGTCTTTTGTGGTTGTTAGGAAGTTTTCGACTACATGAGCTTCAATTCCACAAAAGCAATCTGATGTGATGCCGATAAAAGTATCCACCAGATAATGCAGATTTGTGTTCGTGAGCGTTTTGAATCAGTGTAGATTAGTCCTGACATACAAAAACAGCCGTATTTCTTAGCAAGCATGCTTTGCAGTTTGATGCAGTTTTGAGATCAAAATTATTTTCCACACCATGCAACCACCGCTGCCCCCAAACTTTGATTATCAGGGGTCTGATCTGATTTTAATTCCATCCCTGTCATTTCCATATTTTCGATAGTCTGTTAATGATCTTGTTGATTAGAGATTACTCATTAAATTTCCTCAATTTGCATAAATTCATTCCACAATTAGGATGCAATTTTGAGTTGCTTTAAGAATTTCCCAACTGATTTTTTTCAAGTGGTGCATAGCCATGACCTAGGCCCCCTCATCTACATTCATGGCCCCCTCAGATTTTGATTGCGAAAAAAAACAAAAATGTTGATTTGTTACTCAACAAATCAGTGCACCCTGCTTATTTTCAAACTTATTGGTTTAATTATGTCGCGTGTAGATTTAAACGCCGCGATGTCGGGTGCGCTCAATATTCAGTATTTTTATAAATTACGAAAAGATGAGCAAGAAGAAAATGAGTAGACTACTAAAAAATAACGATTACATTGCAAAAGAGTTTTCTCAACAGAGAGTTCTCTCAACTTCAAACACAAATGTCAGCCAATGGTTTGACTAGTAGCCGCCAAGCTACTGCGGTTCTTAATCTTGGTCCTCACGACCTCACTCTACATATTTTGTATGCGGCTCTTCAGAGGTTTGTTCAATGTGCCCGTAAGACTCCTGCGAAGTGGAAGTAAAGGGCATTGAAATGCATGAAAGGTGACTACTAATACTACGCAAATCTCATGATTGAGGGGGGTGGGGGCGGTGAATTGAATATAATACAGGTGTATCATTTAGTAATAGACAGAAACCAATAGATATACATTATGGCCCCCTCATTTACACACAGGCCCGTCGAAAGTAAAATTCTGGACACGCTACTGTTTTCAACACAGTGTTTCAACCCATACTATTGAGGGTGGCCGCTTAACCCATTTAAATAATCTTTTGTTTTTAAAGGAGTTATTCATTTAAATTAATGTAAATGTGTTCTATGTTCCTTTGTCGATGTAGGCTTATAATCCTTGTAAAAGACAGTGGTGGTAAGACCACCGAAACCATTGCGACTCATATTATAAAGCAAACGGCTGACAAATACCCATGTGTGATAAGCATTGCATTATGGAAACTTCATTATGACTGTTGCTTTTCCAGTATTGTTAGAAAATTCTAACTGTGTTTTTAACGGTCATCTGAACAAGCTCCATTAATTGCTCCATTGTTGAGACAACTTTTAAGTTGAAAGGTTGTGGTAGGGTGTGTTGAGAAAGGGGTTGGTTCTTAATAATCTCCGGTAATCACAAATGCTGATGCCCTCTCTGTTGTGGTCCGTACACTAACCACAACCTTTTAGTTTTTATACTGACTTTAAAAATAAATTATAAATAGTCCTTAACAAAAAAAAGAAAACAAAGAGGCCTTTGGAATATTATTGGCTGTATGTAGTCTTACATTTTAAAGTTTAATGACAAACATATAAAAATCTGGTAATTTCATAAAGTGACTATTTCATTTCATATGAATGCATACAATCTCTTTATTACATTTTAGTATAGTTTGCTTTACACATGACAAGTGATGGTTGGGTTCCGGAGCAGGGTTTGGAGTGGATATTCTAATAAGTGTATGTTTTTGTGCATTTAGTTTTTACTTATTTTATTGGCGCAATGAACAGAAATGCTTAACATCTGTCTCACATAACATTAGCAGAGTACAAAGTTCAGATCTTTGCTCTAAGTGACGTCAAGGTGCATTCATTATTGAATGAAAAGTAAATCAAGTCCCTTGCTTTATTCTGCAGTTAGACAAGCTTTTAATAATTGGCATAATGTCTATTGTAGCATGTGCCCTCTAAAGCTGGGCCTTTATACAACCTAACATTGATACTGAAAGACAACAAACACGTTTTAGTAATGCAAGCAATTCTGAGCAGTTCTCTTCTCAAAGTCAAAACAATGCTCATGATTTTTAGGCAATGACTCTGAATCATAATCTTTTTTATACATCCATTCCAAAAAATGTATCTGCATAATTATAGCAGGTGATCAGAACCATCTGTCAAGAAAATATGGAAATGTATTTAATACTCGGCAGATCTTTTTGAAGCGAAGATTCTATGAGAGTATTGACAATTAAACACAAAAAGTCGGCATGACGGAAAAAACAGAGACTGCTCTCTGCCTTTCATAAGCCAAAGCGAACTAAAGACTAAATAATATAGAGGCAAGTATTGATAAAAGGAGTGCTTTACATTATAAGACAAGTAATATAAGCAATTTGCACAAATTTGCAGAATATTTTATATATTATATAGCATATTAGCACATTAATTTATGCAAACGGCAGGTTTTTCTTTCAGGGATTGGACAACGTGAGGCAGGCTTGACATTAAACCAGAGGTGTAAAGTACTTGAGTAATTTTGAGTAAAGTACTTGAGTAATTTTACTTGATTACTCTAGGCAAGTGTAAGCTTTTAAATTGAACCAATTCAACCAATAAGGTGCTGTGCATGAAATCATCAACAATCAATATTGAGGGAACGACGGGGCAGTGACAAAGACGAGAGCAGAGAGAGCGCATGGCATGTCAAAACAACAATGCCATCTCTCTCACACTAAACAGGTGGGACTGTCATGATATAGCCACAGGACTAAGAAATTATGACCAGACTGGCAGAATCATAAAATTTTCTGCATAACATTTAAGGCAATTTTACAGGCGGTGACACATAAACACACCGACCTCTATGGTCGAATGGGGCCAATATAGCTTTTTATGTGGGGCCTGATACCGTCTTTTGAAAGTGCATGTCCCAGAAAGAACTGTCTGAAAGGTGTAATGTGGTAAACAGGGTGGCTATAGAAATGGCATCTAGACTTTCCTTTACGGGTACATTTTTGATGGAACATAACAATCATTTGATCAATAATCTGTAACTCTTTACAATACAGGGTTTTTGTTTACATTCCATTCTACTTGGATTTCCAAAGTTTTATGTGTTTTCTATTTTGTAAGTTTATTAAGAAAAAATATCATTGTTTGACATGACATCACAATATATTCATGAGTTGATACGTTGATACTGATGTGTGTGGAGACACATAGACCCGATGAGCTGCAGGGGCCAATGCATCAGGCCATCACACAACTAATAACCAATAGTAGCCCATAGGTGTGACATATGCTTTATAGCTCTGCCCAGATCAGAAGACCATGAGTAACATCTTATATGTACTGTACCAAGAGATGCTTAAAGAAGGAAGAAAAAGAATAGAGATACAAAAAAAGGTGCTTAAAAGGTTCTTTACAGCGATGCCATACAAAAAACATTTCTGGTCCCTCAAAGTACCATTCTGTTAACGATTCTCCTTTCTTTCTTACCTTTTTATAATCTTAAGAACATTTTTTGCCACAAAGAACCTTTACCCTGGAACCATTTAGACAAAAAAGCTTCTTCTATAGCATCGTGAAGAACCTTTATTTTGAATAGTGTAGGACAGGTGATAAAATAAAATGTACAGTATGTCGCTGTAAATGTACTAAAATCAAAAATTGGGATTTAAAAAATGCAGCAGAAAACCATCTCATGAATGGTCATCTCATAAAACTATAAAGTACAGTGTGTTATTAATATGATATGCTAGACTGCAAAATCTATCCGGAAGTCTTTGAAACATCTGAAAAGTTTGAGACTGCAGATTTGTACTGGGTGAATTGTGGGTGATAATTCTCCAGTGGTCATTTCCTGTGGTGTTTATGCAAAGTTTGAGTATCCAAAGAACTTGTAGGGACTGAAAGGGTAGGTTGTGTTTCCACTCACCTATGTGGGAGGTGAAAATTGAGGGGTATCGAAAGGTCAACTGGAAACATTTTTAATTAAAACAACCAACAAGACATACTTTTCTACTCGAATGTCTAATTCAGTGCCTGAAAATTTGTCCTATGTAGAGTGCTACATGAGAAATGAATGACACATCTAAGGCAGCTTCAAACCATTTTGACCCCCTAAAAACACATTGCAGGAAGGAAGCATGAGAATTGTCTAGCACAGAGCGTAGTGTCACAGCTTGCACAAAACCCCTTTTTAAAACTTGTTTCAGCAAGACTGCAATAAAGCCAAGCTGAGGGTCTTTGCAGAAGTGACGAGGAATGAAACCACATCCCTGCAAAGTTGCCTTTGCGGTCTGTAAAGGATATTACATATTACGAAAACAGCTGACTACAATCTTCTAAATCCGTCAAATTGATAAAAAGAAAAAAAAAGAATTTAATGGAGAATTTGAAAACTTTTATGTTTAATTAATTTCAAAATTAAAATATCGTTAATTTATTATGATGATATGATAGAATGTGTCAAATGCTCAAATGTGAAATTAAATAACCCTGGAAATATTCCACCAACGATCAGCATGATTTTTGCCTAACCAGCCCACTATCACATGCAAATATTAGCAGTGCTGGAAAAATCTAGCTCATCTCTATTGAGAGACATCCTCTGCTTTTTTGCAGTCTTTCTTTTCATTAATCAACACCACATTTTATTTTATAATTACACATTTTATTGACCATATCAGTTATTAATCGTTTGTACATCACTATCATTAGTCAATATGACTGATTTACCATCTTTGTATACAATGTGACATTTTACCCACAGACAGACATTAAAGAAAATAAATACTTATATCCAATCTTCTCCTGATACAGCAGATTATTAGTGTTCGTTTAATCTGAAAACTCTTCTGCAAAACTGTTTACAACACGAGAAGATCCATTCTGCTAGAAATTAAATGCAATCTCTCAATGCCAATCTAACTGCTTGCTCTGCAGTGGATGCATGAATGCAGATGAAGCACAGGTCATCTTCGGGTAGAACAGAAAGTCCAAAGCAAAACCTATTCACCTGAACTCACACTCAAGTACCACGTCTTCAAGATATTCACGATCAATGGATCTTAAAAAGGCCAAAATAATTATAATTCCAATTTTTGCTGAGCAGAAGTGGGTGTGAAACGTTGACAAACAGCCAATCTGACTGCTTGAGATGTTGAAGAGAGCTCAGATGACTGCCTGTCATCCACACCTGCTTAGCCCCTGACATACAGAAACCCTCTTTATGATCCTCCATAATTGTTTGATTGCGTCCATTTCTTAACACAAACACCATGTGGGTGAGAGAGTCTGTGGGTTTGCATGTCCTTGCTAGAAACTCCACACGGGAGTAAACAAAGTATAAGCCAGTCTCGTTCACCTGAAGGCCGCCATTGCTATACTTGATGCCATTTGTGAACACCTCGCCATGTGTCGCTTCCCATTTCAGAGTTCCGGGTGATTTGCTCTGGTCTGCACATCCTGTTGTCAAAAAGAAATCCAGGTAAGATACAGAAAGTCAACCAGCAAGTCAACCAGAATAGTCTTTGGTAATCAAGGTGGTTGACCAAGGCAATTTTTCTGGTTAAGCATGTTACCAAGCCTGGCAGTCAGGTCCAAAAGAGTACATGTGCTGGCGAACAGCAATGTTGGTCCAACATATTGATGTTGTTTACTCAAGGGTTTATTATAAGATGCTTGTTTGCCAGACCTACCTATTACATGTGCAGCTGATTTTTGATTAAGCTCGTTCAGCTCTGCAGGTAACATGCCTACAAGAGCACAAATACTTAGGTTAATACACTACAAGATAGCACAGGGTAGTATTGATAAACGTTGTGATGTAAAGTAAGTTAAGTCACAAAACTCACCAACTTGTTTCTGTGGGGCGATGCTGTCAATTTGTGCAGGCATTTCCTGGACATAAAGGGTGAGAAAAATATAGCGTCACATCTAACTGCTAAAGCAAAAGTTGTCACATAGTCAACATTATCAATGTGCATTCCAGTGCACACACAGAGCAGGCAGTATTATGATAGATACTGTAGATCAACAGCTAGTTGAACTTTAGATTGTGAGAAAAAAGAGTTGGTGTTTGACTGCTATGGTTGAAGAACAGCATATCCTGTAGCTGTTGACCAGTAACCACAATTCTTTTATTATGTCCTTTTCAGTCATGTTCTTTTGTCATAATATACCTATAGTGAAGAGTTTGATGACATAACAAACACTTAGGGATTTACAGTAATTTAATTTAGTCTTGGAAATATTTTTAGTATATCTAGATGTCACTATGAGATTTTAATTTCAGCACGTGAACTAGTACACAGTGTTTCAAAAAGCAATTGTCAATATAAATAATAGTTAATTCATTGATTATAGGTAATAAACATCACAGAATTCAACTAAAGTTGCTTCTGTGAAAAAGATCTAAATAATTTTATTCTGGCAATACATGTTTAATAAATGTATAAAGTTGGTTCCCCACAAATGACAGAATGAAAGCTCAAAAACTTACACCCATTGTTTTATGATTAAATACCAACACAAATATTTGCTTTGACATTCATAAAAGGATGCAAATGCTTTTTGGGCTATTGTACTTAAAGACTATTTTCACACATATATGCATAGCCTTTTTTTATAGAAAATTAACATTTTATTTATAATCCACTCTAACCTGTATGAGCCTCTCCACTTCAGTCTGCAACCTCAGGATCTGGTAGGCTCCCAGCCCCAGGGCCGCAAAAACCAACAGTAGTATCAAAGTCAGCACCCAAGTCATCCCAGTGCTCATTGTTCCCCAACGCCTTCTCTTCATCTCAGCTCGAGCAGGAGGGAATGTCCAGCAGGGTACCAGGGGTGGATTTCCCTGTCCGAGCATCTGCTGATGATAATACCGATCCGGTTGAGTATGACCTCCACCAGAATCCATCGTATACAGTGGAGGAGATGAATGGCCTAAGTTAGAACTCATTTCTGCAAGGCTCAAAGTTGTCTGTGAGAGTGTCGGTGAGAATATGGTTTGTCTTGAGAAGGCTGGCTGCAGAGGGCTTGTCTTAAAAGGTCCTGCAGTGTGGTTTAAACCTGTCACCCACCCACCCACACACACTCTGTCTGTCTCACTCACTTATCTCTTAGCCTCTGATTCTTTCTTTCCGTCCCATCACGCAGACATATGAGGTAGATACAATAGTTAGAAAGAGACTTTATGAATGTCTGTGGAGTTTTCTGGTTCTGGGTTTGTGAATGTGCATGCATTCTGGCTAAACTAGTGCACAAGTTCTTGTAACTCGCGGAGAGAGGTGCGATGACGACGTCAAAGACAGGAAACCATACGTTTTGAGTTTTGTACATGTAACTTGCAATTATTGGCTTCCATTTGTTTTCTAATATATAACATTTACAAAACATTTTAAAGAAAAAGTTTTTCTACTTTCTGACATTTTAGACCCTCATATTGTTCTTACCTTGTATGTTTTTTTTACTGTAAACACAAATGATGTATAAAGATTATGGTGACAATTATAAAAGACATTTCCCTCAGTTTCTAATACGACACTATAAGACTTCATAAAACTTTTTTATATAGACTATTTTCATAAATATTTTTCATTTGGGATTCTGGAATTAAAATCATAACATTCACTTTTATTAATTGTAGGCCTATTAAACGTATCCATTGTTTTACACAAAAGTATGATTATGTTCTTGGATTGACATGGGGGTGGGAAATGATTTTAAGCATCATGTTTTCATTGTAACTATGCTTTTAAGATTTTCTTATCTAAAGTTTAGTTCTAATCCAAAATGTATAATTTCACATTAAGTTTCACAACAGTCCACCTGCTATGTAAGTCTCATCCTTTAATTTATTTTTACATAAAGTTTGCATCCATCTAATTAATAATTTATTAATAAATAAAAATACAAATTTATTAATTAATAAAAATACAAATTAAACAGCTTCTTTTAGAGGTCAGTGTGGTGTATCATCTGCATATGAGGCGAAAGAATGCATGTGACCTAGAAAGAGTTCTTCAGAACACCATCTTTCTGACAGACCACCAGTATCCGGTCTGCACTCCAAAGGGTACCAGATTTGACTATAGAAACGTTACATATTCAGGGTTAAGTCTTTCAAGCAGGTAAGTTTCGTTGTGAGATGGTCTTCTGTAACACGCCCACATCGTGTATGGGAACTCATCAGTGCTAGCTGAACAGATCAGGGATATCTCCAACCGCATCATGCGTATCTAAATATCCGCTGACTGCCAATATTTCTGTGTCCGTTTATTATAATACAAATAAAATGTATAACTTTGATGCATTACACGCTTGTTTACATAAAAGCATATGCCAAATAGGCAGAGCATGAAGCACAATAAAAAAAAATACTGAATACGTGCCAACATCTTCAAACAAAAAGGCTCAGGAATCCTATATAAAATATTAAATTGCAAGTAAAATGGCCCAAAAGACAGATGTATCTACTCCTAATTCAAAGACTTTTAGTCAAGTGTTTGTAAACAGTGATGCAGCAGAAAACGAGTTTCAGCAAACCCTTTTTCACATACCACTCAAGAACAGGAGCTGCCACATGAAACAATCTGTTGATGTGTACGTGTGTGTGCATGTTCTTTCGATCTTGCACTCTGCATTCTGAGGGTCTGCACAAAAATGACAAGGACTGTGAAAGTGAGGTGAACAATGTGGTTAAAACCAAGCGAGGGTGGAAAAGGCATTACCTTAACCCTCTCACTCTACAACATATTCTCTCATATGTCATCAGACGCCAGGCTTTCCTGGAATAGTCTGTGTTTTTTGTTAGTGGTTTGGCCTTGCTTTCATTTACCCACTGTTTGTTCTCACCACCCTGCAACCTATTAATGACAGAGCATAAAGAATTTAAATTCCAATAATATGTTTATAATTTTACATTTTTGCATTTGGCAGATGGTTCTTCTCCAGAGCACTTCTGTGCTATGCATTAAAGGTACTTCATCGGTAGGTGTGCTTTCAGTGAACCAAACCAAGAAGTATTGTGCTACTACCACAATGTTCCACCAACTTAGCTACAGGAACATGCATGTGATCATGCATCTCCTCTTTCAATCTTCAAAAGCTTTCAATCTTCAATCTTTTAACTATGTATTTTCTCATCGCCTGCATTTGAGTAGACACAGCCTGCCTTAATGTAGAACTCCTAGGAAGACGTGGCTCCACAGGGGGCCAGGGGGGCCTCTCAGTCTAAACCACCTGGTACAAAGATGCAGATACAATTATATTCTGAATAAATCTTGATGGTCCAGTGTTTCATTTTTTGGAGGATCTACTGATGCAAATGCAATGCCATATACATAACTATGTTTTCAGAGGTATAAAGACATTACAAAATGTAGCGTTATGTTTTTATTACCAGAATGAGCTATTTCTATCTACATACACCGTCTCCTTACATGGAATTCAGCATGTTGTTTCTACAGCCCTAATGCTACAGAATGCATTTCGTAAATACGTTAACTCCTCCGGCAAAGAACTGAAAGTGTGACAACATTTTAGTTCTGTGTCAGCCATATTGGTGCTTCAAAAGGGAGGGTAGAAGTGAACTGTTTGTGCAACCTCATCTCTCGATGCAACTAAATTTCATTTCTAAATTTTAAAGGTAAATAAAAAGAAAGGACATGAATTGCACAAAGCAATTGTAAACGGAAATCGATTATATCTCTTTGTTTAATAATGTGTGTATGTGTGTGAAGGGTTTGAAGGCATGGGTCCTCCACCAAAACTGTCGACGGGGGGGGGGGGGGGTTGATGGCTGTGCTTTGCGTTATATGCATACGTGTCCGACTCGCTAATGCCTTAGCATTGCGTGCATACGGCGTATTTGTCATGTCATTAGAGATTTGTGGGAAAATGTGAAATTATACCGCAAACAAAGCATAGTAGGCATTCCACTGTCATTGAGGAGTACAAAACCAAAATGTTTTTAGTGTAAATTCCGCAGGGGAAATACTTGCTTCACTGACATACTGACATCAATATAGCATCACATTACAGGTTTCATTGCCTCTCTTTACAAGTATGGGAAACCCTGTCTATCTTGTGAGCAAACGTAGCCAAAGGTGCAAGAAGTGACATATGCTATGACACATCTAATCCACCACTGGCACTTGGTAACAGCAGTCAGCTCTTGCTCTGTTTCCCCGAAGTGTTGCTTGGTAAGCAATTCTTGTTGCTGGTACATAGTCATGAGGGGATTTGGGGTCGAAACGTGGGCTGCAGTACGGCACAAAGCCCCAGATCTCTTACCAAACTGTTGGAAAATCGTTTTGTGAACAAAGACATCTATCGCTCTCTATCTGACTCAGCAACTCTACAAAAACATAAGGTTTTTAATGTTGCAGTCATTTTAATCAGGGTTATTGTGGTATGAACATTATTACATTATCACACATACAACTCATGAACTATGTCAATCTGAAACTCTGGGGTTTGTCTAGAAACATTTATACCCACTTAATTTTTTTTCAAATATTCTGTGCAACACTTTAGGTTTAGAACTCTATTCTTTTATTTTGCTGTCTTTAAGGTTTCTTAAAAGGAATTGTTTACCCACAAATAAAAATTCTGTCATCATTTACTCACCCTATGGTCATTTGTAATGCTTTCTTCTGAAAAACACAAACGAAGATATTTTAAAGAATGCTTGTAACAAACAACAATGAACGATGCAAGTCAAAGTCATAGTTGTCTAATCACCAACATTCTTTAAAATATCTATTTTTTTCTGCAGAAGAAAGAATGCCATATAGGTTTGATATGATAATTTTTGAGTGAACTATGAATTTAACGATTAAAACCCATTTCTACATTCTAGGTTCTTCAAATTAGAGTATCGGTTTAAGGGTTCTGTAAACTACTGGCTTAGGGTTTTCTAGAGCCGTCTCTCTCTCGATGGCTCTGTGGTTTTCTAAATAACTATAAAATTAAAAAAATTGCAGATCCTTGGCTGTACTGGTGTTTTTACAATTGCATGTTTTTATGAATAGTAAAGAAATGCCCTCCTTGTTTACTTCTGTAACAGTGAACTGCTTCTACTCTCCGTTTATGATACTTCATTAAATAAATCAGTAATTTCCTATTCAGAACTCTACATTAACCACACCTCAACCACTTCTTATCTATATATTGAATAATCAACTGACAGCAGCTCTATGTATTCCTCAGAGCACAATAACAAAAATCAAGAAAGTCAAGAAAAAATATGTATATATATTACACATGTTAGAAACTGAGATAATGCATTTTTATCAGTCGACCTCCTCGTCTGAGGAGGACGAGTAGCAGCCGAGGCCAAGTATGTTTTTATTGCAGGGTGATTCGGCATTGGAAGGCTTTTGTTTTTCTGTAGCTATTTTCCGTGCCAGTGGGAGGCTTTGAAGATTGGGCAGGCCGGAGAGCAGCACACGTGTCAGTCTACCAGTGTCTTGTTTCTGTCCTACAAGAGCCACCCGTGAACTAGCCACCGCCACCCCTAGCCGGGTCTGATCAAAGCACAGTGGGAGGTCCTGGCCTGGAAGATCTGAATCTTGTGTAGTAATGGGAGTTGATAGGGCGGGTAGTACATTAGCATGAGATGTTGGCTGTTCAGTGGCGTCTGGGTTGGTGTTTCCATTAAAATCTTCTGATCTGCTGAGGCTGCTTAGGCTATTGTGGCAAGCTCTTTTGCCTAAGAAAACAAGACCAAACAATTGTCATTTACATTATCATTGATGTCATTTTTAGTTTCAAAGCTATATTTTGGTTGAAGCCGTTTTCTAAAAGATGATTAACAGCTATATTGACATTTTTCTTAAGCTTAACCACCACATTAAAGAGAAAAATGAGTCAATTAATAGCAATAGTATTACTGTGGCATAGAATTACACAAATACGTTTTTAAAACAAGCAAAGGCATTTTGTATTTTTACAGGCGTTGCATTTGAAACCTTGACAGGGTATCACTTTGTATACAAACATACCCAGTCCGTATTTGTTGTTGATGATTTCATGCTTGCAGTAAACAATTACATTTACACAGCTGATCCAACAACACTCTACTAGGCTTGTACTTTATGTTAGAAGGTGTACAGACCTAGTACAGGCTCATACCAGTACTCTTACTTTATAGTTTAATAGTTTACTGAAAATGTTATAACTTCAATATCAGAAAATTCCATTGCTGTCATGATTGAAAAGGCTGTGTTACTTACAGTAACTTAAAAAAGACTTCTTATATGTGATGTGACAAGGGCTAATAGCTGCATTCTTAAACAAAGAGTGCTTTTCCACCATAGCTATTTACTGTTCTCAGTACAGTCTGAAACGGTTTTGGTTACGTTTCCATGTGAGCCTGGTTCATCATGGAGCAATTACAAACTCTTCTCATCTCTGAATTTTCAGAACGGTTGTCTGGATCGTGCTAATAGAATGCTTGCAGAGACTTTATAGCTTTAAATTCTAAAGATTTTCGTTATCAGCCCTGCGTTGGAAAATTAAACTATTTACCTACCGGCTGGCATGGATGGGCACGGAGTGGAACGGTTAAGGTATGAGAATGATTCGACGTGATGGTGGGAAAGTGCTCAAAGATTATGCAAATTAAAGAATACTGTAAACTAACTGGTATTTTGACTGTTGTGTGGCTCCTGTCTCCTTCTGGTGTATAATCGAGGTTTCCAGGGTGTGGTTTTGCAGGTGGGGTCCAAGAAGCGCAGTTTGTTCAAATAGCGTTTGTATTCTCTCTGCAGACCCTCAATATGTTGGTGGAACTCATCTATTTTTCTCTCTGGGTAGTGAGACAACTGAGACTGCTGTGAAATAGGGATAAACAGTTCAATACAAATCTAGAACACAATAAATCAACCTGGTCTCATGGGAAATACGTACTTCTGTACACTTTTTGCACCGCCACAAAATACACTGCCCTCCATAATTAGTGGCACCCCTGGTTAAGACGTGTTAAAAGCCTTAAAATAAATTACATTTTTATTGCAGAAGCATACTCTCACACTGAAAATTTTAGAAAAATGTAACCTTCAACTCAAGTGAATTTTAAAGGGGGGGAAAAATCCCTGACTAAGAAATAATTCTTTTTCATAGAATCACCTGTTCCAAAATTATTGGCACCCCTAACAATTCCTAGGAAATCAATGTAATCGAAATATTTCTGTCTAGTTTACAAAGTTGATCAGAGTATCTAGGAACATTTAATTAGTAATTCATCACTTCCTGTTTCCCTGGGGTATAAATATGACGTGACACAGAAGCCATTTCTCTTATCCACAACATGGGAAAGACAAAGGAACACACCATTCAAGTAAGGCAGATGAGTTTCGACCTTCACAAGTCAGGCAATGGCTACAAGAAAATAGCCACTCGCCTGCACCTGCCCATATCTACTGTCAGAGGAATCATTAAGAAGTTTAAAACGACTGGAACAGTGGTAAACAAGCCTGGACTAGGACGCAAGTTTATTTTGCCTCCACGCACAGTGAGGAGGATGCTAAGGGAAATAAAAGGTTCTCCAAGCTCACTGTGAAAGAATTGCAACAAATGGTAGCATCTTGGGGTCACAAAGTCTCCAAAACAACCATCAGGCGCTATCTACATGCCAACAAGCTGTTTGGGAGGCATGCACGGAAAATACCTTTTCTCACTCACAATGAAAAACGCGAACATCTGGAGTTCGCTAAGCGGTACTGGGGCTTCAACTGGGACCGTGTGCTTTGGTCAGATGAGACCAGGATGGAGGTTTTTGGCAACAAGCACCCTAAGGGCCCTATTTTAACGATCTGAAACGCAAGTGTCAAAGCGCGAAGCGCAAGTAACTTCGTGGGCAGGTCTCGGCGCTGTTGCTATTTTCCCGGCGGGATAAATGGCTCTTGCGCCCGGCGCAAATCTAAAATGGGTTGGTCTGAAGTAGCTTCAGTATTCATAGGTGTGGTTTGGGCATAACGTGAAATAAACCAATCAGAGCGTCATCCAACATTCCCTTTAAAAGCAGTTGCGCAAGTTCCATTATGGATTGCTATTATTATGGCGTATTTACCAGGCGCACGCCAGGAGCGGTTCACAGCCGAGGAGAGTGATGTTCTTGTAAGAGCAGTGAAAGACAGAGAAGTTGTGTTGTATGGGGATGGGAGAAACCCACCCAAAATAGCGTCGGTTAAACAGGGGTGGGAGGAAATAGCCACAATGATTTCCGTCATCTCATGTGTTAATATTTTTTTAGTGTAACAATTTATGATTTGCAAAAATAACTGTTGCATCTGTGTAGATTACATGAGCAAAGTGTATGCGCGTTGTGCACGCTATACATTATGGTCAAGCATGCGCCCTAAAAATAGCATAATGAACAACGCGCCACTGACTTTAGACCAGGTTTTTTCTGGTCAGTGGCGCAATTGTTTAATGGAACAGCAAAATAGCACCAGGGATTGTTTGCGCCGGAACACGCCTCCTTTTTTGCGCTGAACCGCCCAGGGAGCGCAAGTTCATTCACTAGTTTAGCGACGTGCTTCTGTGGAGGGAAAAGCGCGCTTTGCGCGGGTGCAAAATAGGAATGACACATGCGTCGGTGTACAAAGTCAATTGCGCTGTGTGCAAGATAGGGCCCTAAGTGGGTCTGGCAAAAAACAAAAGATGAGTATGCAGAAAAGCACCTCATGCCCACTGTGAAGTATTGGGGAGGATCGGTGATGCTGTGGGCCTGTTTCTCTTTAAGAGGCCCTGGGAACCTTGTTAGGGTGCATGGGATCATGAATGCTTTGAAATACCAGGACATTTTAAAGCACAATCTGGTGGCCTCTGCCCGAAAGCTGAAGATGGATCGTCACTGGGTCTTTCAGCAAGATAATGACCCTAAACATGTGGCCAAATCTACACAGAAATGGTTCCAGACACAGAATCAAGCTCCTCCCATGGCCATCTCAGTCCCCAGACCTAAACCTGTTTGAAAATCTGTGGAGTGAGCTGAAGAGGAGTGTGCAGGGGAGAGGACCCATGTCGCTGGATGATTTAGAGAGATTGTGCAAAGAGGAATGGTCGAAGATCCCTCTTTCTGTATTCTCCCATCTTGTGAAACATTATGAGATTAGGTGCGGTTTTGTTGTCAAAACGAGGTTGTACAAAGTATTAACATCAGGGGTGCTAACAATTGTGGCACTCATGATTTGATGTTAAATAATTATTTTTTAATGTGAACTTGAATTAAAGTTTGGATTTCCATCTTTTTTTCATTGAGGTCCTGTATTTAGAACAAAACTGAATTTGTTTGAAGCTAAAGAACACATCTTTACCAGGGGTGCCAATAGTTATGGAGGGCAATGTATGTACCAATAGGTACATATTGCTACAGTTTTGCGACACAAAAGTCCACTGGGGGCGGTAGAGAGAGGAACCGTATTGGTTATCTAGAGCTGGGGTTCCCAAAGTAGGGGTCAGGACCCCCGGGGAGTCACAAGGCCGCGAGGGTGGGGTCGCAAGATGATTTCCAGAAATATATATTTTTTATTATTAGGAATAGCCTATTTCATCAATAAGAGTAAAAAATAAATAAATATGAGTTACGTTAAAAATAAAACCATGCACATAAAAAAACATCAGCCTTTGGAATTTCCTCCTCCTCGACCGTGACCCCTGAGGTGATTTCGTCACATTAGCAACCACATTAGGTTGGGTGCAGCAAGTCAAATTACATCACCACGTTAAACATTACCATATGTGCACGCCGATTATTTTTCAGGCTTAAGTTAGGGACTTTTTATTTGTCGAAATGAAACAATGCTTAATATCGACCAAAGACAACGCATGGAGGCCAGCGGAGGAGGGAAACGATGGCCTCTCTGACTGCGGCGCTTTCCCGCCCTTCTCCGCTGGCCGCCCTTCGTTGTCTTTGGTCAATATTAATTTCATTTTGACAAATAAGAATATCCTAAACAATAAAGATTGAAAAATAATCTGTGTGCACATGGGACTGCTGTAAATGGACTTGCTTTATCTAACCTAATGCGGTTGCTAATGTCTTCAATGTGATGTAATCACCTCAGGGGTCAAGATCGAGGGGGAGGAAATTCCTAAGGCTGATGGCTTTTTATGTGCCTTGTTTTATTTTTATTTTTAATTTAGCTTATATTTTAATGTTTAAACTTATTGATTACATACGCTATACCTGATCATTTAAACAATATTTCTGGAAATCATCTTGCGACACCCTCGCGGCCTTGCGATCCCCTTTGTACTTTGGGAACCCCTGCTCTAGAGAATGTGTGTCAGTAGCTGCGTTTCCATTACCCTTCAAAATGCACAAATTGAAATAGCACATTGAAAATATGCCCAGCGCCTCAATTTTGAAAAAACTCCCATGTATCGCAAAAACGTTTTCACTCTGGGCATGGGTTGTATTTTTCAGGCAGAATAAAGGCATATTTTGCAAAACTGCTATAAAAAGACTTTTTGTTGTATTTACAACAAAAAAAAGTCACATGGCCATTCGCTGTGTGTTTTGGCAAAACATTTAAAAAGATAGAATTTAAGGAAGACACAGTAAGATATATCTCAAATTCAGGAAAATGAGTAAGTGGAGTATTGAGATTTATTAGGAACAGTGAGGTAATATGAATATATAAGGAAATATAGACATTACTTTTTCACGCTGTCATCACAGGTGGCACTATGCAATAAAGTTGGCAACCTGCCAACCTGCCATTAAACCTACAAAGAAAAGGTATGGCCAGAATGACTTATCGCAGGAAGAAAATACACTTTAATTGCATAACCTTGTTGAATTGAAACGCGGTTATTTCGCAACCTTTTTTAAATCGGCATTAAGAAAATATTTAACATTTTAATCGCAAATCTGTAATGGAAACCCGGCTAGTTTGACCATTTTCCTCCTAAATCTTTTTATAAATACATATTATTCGTACTTCAATAGATATTTTAGAGCACCTTAGCCCCCTCCTACCTTAAAACTACCCACTTCCCGACCACATAACAACAAAGAAATAAAAGTCAGACATGGTTTTTATTGCAAACACTGACTAAAATGAGTGCAAAAGTATTACAAGCAGGTCACTCTAAATTTCAAGTGTTCTAAAGCCGTACGGTATCGCTGTGTGTTCCTTGTTGTAACAAGATTCAAGTAGGGAAGGAAGGAGACGGGAACCGGCAAACATTTAAACATTTTAACAAAATGTTTGTTAAACATTCGGCCCCTTATGGCCGACCGCCGGCGAACAAAACAAAACACGGAAGTGAAGAAACAGCCGACCCCCCCTCACGGACGACGGCCGGCAAATAAAACATAATTACAAACATGTCCGGGCCCAGCCCTCTCTCTCCGACGGTCCGGTCGCTCGTTTCTTTATATGCTCCCAATCTCCTACGTCAGGGGTTTTCAACTGGTTCTGTGCCAGGGACCACCATTCTGGCTACCAAGTAATCGGTGGCCCACTATTGTGTGTGTGTATGTACCAGGGTTGCCAAGTCCAAGAAATATTTAATTATATGCCCATAACCCCTCAAAACCCGGCCAAAAGGAATGAAAACTAGCCCAATTTTCCCCTGTGTCGAATCAAAGTAAACATTCCCTAAAGACGTTTCTATTGCCATATTTTTTTATCTGAATGGTTTCCTGGGTTTCCTTGTTCTGTTGAACACAAAATACGTTTTGGGATATTTAGGAAAGCAAACAATTCTGGGTCATGTTTGACTACCATTAATTTTTTCTGCTATGGTAGTCAATGATGGAAATTTTCAGCAGCTAACATTCTACCAAATATCTTTGTGTTCAACCGGACAAATAAATGTATACAGGTTTGGAACAACTAGAGTGATACATAACAGAATTTTAATTTTTGGATGGAGTGTCCCTTTAAAAATATCCCACATCTACCACGCACGCAAATGGACGAGAAACATGTTTTCTCTTCGTAAGACATTCAGAAACTTGATTAAGAAATACGGATGGTTACATTTACTGCATAATAAATAATGTGTGCAATCACGTCAATGTTTTAGTTGTTCTAGACTGCGTGTAGCGCTGCTCAAACGTGATATTTGGCAGCCGGAAGAATCAAAGTGTTGTACACACACGAGTGATTTCTTTCATTGTGCAACGAGACATTCACCTGACGAAACATTGGTAAAAACATCATTCGGATGCACTGTGTCTAATACCACCGCTAATTTCTCCTCTTTGATTGAGCTGAGATCCCGCGTTCCTCCCTGTACTGTAGCCTGTCTGTCAGACTCGTTCTCCACACTTTTGAGAACGGGCTGGTCCAGGAGTTGCCAGGTATTCATTTGGAGTTTGAATACAAAATAAGAAACGCATCAATTATCATTTATCGTTAGAATATAAATAAACATTTTGGCGGCTGGAGTACATTATGAAAGTAGCCCAAAAACTCGCAACGTTAGCAAAGCATAACATAGACCTGATAGGTGCAAAGCAAGCCTATCCTGTGTCTGTTCGAATCTCAACTCAAACTCAAATTATTTTAAATATTTTCATTAAATTTTGTATTCACACCAATGCACAAATATTCTGGAAATGTTTGGAAAAATATCTTATGGAAAAAAAGTGATTTTAATACTGAAATTAGGTAGGCTGGAATGCATGTCACGGACCACATGCAATGCCGCCGGACCACCGGTTGAAAACCCCTGTCCTACGTGATGCGAGGCCGGTGCGCGCACAACTGGCGCTAATTAACATTTACTCACCGGCCTCGAACCACGGTCTCGCCCCGCCTACTCAACTACACTTGTTAACTGCTGGTAATAAATAATTTCACCTACAATGTGCATCTTAGTTTATATAAATATTAATAATAAACTTCAATATATTGCATTACAATATAGTCATATTCCTGCATAGCTATTCCTGCATAGCTCTCTATTACAGGGTTATAGCTGACAGTTTAACACCATCAAGCTGTTAACCTTTTTTTGTCAGTTTGTCATTCCCAAAGAACAAACAACTGAGGTGAGACCTTCGTTAGACATGCAACAGTGGAAACACTTTTATTATTTGGAAAAACTGGTGAAATCTGTGCTTTCTGCAGAGATGTGAATTGTTGACTATCATTCTGACTGTAAATTCAGCTTTCCGAATTGTGTGAGAAATGTATGCCGTAGCCAGATCAATATCAAAACTATGGGTGTTGCCACACTCTTTGTTCACTTTGCACTGCTTATTACAAAAACAACACAGCATACGCTTGTAATATCATCTTATATAGGCATCCTTGGTTAAAAATTCTGTTATTTTGTATCAATAATATGACCCAATTTACAAAGTCTAAAAATGGTGCTGCACAGTCTATAATGCATTTTGCAATATCCCCATACTTTTTAAGTAAAACACAGATTCACAAAAATGAAAGTAAAATGTTTAAGGCAAAAGTTTGGGCAACATGCATGGCAAGTCCTTGACCTCACAGCTTTTAAATGCTTCAGCACCCACCTAGGACACTTTCAGTTATATGTTTTACGTGCACAGATCTTATGAGGTTTATCCACAGGTCTTTTTAATCATTTTAGGTCAGCATCGATTTTTGGATGTTGAGGTGTTAAGGAACCTTATGGTGTTGTAACATATTTTCATATTCAGCTTATTTAGAGACAGTGTGATGTTTGCTTTCAGTATATCGAACAGAATCTGTTTTTTCTGCACCCTTTTCAGCTTTTTTTTTTAAATGCATAAGGCCTGTTTAAGAAAAGATTATGAAATGTTTGAAGCAAGCGAATGAGCTACAGAAGGTGCAATCTGATTGGACAGACCAAAATAGATATGTGAATAGGTGGCCCCAATTCCTTCTACACTATGTTAGGTGTGTGCCTGAACTGCAACCTCACCTGCAGATAGTATTCTATCTCCTTCTTAATTCTCGGAATCCATTTCTTCACGGCTTCCACTGAATTTAACGTCGCCTGCACACGAAAGCATGGATTAGCAAGGTGATTGGTAGGAATTGATTTGTTAAAAGAACATGGGCTATGTGTGTTGCGTTTCTCCTTACAAGTTTTGGCCTTGGCACCTGGACATCTTTAATGCGACCCTCTAGAAAAAGAAACATGCAGTACGAAGAAAATAAATGATTGAACATGTGCAGGCCAACACATGTGAGCGAACAGCATTGCTAATTAGGCGTTTAAACATCACTTTATAAGAAGCGGAGTTAAAAACATTTACATTAGAGTTAATTAACTTGGTTGAAATAACCTGAGACACTTTTCCTACCTTCTTTCTCTTTCTGTAGCCACAAGCGATTCAATTTTCCAAGCTGCTTCTCTTCGTTTCTCGCCATTCCAAGAGGATTTCCGGCAACAGGGAGTCATATGACGTTGGATCGAGTGTCACATGACACGGTATTTCGACATTCGTCAATCATTTTATCTCAAATAAGCGCGTAAAGAATTCATATGTAATTTATACATTTACTCTTTTAGTAAAAATTGTATTTGTTTATTTAACATTTTAAAGGTATTAATGCTCGTAAATGACAGTCTCACCTGTTTTAATACGTATCATTTCGAAGGTGCCATATGCTGTGTTTGAGTGACACCTATTGACAAAACTGTAAATTGCTTTTAATAGAATACATGTAAAAGGGACACTTCATCAAGAAATTTTGTCATTATTTACAAAAGAAGACATTTACTCACCTTCGAGTTGTACCAAATGTAAATAAGTTTATTTGTTTGATGAACAAAGAGAAAGATATTTGGAATAATGCTTATAACCAAACAGATCTCAACACCCATTGACTACCATAGGGAAAAAACAATCGTCGTCAAAAGTGCCCCAGAACTGTTTGCTGTACAACATTATTCAAAAAGTCTTCTTTTGTGTTCAACAGAACAAAAACAATTATAAAGTATTTTTTCCTACAGTGGGAAACTTTCTCTGTGTATATCAGAACAAAGAAATGTATTTGGAACAACTGGAAAGTCAGTACATTATGACAGAATTTTCATTTTTGGGTGAAGTATCAAGTGAAGTGAACATAACTACATACAATACAGACCTTAATGGCAATATAAATACATTTTCAAGTTTCATTTGACATGTCAGGGACATACTGTATGCAGGGAGGACTACGCTTTATGATCAATTTGAAAAAATATGTGTGGAAGTAGACTTTGAGAATGACAGGCATTCCAATAGATTACAAATCTGCATTTATTTGAAGATGTAGATTATTTTTTCACCTGGCTGATTCACACCTTACACCAATAAGAATGTGTTTTGCCTTTTTCCTGTTTACTCTGCTTATAACATTTCTCTCTTGTCTGATATCGGTCTCAAAATGAGACCTAAACCGTTTCAACAAATGAAATTTCCTAAATCACAATTAAATAAGCTCTTTAAACATTTATACAGTAACTTTTATTTAAGGTCACTCGAGTGCAGCTGTGACACAACAGATGGGAACTGTTGACCCTCCCAGCTGAGACTGGTTTCTCCAGAGGTTTTTCTTGCTCACCTGGAGACTGCTATATTAGATTAGCTTGAAGGCTTGGTAAATTCCATTAAGATTGCTTTATGCGAATAATCTTACTTGTTATACAAACACCACGCACTGTACTGTGTTTTACCTTTTCTTTGTTTTCTTTTCTTCTTTTCTCCTGTAAAGCTGCTTTGGAACAATGCACATTGTGGAAAGCACTATATAAATAAAATTTTATTGAATTACCTATTTTACAAGGAACATTTTCTTCTTCAGCAGAGTAGAAATGCTCTGGTGGGCCTCTGTATCATCAGACTCTGCCACCTGAAGGGGCGTTTTATTCACATTATTAGTTGCCTGTAAGTTTGCTCGCTCTCCATGTGTCCAGTTCACCAGTCTCTGCACGGTTCCCACATGTCCGGCGCGGCAAGCACAGTGCAGCGGCATGTCTTTATTGTTATCCAGGGTGTTGATCTTAGCACCATTCTCCAGGAGTAGCTCCACCAGCAGGTCATGTCCATGTTCTGCAGCTAAATGTAGAGGAGTCCTCCTCCACACGTTCTTATCATCCACATTCTTTCTCTTACTAGTTGCAAGAAGAACTGCTGCTGTTTTATGCTTCCCTGTTCCAGCAGCATAATGCAAAGGCGTAAAGCCATCCATGTCTTTAGCTCCAACTTTAGCTTTACCAGACAGCAATACAGAAACCACCATAGTGTGGCCCTCCATTGCAGCCAGGTGTAGTGGCATCTTTTTCTCTTTCTCAGGGGCGTTGGGATCACCTCCTGCATTGAGTAGCAGCTGTATGATGCTCGCCTCGCCCTGTGTTGCCGCCCAGTGCAGGGCTGTTCTTCCCTGTTTGTCTTTGACGTGAATGTCTGCCTTGCGCTCCAGAAGCTGGGCCACAGCTTCCGTGTTACCATTCTTGCTTGCAAGATGCAGGGCAGTGAGTCCTTCCTGGGTGATAGAGTTAATTTCAGCACCCATCCGCAACAAAAGTGGCATAAAAGCTGGCTGGTTATGTATTGCACTCAAATGTAGAGGTGTCTGATCTTTAGGGCCATTGATGTTGGGGTCTATGCCCTTATCCAACAGTATCTGGAGTGGAACAGATCAATTTAGATTTAGTTTGGTCAAATATAACTCAAAATGTACTTCAAATTGAGCCACAGGAAACGGTCAATCTTATTATCTTATTTTGCCTATTTCTTGGGTATTGATCTGTTTTAACATACCCTTTGTTGATAATTGAATCCTTTTATTTATCTTTGCTCATCCAAATGAGATATTCAATTTAGGAGTATCAAATCGATTTATCATGATAAAGAAATCGTAAATACGTATATAGTTCAGAAATATGTGTATATATATTTATACATCATATAAATTATAATTCAATTTAAAATTAATTGTGTTATATACATGTATATTAACACATATATTAGATAAACACAAAATTTTGTTTTGGAATGTTTAAATAATAATTGATATTATAGCAACATTTTAATATTTTTTTCTTTATGCTGTTAAGAAAATGCTTGCTTTATATACACACATTTATAAAATGAAAATCAGTCCCCGCCTCCTCTGAATAACGCCAGCTTGGACTACCCGATAAACTCGGTCAACTGTGTGATGTGATAAATAAAACATTTGTTTGTTCGATATTATAATCTAAAATGGCTGGGTTATTTTTCCACATGTTAAACACTTTTTGGGTAGTTGTAGTTTTCAAGGTGTTGGGTTAAACCCGCTGGGTTAATGTGCTGGGTTGTTTCTTCCCACCGCTGGGTTTTTTGAAGAGTCTCGCGCGTTTACCGCCCTGAAGACGTTGAGTGTACTTCGCAATCTTTTTCAATTTGCTGGACGTATGGTTTTTAATGTATAATTCATAATGTCATTTTTTTTTCACTAGTCAGTCAATCAAATGGATGCTTTTGTGAGAGTAACCCTCATCGAGTAGCATTTACCCAGTCTCGTTGACAAGTTTAAAGGTACGTTTGTGTTTATTATATACTCTTAAACTGACTACAATGATCAACTCACCCTCACGTTATATAAAAGTTACACCACATAACAAGTTATGGACATTACATCTTTATTGAGTCAGATAGAAATATAAAATGTTCACCCTAAAATAGGCCCAATGTCGTCTGCATGGGTCTGTGGAGTAGCACATGTGTTTTGAACGACGGATTCTGTTGGGTAAAATATTTTTATAACTTTCTAATCTGTTTTAACTGAACACGCGTTCATAACAGAGTCGACTCAGATATACTCTTAATATATTGAGATTAGAGAGACTGTAAAACTTCGGACTGGAGAACCCGGCAAACAAAACCTATTAACATCCATTAAAACCTAGCATCTGGACTCCTTTTCTGCGTTCCGCAGAAGCCATGGCGTTAGCATTAGCCGCTACGCTTTTTTGGCTAGCTAGAAGTCTGCCCATAGAGTTCATTCGTGGCAAAACTGCAATTCCTAGTTCAGACAGCAGGAGTCGTCTTTTTTATATATTTTTATGAAACTTGACAATTTTGGGTCACGGTAATACCTTGTGACAATGTTTAGGTTTCTTACTTCTATACACTTTATGTTCGATGTAAGGGTGAGTAGATTCTTATATAATTACAGTAACATTGTGGAAAATCCCATTTAATGAGCATTTGTTTGTGATTTTTAGATGAGTAAATAGATGAGGAGAGTTTTGTTGTTCTGGATAAGCCTGCAATTCTTAACCTCATACCAAAAAGCGGTCTTCGGCTGAAGTTCACCAAGAAACACCAATGTTTAAAATGTGAAGTATTCATACAGGGTGATATCAAAAGTATTTTCACACACCTGAGAGCAGTACAGAATGTAACATCAGCCTGTACACATTTTAAGTGCAGTGAGCATTGATCCAAAATAAAGTTTTTTACATAAGGTCTTATAAACGCCCTCTTTTGGGACACAAGTCACACAACAACGAAGACAGGCGTGGAACTCATGAAAATTAATTAATCCTTGATGTTTTTATTAATCTCTGTATTCGTTTCATTTAAATACAGTGAAAGTACACATTTACACATTAATGTTTTTTCTAAATCAGAATTCAAATTTGACTGATTTATGAATGATTCTAATAATTCACTTATATTTGTTCTAATTGACTTGTGACATATGTCTGTATCAACATGTAATTGTGCAGAGTTGTATTGATTTCTGTTATTTATATTGCTAATGTTTGATATTAGCCATATTTATATGTATTTAGTTATTTTTATTAATTGACATTTGTTGCTACATATTGTGGAGAATGTTTATTAGTTGTTTATATATTATTGGCTTGTTATTGTTTGATATGATACATTTTTATTTATTACAATTAAATTATTTTCTTTTCATTATGCAAAACTAAAAATATTGCCGTTACTGGCTGTAAAAGTTAAAAAAATTATACAATTATTTTAACAGTCAAATAAAAATGAATTTTTAAAAATATCAATTGTCTTGATTGACAATGAAGTACAGAAGAAATTAAGAAAATACCCAGCAAGAATAACCCAGAATTAAAGACATGAATAGTTAAAATGAGAACATTTTGTTTTTTTCAATAACCCAGCATGCTGGGTTAACATGTGTAACCCAGTGTGCTGGGTTACTTTAACCCAGCATGGGTTACTTTAACCCAGCATATGTTCTGTCCAATATTTACCCAGCGCTGGGTTGCCAATTGGGTTGTTTTTAACCCAGCCATTTTTAAAGTGTACAAGCTCTTTACCTGTGCCACTTGCATACTGCCACTCTGGATGGCCAGGTGAAGACCGGAGATCTGGTTTGGAAGTCTCTCATCCAGTCTGGCCATTCTTGTAACCAGAATTTTGAACACCTCTGTGTTTCCCAGCTCTGCGGCCAGCAGCATAGGTGTGTATCCAAGCTCATTACAACAATTAACATCTGCACCGTGATCAAGGAGTGCAGCCACAACCTCATCCAAGTTCATCTCCACCGCTTTAAAAAGAGCAGAGTTTATTTCTTTCGGGGACATAGACTCCTGCCCATACTGGGAAAAAAGAGACGACAAAGGCTTCTTGTTCAGCTTAAATACAGCATCCACAATCACAGATTCCACCTGAGCTCCAGCCTTCAACAGAACAGCAGCGGTTTTTTCACTTCCATGGCGTACAGCGTGATAGAGAGCAGTTTTTCTGTGTCCATCTCTGGTATCTACTAAAGCACCATTTCGCAGAAGAACTTCTGCCAGGGTTGCATCATCCTGGATGGCAGCCATATGTAAAACTGTTGTCTGATTCTTAAAATGTTTCTGCTCCTCTAGCACCAGAGCTTTGACAATACTCTCATGTCCATTTTGAGCAGCCAGATGCAAGGGAGTCTTAGATGCTTGGTCTTTAGCATGAATATCAGACCCAGCTTTTGCAAGGGCAAGAGCAACAGCAGTGTGACCCCTCTCTGAGGCTCTGTGCAAGGCAGTACGGCCCTCCCTGTCTTTAAAATTCATTTCAGCCCCCTGTCTTAACAAAAAGTATATGATAGCCTCCTTACCATGTTCAGCAGCGAGGTGCAGAAGGGTATCCGCAGACCGGTGAGCACTGTTGATATCCATACCTTTGATAAGATCCTGCAGTAGATATAGATCACCGGTGGAAACAGCTTTGAGGATGGCATTCTGATCCCTTTCAGGTTTAGGGATTTCTTTTGTTTTTTCAAAAGAAGAAGCCTCGTTTCTTACAGTCTTCGGTTGACTTCTCTCGGGTTGAGGTTCCCTGTTTAATTTTGAGTGTTTGACATGACTTTGTTTATCTTTTTCTATCAGATATCCGATTAGCTGCCTCCGTGCATCTTTAATGCCCTCATTAACACCACCAACATATGTCCTCATTTGCTGATACAGGACAGGTTCCACTCGTTTTAGACAAGGATAGAAGAAGATGCGACAGGCGCGCTCCCCTCTTGAGATTAAGATGTTTAACATTCTAGTGTTCTTCTCTTCTTGTGTTGTAATACTGGACATCAGGGCACGGCTGTCGGGTTGAAGAACTCCATTTGAGATGAGAAGGTCCAGTAAATCTTCTGTATTGGAAATTCCACGGACCAGCTCATTTTCTTTTGTCCGAATCACTTCAATCGCATAGGGATTGGTAAAGCTGGTTGATCCCATGTCAACCACTGTATGTCTGTCTAGCTTGGTTCTGGAAGAAAAGCGGAAATGTGTGAAAAGACCTCCTGCATTCTCTTTGTCCTTTATCACTATAAACAAATTGTTTCTTAGCAACAAGATTTAAAGATAACAATAGTAGAAATCAACATTATCATTTAGAAATCTTTGGAATGTATTTAAGATATAGACTGTAAGACTGTGTAATATGTGTATTGCATATTTATAGCATGTTTTTATAATACATTTTAACAGTTTTATTGATGTGCACTGGCACATTTTTTATGTTTAGAGTACCTGCCTTAATCTGCAACATGGCTACTGTAACCATGACAGGGATTATTTGTTTCATCTAGCAAGAAACTGTGCTCATAATGATCATATTGTAATGTACAACACATGTCATACTGTAAATTTTAAACTGATCACTTTATATATAAAATTTGACTTTTCGGCTCACAGTAAATTAACATAAATCTTGTAGGCTAATAAATAAAAACTCTTTCACTGTACGTTTCTAATGACGATTTGATGATGTCATTATTAGGTTAATAATCAACTCCCTTTTCTTACAAATAAAAGCGCAGTGAAGATCATACAGATTTATGGAGATTAGTCTGAGGAGTTCCTCTTCCCGTAACACACGCCCACTAGCTCGAATGACGTGGATCTTCCGAGTGATATCTTGCCTAATATGGATAGGTAGGTGCCGGTGTTCCGGTATGATGTCATCTTATGCCAAATTTGGGCAGCGGACTCAAGAGGATCCGACAGATTTATATGTGTTGGCGACCTGAATATGATATGATGTTAGACTTTTATTTGGCCTTTTTGTGTATAAAGACACTCGTTTAAAAATCATAGGCTTATATATTTTTTGAACTAGGCTAAATATTGATTTTTAATTAAAACTGTTGGTGACCTAATATATATTTAGTGCATTTAAAATGATAGGTATATTATTTTTATTTGTTAAGGTTATACTTTTGAACTATTTTTAGGCCTACTGAGTGCTTTCCTGTAGCTCAAGGTTGTGGGTTCGATCCCAGGGGATTGCAAATACCTATGTAAAATGTATAAGATATTGCAATGTAAGTCGCTTTGGATAAAAGCGTCTGCCAAATGCCTAAAATGTAAAAGTAAAAAATGCTTGGCTATTTTCATAAATACAAACGTTGGTGAATTTTTACATTATTGAAACAATACATATTATTCGTCCATAGGCGCTATTTCACGCATTGTGAACACTCTGAAAGCCCGCAAGTGTCCGGTTCTACCTCCAAACAACAGAAAAAAAGAGACCACAAAAACACACAGTGGTCTGCCGAGTACTTCTCACTTTTAACGGGCGTTGTCGCCCTCTTCTGGTGTAAATATATATTTGCATTATAGAGCTAATAAAATGTGCCATAATTCAGCTGTAGGCAGTCAAACATCTTAAGACCTTCTCAAAGCTGGAACGATAATGAGTGCATGATGCACTGTGTAAGAACTTTATCTAGATCACTTTACTGTTGAATTGCGTGGCAATTTGATTGCTATATGCTTTTAAAACAATGGAATAGATAGTAACTAGTTACAGTATTTTTAACAAAATGGCAATATAAGGCGTTGTACTTAAACTCTAGATATCTGTAAGAAGCTTGAGGATTAGTTTTTATAATAAGGAGAATGTATAATGTTCTGTTGTGAGAATGTTGTGATCCATTATAAAAAAATGCTTAAGTTGTTTTTTACATAAGCTTGAATATTCAAGAATGTCCAAAGACTATGTGTAGACTTTACTTTGCAAAACAGGTATCTCCCAAAACATGCCAGCACAGGTTTTTCATGAACACACCGGCACACATTATTCGATGAAGACAACAACGACATTGTTTTCGTTTCACATACTTTATTACAGTTCATAAATATTGATACGTTTCTGATGTTCTCAGAAAACAAACATAAAAAATTATATTGTACTTTACTTACAAATGGTAAACTTAAGTACTCTTGCAAGTTTGATCTTATTTACAAATAACAATGAGTGAAACCTCATTAATGGACTTCTTTTTTAAAAAAGGAAACAGCTGAAGTTTGACGAACTCAAAGGAAAAGTCATTCAGTTTAAGCACAAAACGTACAATGTAACTCAGAAGCCTGGCAGCTTTATCAAATGTTTAGACAGACTTCCTGCTTGGTTCGCCAGACATTTCCATCCTTATTATTGAATTATAATCATGTCTCCTCTATTCTTCCATAATACTGAGTGTTCCATTAAGCATAGGTCCATGCACCATCTGGTCAAAGTGAAGTTAGTGAACAATGATAAGTCTCTTTTCTCATCATAAAGTAAAAGATGTAACAGAGTGAGTCTCATGCCCTCTGTCTCTATTAGACCGAGTTTGTGAAGTTTTAAACTCCCCAAAAGTCCAGTCAGAACATACTTTTACGCGCCAAAGCGCAAGGCTCTCGGCCGGGCAATCCCGGTCCCGGTGGCCCAATGGCAGCTGTCATGCTTGCTTGAACCCCAAGAAGTTTGTCCTTTGCGTCTATTTAAGTAAACCCAAAGTCTTTTCGTTCTTCTCAGAACGTCTGCAGCTGCTGTGTCAACATAAGTTGGCAGCCGCTGTTGACGTGGTTCATGACTTTCTGCTTGAGCTGTGCCACTTGTTCGCGCAGCATGTTGGCGGTAGATGCCAGCTCCGAGTTCTGCGACTTCAGGTTTTTGACTTTGTCTTCCAGCCGGGAGATCCTCTCTAGTTTCCTCTTCCGGCATTTGGAAGCGGCGACCCGGTTCCTCATGCGCTTTCTCTCGGCTTTAATCCGCTCCTGGCTCTCCATGTTGATGGGAGAGAGAGGAGGGGTGTCTCCGGGCATCTCCGGCACCGTCTGGGGTTCCTCTTTCAGCGCCTGAAGTCTCGGGTGCTGGACGAGCAGTTGCGTGCTCATGGTGTGCTGTTGCGGTGCTGTTGTGAAGCTCATAGCAGGGTTGGCGGTACTGAAACTCGGTGCTGCCGAGGGCGCACTGCTGTTCCCAGGGTTGAAAGTGTTCAGGTCAGCATACACAGGGGGATCAGAACGCATAGTTGCGCTGTAAACCGCACCACCTGCCATAGACGCTGCGGGCGCCATGGTATTGTTGATGGTCGTCTGGGGAGCGGAGGTGACGCTGGGCATGTGTTGATGATGCAGCTCGGCCAGTGCCCTCACAAACCCTTCCGCGAAACCCTCCTGCTCATCCGTCACATTCTTAGGACAGAGAAACTGAGTCGGAGTCGGCGTTGTGGTTATCAGGCCGTTACTGGACTGGATAATAAGCCTTTCCAATTCCGGAGAAGCCAGCTTGAGCAGTCCCACATCGGGCGAGGTCAGGATGTCGCTGGCTTTGGCTTTCAGATGGGGCTTCAGGTTGCCGGCTGGGTCGGTCAGATTCAGCGTCATTCTGTGTTTCAGTGCCTTGTGGTTGTATCCAAAAGTAGCGCTGTCATGCTGGGAGAAAGCGCTGTTTAGAGTGTCATCGTAGAATGTAGTTTCCATCTTGGTAGACATAGAAGAGAAAACGAAACTTTTAGTTGAAAAGTCTTTCGGAGTTTCAAGCGATAACTCACTCTCCGCTTATCTTTATGTTGCGCTTTCACTTCGGAAGAAGTCTAGCAAGGACCGCGGGGGTTTGAGACAAACGCGAGAAGATTCACGGAGTTTAGAGTTCGTTCGTAAACTCCCCGTCCCGTAACAAACTTGCGGCGTTAAGTTATCGCCAGTGTCCAAAACTCGCCTCGGGGAACATAAAAAGCTCCGTCTCCACTGCTGTCGTTCTGCTTAAAGATGTCAATAAACAGCGCTGAGTCAAAAACTTGTATTTTGTATTTTAACCAAGCATTGAGGCTAGTCGTTTCACTGTGGCGCGGTCCGTATACTCTGAGACTCTCCAGCGTGGAGGCAAACCTTATCTGCTACCGCTGCCCCACTAAAAATAGCAATGATGTCATGCATTCAGTCTCTTATTGGCTGGAGGCGATTTACTGGGCGTTCCACAGTTTTCAGATAAGGCGCGTTGCCTAGACGACCACCCAGAAGATTCTTCATTTCGCGGTGGCTGATGGGATGAGGTAATGCTGTATGTCGAAGAAGCGGTGCATTGTGGGATTACGTATTGTTTTTGAATATCTGGTTACCCGCTTAGCAGTTTGAGACCGTGGCAGTGGCGGGATACAAAGAAGCAATGTGTTTATATGGTAATATTTAGATAAGGTAAAAGTAACAATGTATCAGTTTTGACGGTATTTAGAAGAAAGCGCATACGCCTGTGCTTTGATTAAAACCTTGGCAAATTAAAGTTTCATAAGACCCCACCTAGTCTATCCTTAATAGAGAAAGAGCTGTTAAACTCTCATAACATAATTTCAAGGAGTACGAAATTATTGTTATCTGGATATGAAATAAGAAAACATTAGAAAACATCTTCTGGCGCGAAAATCGAGGCAATACTGTTTTTTATGAGCAAAGTGCATTTGCTCCAGTGATTTTTCTTTTAGCCAATGGTTTTGAAAGGAGGCGTATCATTTGTGGAGTGACAGCATACCACAAGGTCCATGGGCCGTCTCCGTGACAGTCCCTAGAGATCCTCTCAAAAGTGCATGTTGTCAAATAAAGCTTCACTGTTAACTCAAAGACGCGAACATTTTCAATGGTTTGATTTTACCCTTTTATTTGATGATAATATGAATATTAAAAACTGTGAAAAAACACTGTTTGTCATCGTGTGAAGTATATCGACATAACAGGCAGCATCGTTTTTAGTGGCTATCGTGACTTATCGATGGTCTCTTGCACATTGCATTTTATTGCGACAGCTCGAGCGCTAGAGCACAACGTAAACGTGACATTGAGCGCAACTGAATAGCTACAAAATATGGACTTAAATAGGTTATAAATAAATAAATGAACTGCTTGCTGTTACCAATATTACACCCACCCCTTAATTTTGTATTCCCTTTGCGATAACCCAAATTAAAAACGAAACCAATGCTTTAGAACCTACTGAAAAAGATATTTGTTTGTTATTAGCTTTAAATTTGACTTATTAACCATTGAAAATAAAACTTTTATATACATACCAACTGCATTTATAAAACATTAGAATAAAATGTCAATGAATGACATTCAAAATAATCGTCATGAATATCATATAATCACAAATATAACATTAACAACATGTAAAGTACATTTACCTTTGAATTGAGTAATTTAAAGAAATCTGTAAAGTATAATACTTTTTTAGGAATTGTAGGTGTTTTTGTCTCTTATTATTTAGTTCTCCACAAAGGTCAGAGGAGGGTTTTTATTGTAAAAGGTCACAACCATATTGAAGTATTGTGTATCCTCTTTCTGATCACCACAGATCTCAGCATCACTGATAGAGGTAGCAGGGGATGTCCAAAGTTTTAACACAGAGGAATCTTCTTAGTTTTTGTACTTGACAGAAACTTGTTTTGGCACCACAGCCCAGACCAAACGGAAGAACATGGCAGCTTGTCCCGAGAAACCGGTTTCTCGCACTCTCCTTTTATTCGCATGTCAACTCTAACTGGTAATGATTGTTTCATTTTATGTTGCGAAATTGAGGTGTACATTTCAATTTAAGTCTCACGTGTGCAGTAGCCTAGACTTCAGACGAGGTGCTGTCAAGCTCAAAATGTTACAAAAGAACACCATAAATAAAACTTATATTCCAGGTTTTCGAAATAATCATAGGTTGTGGGAGGAGCAAACTCAAACACGAACACAGTTATTCTTTTGCTAATAGTATTTTGTGTTTCACAAAATAAATCAAATTATGCAGTGTGGTGTCATGTACTAGGCTAGACTATACTGATGGCCCTTATTGACCACTTACCAATATTACCCGCTGTATGTAATATAAACTGTACTTTACAGTTCTGTTAACTACTGCATAAATCAGATATATTTATTCATAGTGTATTAAAGGATCCTAAATTAACATTTTGTTCTATTTTTATATACATGTAAATGCATGTAAGCAGGTCCTGATGTTTGTTTTATCACCAGTAGAATACCTTAATGTCTGAGCCACCCAAGTAGAGACTGAACTATGGACAATATACCCAGTGCTTCACTTTTACCATTACACACATGGAAAAAGCAATTATTTAAACATCAGTGTATATAATATAATCTTTAATATGGCTGTCAGGCTAATATCAGATAACCATGGGCGGTTCAGGGTGTGTTTTCTTTGACATGTGGCCTGTCGTTAGTTACAGTAATTTACAGCCTCGCCACCCAGTCGTCTCAGCAGTGGTCCATTTCTCTGTGAGGAGGGTCTTGTGTAAATATCACCCGGTTTACAGCCTCAGACATTGTCGGGGCAATCGCCATCAGCCACATGCTGAAACAGTGAAAACTGAACATGGTGCTAAATCCATACAACATATGTACTCACCTGTAATTTGCTGGGGTGTTAATCAAGTTAAATATTTTATTTTTGTTAAAGGGTGTGTTTGTTTTGCAATCTAAATACACCCATGGTTTCCATTACCTGTGGTAAAATAGGAAAATTTTGTACTACCCAAACTGGTCCGTCCACATTCATTAAAGTTCTAGCTCCGTTCTCTGTCAGTGAATATCAGCAAAGAAATAAATGTTGATTGATTTCTTTGAAAGAATCGACACAGATTACATCTAGAATTTAATGTTATCTTATAGTAAACAGCAATAAAAATAAAAGAGGTTTATACTGGCTTCACTTTGGTGGATAATTTATTTAGACACATTAACTATTCCAAAGGGTTAAACATTTTATGCCTCTTTATAAATATTAGTAGCAGAGTTGCTGGTTGTTGTTGAGTTTGTAATTTTTTTATTAAAGATGAACAGAGTTTAAGAGAATATGAGAGTGTGGAACAGCTGTCTGGTCATCTCCCTTGCCCTTCTGCACCCAACCCTCTTTTAATGCCAGTCTGTCTAATCCTCATAAAAGCCTATTGTGGTCCCATGTTTGTCACTTTGTGCCTGTAATTAGTGTTCTGTAGTGCATTGCCCTCGAGCCCATGGTCAGAAATCACCAGGGTCCTAATGGAAGGATGGTCAAAGGTCGCAGAGTAATCCTGTCATATCCGCGACTATTTTCAGGGCTCCACAGCCATCATAACAGCCGTCTCCTGCCTCGGAGTCGGAGTAAATCAGAATGCTGGCGCTAGCTGGACATATTTAAAGAGTGCAGAGGACAAGCAGACCTGTGGGGGTAATTAGGGGGTTTTGTGGAAGAAAATATGGGACTTTTTATGGACTATGGATCAGTAGTTCAATAATCACCTATGGGCCTGATTCTTGTAAAACTTACGTTATTATTGCTTAGAATTAAATGTAGTTGTTCGTTTAACCGTTTGTGCTACATACATGAAATATTGGTATTTGGAGGTTTCTAACAAATTGATCTTATGATTTTTGCATGGCAGACAACAAAATGTGTGAAAATTGTTTTTTGAAATAAACGCTTTTATATTTTTGAAATGATTTATATTTTTTATTTAAACTAATATAAAAGATTCAAGCATTGGGAGAAGAGCTGAGATGGTTTGTACATGTTTGTTCAGAATTTATTCATACACCACCTCTAATTTGAACTTAAAGTGGATAAAAGATTGATAAAGCAAGTTTGTGAAGGCATCACTTAAAAAACAAACTAGAGCAGACGAAGAGGCGAATAAAGCTTAGTTCTTAAAACAAAGCAAGTACTTGATAACACAACCTTGCACGCACAGATGAATCCTCAATGGCAAAAAGTTACAAAATATTTTTTTTAATGCTTCCGTTCAGTTTGAGGTTAGCACAGCTATACAAAAAAATCTAATTTACTGTTTTGCAAGCGGACATATGGTGGACAGTGGTTGAAAATCCTGGGACTTGTGAGTTTGGGGTATTTATTGTATGTCCTCATCAGAGTCTGAGAAAATACTGGTGCAGAACCACAACTTAACTCGGCTAGTCATCCAGTGCCCACCACAAAGTTGGCAGCAGTATGAGAAACCATAGCTGAGCTAATGTGGAAATATGATAACATCTCCTTCTGCCATGTGCGGAAGGGGTGAACGTGGTTTGGTTGTTATTTTGTGATGTCCAGGTATTTGTGGCGTCCAGTTTATTTATCTTTCTTTGCACTGTTCATAGGCCAAATTTCAGTGCAGAAAGATTTATGCATTTAAGTTAATAGGATATTTCATCATTAAGTCATTCAGAATTTGTATAAGTTTATAACACCTAGTCCTATTAAGCAAACCTTAAGAATGAAAGTGAATTCAGACGAGGTGCTGTCAAGCTCAAAATGTGACAAAAGAACACCATAAATACTTCATTATATTCCAGGTTTTTGAAATAATCATAGGTTGTGGGAGGAGCAAACTAAAACATGAAACACAGTTATTGTTTTGCTAATAGTATTTTGTGTTTACATTATAAATCAAATCGTGCAGGTTAGAGACAATGAATAAATAAAAACATTTTTAGGTGTGCTATTCCTTTAATGCACATGGTTGCATATCAGAAGCACACATCCTGTGTTTTTTATTCGAATGTCATTCTACCCAGCGGCCCAGCTGAATAAAACCAACACAAGTGGGGGGTTTGACCCATACCATTGTGTTTGTGCAGAATATTGACTCCTGCATTGAAGGGAGGTAGGACTCTCTTCCTCTCTCTCCATTCTTGTCTGCCACCTACGGTATTCTGTGTTCTTCTTCCCATCATCCGAGACTGATAAAACAGTATGTTGTGTTTGGCCTTTTTTTATCAATTTTGTTATCTCTCTCTTTCACAAACATGCACACTTACTCTCATATACAATACCTCTACTTCTATATCCCTTACTACAACTAACGTACAGGAAATCCGTTGCCTTGAAAACGGTTTTAGTCAAGCTCTATTGTGTTGGTCTGTTCTTTCCAGAAAAACCCACTGCCCACGTGAGAGGAGTGAACTTCCTGAGCCCTCTCCATCACAAAGCGCATACACACCACCAACCCCCATCCCTTTTTTGCACAATAACACATACACTTGCCTCAAACTTTTATCGGAACCCTTTCAAACGCAAGCCTTGGTGTGCAAAGGCAACTCGAATGAACACATTAGTGTGGTTAACGCCTTCGAAATGTCACGTTTTATACAAAACAAGCATAAATTTAACAGGAAAATTACTCTCTTAAATCAAATAAAAGTTCTCTAAAGGGTTTCTGGGCTCATGGCTTTACTCTAAGCGAGATCGCCGCTAGTGTGTAGGTTGAGAGGTTGAAAGCTTATGACGCATGGCTCAGTTTCTTTTGCTTGGCCGGGTGTCAAAATGATTACCAATAACACAAAGGCTTTCCCCTCCAAGAACTGCTGTTGTTTCAGCTGTTGATGGAGAAAAAATAGGCAGGTTCCTCTATGGGTTGTTTTCTCAGCCAGCTGTGTCCTTGTGGATGTTATTTTCTTCTTAGCCTTTATCAGCATCTCAAAAATAATAACAGGAAGGCAGTTTTGAAAATATTTTACCAATATTTGATTCCAAGATTTATTTGTTGTTCTAGTTCACTCATTTCAATTTTAAAGTCGTTGGTTACAGGTTGTGTTATTGTCCTGTGCTCTGTTGAGGTCTTAACTGGTTTCTCCTTTTAAGAAAGGTTAGACATAATTAAAAGCACAGATATGGAGAGACAGGACAGCTGTTTCTCAGCATGTTGAACACAGAGCTCTATTCAGTATGTGAAGACGTACCAACCCAACTCTCTGTCAAGTCTCTTTCAACAGGTGACTGTGGACATCGGGCAACACAACAACGCTATTAGGTTTACACTTTTGTTAAAACGGCGGTCAAGTTCATTGGCCAATCAAAGTGCGAACAATATTATAAATATTACGCCCACAATATTAGGCTATGTTTAAGTAAATGAACACAATTGTTTCACTTTTAAATGTAACAGAACGCAGTTTAATTAACATTAAACATTTAATGCACATCCATGACATCTCCATATCCAGTCTATGTATAATCTGCTGCACCTTCGCATATTATTGTGTGTACATAATGCAGAATGTGTACATATGGTGTATAATGTGTTTTGATAACTGTAAGTATATCTAATAGTACACTGTGTGTACTGAGTATATGTGTGTGTATATTGCACACACTGTCATCTGTATAAGTTTGTATGTATGTAAATAGTACTGTCTATATGTTAATTGTTTCTGCACTTTCTGGAGCACGTTCTCAAGAATTTCACTCACCAAGGCACTTGTGCTATGGGGATGTGAAAATAAAGTGATTTGATTTGATGTAAATCATAATTTTTATACAAGATTTCACAATGAATATGGATACATTTACTGAGATTGTGTCAGCTTTTTCCATGGGTTTGCATGCATTTTTTTTCAGTTTTGTAATGAGCTGATTTTGAACAGTGCATTGTTTTGCTCTACATCTAAACACCCAACATTATATTGTCAACCCTATTGTCAATCCCCCTAGCAAATAACAAATATTCTCTTGTCAAATCCTTCATTGACTTTTTGACTGATTGAGTAATTTGTTTCCTCTGTTATTTTACCTCTCCTAGAAAGTTTATTCAGAGCTGTGTGTCACCAGAAGTAACCCTCCATTACCAACCCAAAGAGAGACACACAACCAAACATTGACAGCTCCACGTGTTAATTAAGATTGAAAAGGTGAGACCCGCACTGACTTGGGCAAAAAGGTTCAAATGAATAGAAATGAAATAAGCATACCCTGCAGCCGAAATTAGCACCTAAATTTACCCTAATTCAACCTGTCAAGTAGAGCCATTGTTTATGTTAGGCGACAAATGTTCCCTGTCGCACAAGGTGACATGTGGCACCACTGCCCAGTTAAAACAAACCTTCGGCTGACCGTAGCTCTGACCCTGAACTGATTATAATGACATGGGCTAATGGTAAAAAACATTGCACATTGAGTATGCCGAACCTGCCTTATTAACATAAACAGCACAGAGGCTATTATAAAAGTCTAACCATTCGATTTCTTATATGAACAGGGACAACTCCTTATGGTCCTCATTAACTAAGATGAACGTATTTCAGAAAACTGTGCGTACAGTCGTTTCCATGCAACAATTTAACAATATGGTAGTGGTTACAATCACATCTCATCAAGATTCAACTCACTCGCTTTTACGAGTTAACTTGAAGGTGTATGTTCTTCCTGTTTAATATGCTACCTGAAAACAAAAAGAGAGAAGTAAAAAGGTAACTTTGGTTTTTGTTAAGATCAACAAATGAAAAAAAATGGTTTTGGTGCAAAATTTTCCTAAATGAAAAAAATACTGTAATATATTTTCAACACATAGTGAACTGTAGTAAATTGACATATGATGTAGAATATTGTATTGTGATCACTATACCTCAATGTATACTGGAGTATTCGGTAGTATTACCTATAGTGAATTGATAAAATGTAGTATACTCCTATAGTTATTTATCATATTAATAATATTCTATATCAATATAATAAAAGCATTAGAAATATATATAATAAATATTATATAATAGATTAACATAGTATATTATATGAATAAATAGTAAATAAATGAATAAATATTTATATATAGTTAATACTATTAAGTATACTACAGTGTTTTTGCATAATACCACAGGATAGTTTGAACTTGCAAGATTAAAATTATCCATGAAGCGGTTACGCTTGTTGGTCAGGTTACTTTTCCTTATGTCATAAACTCTAGAGGCAAGGCTTCTAAATCATATATTTGCAGGGATGTGATATTTAAATGATGATTTTCCGCTACCGAATATATCAACATAATTCATATGATGGGACTGGCAGCATACATGATCCGCATAAACATTGTTGTAAAATGATCTCTGCACTCATTCTACTTAGATGAATAAATAAGGCCACAATGGATCTCTTTCAATTAATGTGCATATTCATGTATTTTGCCATAAAACCCTGTGCAATTACAGGTTCTCACATTTTCAGTTAAATTTAAGATAAAATGTAGAATTAACTCGTAGACAAGTGTGACCTTGACCTACAGCATGTAAAATGTGTTTCAACTGTTTTGGGACTACAGGAGAGATTTTTGCTTGTGCCCTTAAATATAGATGGTTTGGGCATGTGTTAAATTACAAATTATCTGGAGGGGAAAATTATGAGGACACACCATCTCTCATTCATAACAAAGAACAATCTGAAAATCAATGAGAACAAGAACACACGTGGATTCATATCTGCAGTAAATATGTAGTAATTTCAGGTATGCTTAGACTAAATTAGGTTTTTAAGGTATCACACTAACGGCTGCGTTTGTTTTATTTCAATGTTTGGTGATTCCTTGAACCATAACTTACAAGAAACCCCTGCAGTCGCCTGACCCTTTTAAAACAGACCAATTATTGTGCATAAATGGTGGTGCCATTTTTAGTGAGATCTAAAACAGTTTCACTGCATCTAAAGGTCAGCATTACCTCAGTGGATTGCTCCTTATTGCGTTTAGTGCTTCATCTCGGCGTGAGTTATTTTATCCCGACTGTTGATCATCCTTTTTTAAGTAATAAAATGAAATTCAAGTGTGCCACGAGTACATTTATTTTCATAGTTTATAGACTCCTCTGGACTGGTTAAATTACAATCTGACATACCAAGTGTCTTAAACATGAACATACGTTCTCTATCATATTTTAGATCTTGAAATGGATTCTTAAGACTTCGACGTACAATTTTCAATGTCAGTAGGATTTTGTAAAACGTCAGCCCAGCCTTTTATCTCTGATTAATGAGGAAACATAAAAGGTTGAAATATTAAGCCAAATCATTTGGTCATTGGCGTGTGGGAATTTGAGGGGATGTGGATGCTACACCTTGTCAGTTTTATGTCTCTTTATAGCCGCAGACAGTGGAGTTACATTATCAATATCGTCTGACATCAGAACTTTTCATCCATCAGCACGTGCCCTCCTCCAGCAGGTCGAAAAAAACGTTTGTGCGAAAAGTCGTTCATCTCTGTTTGATGACACGTTGGGAATTATCTCAGCAGGCTTTTTTAATTAGTAAAGCCATAAAACAGACTGTGATTTTCTGAAGTCTCCCATGAGGAGAGAAGGGGGTGAGCCGGAGTGCCCTTTCTCAGTTTATTAGCACTGTCAATTAATTGTCTTTAAAACATCTTGATGAATCATGCCTCCGACTGAGACTGACGAATTATGTTTCGTATTGACTGTGTTTCGGTTCGATGGCATTCATTGCCCTGTAAGTTATGCTTAGAAATGCTTTATGACATCAGAATCTCAAGGATATGAGGAGGGGCAATTACACATCTGGGTAATAGACCAGTCACTGCCACACCTGTCAAAAGCCAGCCAGTTACTGCCAAAATAGTGGAAATCTCTAGCTGCATTAGAGAACTAATCTTTGGATCTCTTTTACCACATAGACTTAAGTATACATGCTCCACAGAGTGGGTAATGTCAGCTCCAAGTGTACATGTCTATGTTCTGGAAAGCCTGTTAAATATCTCGCTAATTTCTTCATGTGTCCACTAGTATTTACATGCAATCCACCACACCCTCATGTTCGCAGCGTGTTCGACTTCAATAGGTCTATTTAAAATGCATGCACACACACAACAGGTTCCATTGGCCACAATGTAGACCTTTATGAAGCTGCCAAATGCTCAGATCCAAATTTGACAACCTCTACGACTGGCCCCATTCCAGTTTGTCTGCTCACAGGTGAAGGTTTTTTTAACCTGACCTCTGCCTCCTCTCGTACCATTACCTCTCTCGGTCTCTCTCTCTCTCTCTCACTCTCTCTTTAGAGTAGAGGCCCACTGGGCTGGAGAAGTCCAGCTGAGATCCAGACACTCATTTGAGGCTAAACCTGACATCTGACAGACACCTCCTGCCTGTGTGTAATTCAGAGGGTCTGTTTGATTTTTTTAACTGCCAGCCTGTGTCAGACAGAGGTGTCTGTGTGGGTGGGTTTCTACTAGATTGGAATGATCGTTAGTTATTACGCAGTGGCGAGCTGCTGAGCTCAGATGAGCTGTGCTGTTTGCACAGGTGCCCAACAATGTGTCGCTATGCACCGAACCTGTTCCACACTGTTTAACCCTGTATGGTGGCAGGCACCTTCTAAAGAACCCTACCTTAAAGTGAAAATCTCTCTTGCTCTTTTTCACACTCTCTCATTCTGCTCACACACATTGTGTGTTTCTTACTTTCTGTGTTTTTTGTATCTAACGTTTACCGGCTTTAAAATATAAGGGTAAGTGCATGACCTTAAGAAAGCTGTTTCGGTTGTGTTTCTCTGTGGTACGAGAATGACAAGGAAGTTTGAATCCTTTGGTCAACGGGCAGTCAAGATGAAGAAGCAGACAGACACTTGATATTGAACAGACTTTCAGGACTCCTCTAAGTAGTTTATGATGTTAAAAATCTGGGAGTTCGGTATTAGGGTGTTTTCACACTCAATCACCTGAGTTGCTAAAAATGGAAAGTGTTATTTACTTGTTTAACTCTTGTTTTTCTTGCCTTGCTTTTCCTACCAGAACTTCACATGCAAAGAACAAGTTTGTTCCTTTCTGCTGCAGATGTGCTGGAGGAAATGCACAGAATGCGAGCTGGAAAAAAATGATGTCAGCTGCTGGCCAGATTGGAATCCATGTAAGCAGTGCTCTCAAAGACAAGTGAGTGATTAAAAAACACAGTCCTCTTTGCTTTAACACTGACACTAACCTTGAAAATGTATCATTTTTCCCCCTCTCTTTGGTATTTTCTTTATATTTTATATTCACACTGTTATAATCGTTAAATACTAAAAACTGAACCTGAATATCAATATGCTATTATTGTAATATATGATACGATGCTACACTTCACTGCACCGTGAAAAATGTTTAGTTGGATTTAAGCAAATGTGGAACCTGAAGTTATTTGCATTCCAAATGCGTATTAAAAGCTAACCACACGCCTTAAACCAATGTCAGAGTGCCTCATGAAATGGATTTAGCTAGTTATGGTAAGAGGGGTCTAAGTTAGTTTGGCTTGTGACTATTAGATGCCGAAAAACAAAAATTCATATTTACTGTAATTACAATCAAAACCTGTATACCTCTCTTTCATCTGTAGAACACGTAAGGGATAATCTACAGCTAACTGTGCATTAAAGGATTTTTACGCACAATGTGGAGGCCATGAACCACCCAGCACGAAGTGCATTAAAATCTTTTAATGCACGGCTAGCCGTTGATTATCCCTTTTATACCTATATCATTTGCCAAGTTTAAGTTGTTATTGATGTTAGGAGTATAATTTATGATCCGACAGGTGAAAATGTTAATTAACACCTTTCAGCCAATCAGAATAGAGTATTTTTACATTCAGACTATCGTAGAAAATTATAAAAATAACAGGTTTGCCAAAATCCTAGAAACTGATAATCCTGATAAAGTTGATTACTTTTAAGAACTATGTTGTAACATAACGGTAACATACAGTAACGCAATAAAGGTAAAGCCCAAGCCCATTTGGAAGGAGTTATGTTTCTTGATCATGGACACATGGGTTTAGTGTGGGGATTGTTCCATACAGAACCTCCAACCGTTCAGTCACCATATATTAGGATCTGAAAGGCAAAAACTGTGTGGCAGAAATACACATATACTCAGTTTGATGTATCTGTAACACATCAACAAATGGTCAGTGTCCACCATTCACCATAACACACACACACTGGCCATTTTACGAATCCAGTGACTCACTTTCTGTTGTGTGTCCAATTATGTCATTGATTTTGGTTTAGAAGGTTGGTACAAAAGACCACCATCGTATCTTACCCTGACACTAAGTATTCAATGATTACAGCTAATCATGCCTCTCCTTTGTCTAATGTGTTCGCCTATGGTTTGCCTTCGATCTGGTCAAGAACGGATGAATAATTAATAATGTAATTTTCCCAAATGGCATGGTGTGCAACGTTTGGTTCATCATCTGCTATCGATTAATGTTGAATTGACTAAGTAGCTTAGATGTGAATCATGGTAATTGTGGAGTAAAACATATAGTATTATTTTCATTCTTCATGATTTCCTTTTCTACTTTTGTCTTATCCTGTTTAGTTTTTTTTTTCTTTATTTTGCTTTACTTGTGATTCCTTTTTACACATTTCAAAGTTATAACACTGCAGCATTTTTGGTGAATAGCCAAAGCAAAAAACTTGCTTTTCAGAACTTGGCTGAGTGTATGTGGGCACCTCCTTCAATGTACCAATCCAAGTGCATTCAGACATCCCCCACTCTACCCCACAAGCCACTAACTGATGTTATTTGGTCTCAGTGGAGCAGAGCCCAATATTGATCAGTGATCAGATTTCATGCCTGTTGTATGACTGTATCTGTTTCTTACATACTTAAACACACAGTCCCACACATCTTTCTGCCCACATTTCTATTTTTTCGTCTTTTTGCTCTCTGTTTTTCATTTTCTGTCTCACCTTTATCTCCGTTCAGAAGATTTTGAAAGCTCTGTTACGAAGGCACGCAAGATGTTTTTAAAAATCCATAATGAAAGTGAATATAGGGAAAAATAAGTAAAAAATTTAAATGACATTAATTAAAGTTCACCTAAAAAAACATTCTGGCATAATTCATTTTTACCCTCATTCAAATACACGTTGTCTGGAACACAAAAGAAGATATTTTGAGAAATGTGCTGCTGTGTCCATATGGAAGTCAATGGAGACCGCCGTTGTTTGTTGTTCAAAACATTTTATTTTCTGTAAAGATATAGTGTGAAACACAGTTCAGTGTTGGTTGTTCTTGTGTGTCTGTGTGCACCAAGCAGAGGTTGAAGATAGTAAGTGAGAGTGAGAGAGAGAAAGAGAGAGAGAGAGAGGATTAATAATTGAGTGACTAATGTTTGCTCAGTTCTCTGCCATCTCTGGTCACTGGTTTCACCTAAGAGACGTTGTCAATCAGCATTGGTCACTGGAGCACCCCGTCTGTGAAATTTGAGAGCGAACAACCGAGAAAGAAACTTTGAGCTGAGTCTTGAAACCTCTCACAATCACACATATCACGTTGTGTGCATGTGTGTAATATACTGACGCAGCAGTTTCAATGTTAGGTTTCATTATAGAACTGCTGGCCTGTGTACTGGTTGCCACGATGACTGAAACAACAAATATTTGGAGCTATGTAGCACCTTCTAACAAAATTCCAACTCAAATGATTTGGAACGTTCCCTGTCTTTCTCTTCACCCCCTCCTTCCTTTGCCCCCCTTCTTTTCTTTTTCTCGGGAGAATAGTGTCTTTGTCTCATGGAAGTGAACTTGAAAAAAGTGTTGAGGTGAGGAGCACTATCATACAGCACACACTTACTAGCTGTGGATGGGCCTATAAACTGTCAAAGGGCTCTCAATCTTGTACAATGATCTCCTTTCAGTCTTAAAAGAACAATCGTTTATCTGTGTTGTCTTTTTATATGTAGGTAACGGACATAAACAGACAAACATGCATTTTTGTATGCCTCACAAAATGTTACTGTGGTAACAATGGTTTCAAACAAAATGCAACTCTAGTTATTTTTTGTTACTATGACACTATGATACCTTTGTAGCCAAATGGTATAAAACAACAAGAAAAAAAGTAAGAAAATGCTACTCTTAATGATACCTCTATCAAACTCGTTGTAGAGACCAGGTTACCCAGATCTACAAACATCTGTAAGCAACCAATTAATACACACCTAGACCTGACTTAAAACTACCTAGCAAAAAAGTAATAACCTTCTGGTACAAGAGATGGGATGTATCAACAAACAACCCAACAGTTTGAAAAGGAAAATGCAACACTTTTTTTTTCGTGGAACAATACCTTGAACCATATCCATAGCTTTATAAACTTTTGTGAGATGTTGTAAACATTTTCATCTGTGGCTCAAGATTCTCGAATAGCCTCCAGTCCTCTTTCGACCCTTCTAAGGATAAGTGTTCCGAGGATAGATGGATGTTTTTTTTTAGTGGATCACTTTGTAGCACTATCATTTAACACATACTTATAAATGATGACTTCATAAGTGTTGCTATGTGTTCAATTGCGTCTTGGAGACCTGAGAAAACCCAGCAATAGCTTGACTTGGAAGCATTCCATCTATTGTGTTTGTTTCATGGGATGATGTTTGTTGGCATATCGGACACTATAACCATAGTCAATTGGTCCATGCTCAGACATACACATATATGATCCTGGACAACAAAACCAGTATAATGGGTTAACTGAATAAATAAGCCTTTCATTAATGATTTTTGGCATACCAGAAAAATGTATGTGAAGTAACATCAATGCCAATTTAGTGTTCAGCAACGTGGTCCTTAGTAAATAGCATTAAATATGGCAATATAAAAAATAGTCATGGAAAACAGAGGCAAAGTTAAAGATAAAGTTGCAAAATAATATTAATAATTCCAATCAGAGAGCTTTTGGTAATTTTAAGTTGATCTTGGTCAAAAAGAAATACAAAGCTATAGAATATAGCCTTTTTATTCTGCAATGTACATGCATATGTGTACTTATGGCTGTTTGTCTGCTGTCTGTCAGGGATAATCCGAACACAATAGATAAGAGGGACAGAGGGACAGGTGTGGCCTTGTAGTGGCCCCTGGCATCCCACTTGGGCATTAAAGGCTTGAGTGTCCATTCAGCTGGAAGACAGGCAATGGGTCTGGTGCTGTGATAGGCATGTGTTTCATACATGTTTTTATAAGACTGTATTAGTTGTTGCATTAGCGATTGTGTTCTCGTCTCTTTTTCTCTTTTCTGATGCTGCCGTTGGCACCAGCAGAGCTCAGCCTGTCTGCAGCTTGGCATGACATCTGGAAATATAAAATTGACTTGTTGTTTGTATTTGCGTCCTTATATGTGGGTGCATTCTACGTTCATATGCAAGTTTCTAAACTCTAGGTTGTCTTTAAACATACAGCTGATTGATGACATATCAGCCTGACCTCTTTGTGACAGAATATTGTATTATTTAAATAGAGCAGTTTTCACAACTAGGGCTTGTGTACTTAACCAGCCTCTAGGGGGTACTTGGATAGATTTAGTTTTTTCTTTGTTAGACCCATAAAAGAGAGATTATAACTTAAAAAATATAATATAAAAGGATCACAAAAATACTTTTTATAGTTTGTGCAATACTAACCCAAAGTGCCTTTTAAAGGAAAGAATATAGTTCTATGAAAGATGAATAGTGTATATCCAGTACAATCCAGTCCATTGGTTCCCTCGAACGAAAGCCTATGCATTTTCCCCATAGGCATAAAAATAAGCTCTGTGATTAACAACGGTTTATGGTGTTTACATCTTTTGTCTATCCAGATAATCTCTACAAATTAACACCACATTTGTTACCTTTGAAACAATCGGCAGAAGTAAAAAACTAATACGATGCTAAAAACAGACTATACTTAAGGTCGCTCGATATCAACGTCACCACCACCAAGCCTCCGACAACTCTTTCAAAATGTATTAAATATGTGTGTTTACATGTTTTATAATCGATGATGTCTTAAAGAAAGTAGTCGCTTTTAGCACCATTTTGAAGACACAATAAGGCTTTAAAGCAGGTGTCACACACGCGGTTTCTGCCAATCTCATATTAATCTTAAGTACCTATAGAGCAGTATTGCATACTTTGTATATTCAAAGAGTATTTAGTTTGATCACATTTATAAAAGACAGATACAGACGTCTAGATATGCTCCTTCTCCTGCAGTCCATGCTGCTGCGTGAGGGTGCCCATGCTTTTCCGAGAGAATTGTCCAAAAAGGGACTAAGAAAAATTGTAACAAAACTGTTATATATGTTAAAAAAATTTAGAATCCTGTACGATCGCTGGGGGAGTGTATCGAGCAAAGAATATTATGTAATGCGGCCAACTTTTTTTTAAGAAGTTGACCATGTTAAGCATGACAAGACAGCACGTTTAACATTGTAAAGAAGTCAGAATGGATGACACATCGTTGCAGGGCTGCTTTAAAACAATCACAAGGGGGTTAGAATTGGTGTGTTTTATGTCATAGAATAAAACTTGAAAATATTTAGAGGTTTTGTTCACCACGGACCTTATTTTGGTTGATTTACCAAAAACCTATTCAAAATTGAATACGTCCTAAAATGCTAACTCGCTTCCGGGTTTTTCATACAAAGATACATCATCTCTGAGCCTCTCCATTGAACTCACACAAAAGTTTTACAGATGCAAGAATAGTTTTATTCTTACACAACTCCACCATATTCTTTATTTATTCGATGTACTATCTCTCTGCAAACAGCGTCTCTCTGGTGTTGTACATTTACCTCAGAGATTTTGCCAATGTTTTGTCATTTTGCATTGAATGGCTGAAGTTCCTCTTGTTTTGCATGACTCTATTCTCCTAAATCTGTGTGTGATGGAGAGCCGCAGGGTTAAAATAACGGCTGAGGGGCTGAAAATATGCCAGAAAAATTTCTGTGCATAAGTGTGTGCTATTAATGGTCTGTAGCTGCCAGTCTTTACAGATGAACCAAACATAAATGAATGCTTGTTTGAATGATTTAGACCTAACATTAAATTCTGAGTCTGACTAGAGGTCATTTTTTAAGTCATATGCCAGGTTTCACAGAGAGGGTTTAGCTTAAGCCAGGACTAAACCTTAGTTAAATTATGATATTTAAGAAGCTTTTTAAAAAATGTTTATTTAAAAAACGTTACTGGTGTGCATCTACACTCTAAAAATGGCTGGGTTAAAAACAACCCAATTGGCAACCCAGCGCTGGGTAAATATTGGATAGAACACATGCTGGGTTAAAGTAACCCAGCACACTGGGTTACACATGATAACCCAGCATGCTGGGTTATTGAAAAAACCCAAAATGTAGTCATTTTAACTATTCATGTGTTTAATTCTGGGTTATTCTTCCTGGGTTATTCTTAATTTATTCTGTACTTCATTGTCAATCAAGACAATTGACAATTATTTTTAAAAAATAAATTTTTATTTGACTGTAAAAATAATTGTTAATAAAAATGTTGACTTTTACACCCAGTAACAGCAATATTTTTAGATTTGCATAATTAAAAGAAAACCGTTTAATTATAATACATAAAAATGTTTCATATCAAACATTAACAAACATTATAAATAACATTATAAATGACTAATAAACATACTCCACAATATGTAGCAACAAATGTCAATTAATAAAAATAACTAAAGACATATAAGTTATGTATAATACATTATGAATTACACCACTTAATACACTAAGAAACCCCACGTACAGCAAATCAACTCATTAAATACAGGTTACCACACTCGTCTTTCTTTAATATATGCACAAACCTTGAAATGTTTGGTTTAAAACAGAGAGAGCAACATAATTGACTGGCCGCTTAATATCCAGAGTGGACTCCCAGAGAGAGGTTCCTGAACCGTGAATGCTTGCCCGCGCTCGCGGGGCACTCGCCGGTTTGACTCATAAAGTTCATAAACTTAGCTTACATGTGATGGGGTTCACTAAAATTGTATTAATTCGCATTTTCGCGCATCTTCACGGGACTATGCGAGTCAATTTATGTAATGGTGATCTGAGGTAACAGTTGCTGGTCGTCTAAATTACATCACTAATGTTATTTAAGGCACTGTTGCCTTGTAAAACGTTACAAATTATGCTTATTTCAATAAATATTCACTTAAAACGTAAAAAACTTAGCTTTAAATTGCTCCAGCCAGTGACTTTGCCCCTTTGTTCTTTATAAAAATGAAAGTTGCGAAGTACACTCAACGTCTTCAGGGCGTAAGCGCGCGAGACTCTTCAAATAACCCAGCGGTGAGCAGAAACAACCCAGCACATTAACCCAGCGGGTTTAACCCAACACCTTGAAAACTAAAACTACCCAAAAAGTGTTTAACATGTGAAGAAATAACCCAACAAAACAACCCAACGGACTCAACCCAGCGGTATGGGTTAAAAAATAACCCAGCCATTTTTAGAGTGTAGAGACAAAACAATGGGAATGGCATATTTAAAGATATTTCAAGGCATGTTATTTTCAGTTCCCTTTCTATCGGTCTCTTGACGATGCATTCATTCACCTATTGTTCTTCGGAGCATTCACACATCCTCTACTTCGAGACTTCAACTCTACGCCGAATTACTGCTGGATTCTCACGACGTGTTGCAGCTAACTGTCCCTTCCTGCGCCCACTTCCCCTGGGCATCTCGGCAGTTCCAGAAGTGTTCAATATTTTTCTCTAAAAGAGCAAATTTCTCCAGCGTGGCATGTCCCACTGTTCTCATGGTTGCAATTCACTTGTGGATAAGTTCTGGATAAGTTCTGCCCGCACTGCGGGCGGTTCACGATTGAGACGTTGCATCACGGGCGGCTGTGTTCCTAAGGGACTCAGCCACCACCTCGTCTGCTCGTCTGCCGGGGCACAAGGTCCCTTTGTGTACACAACAGAACTTGCGAGTGTGCCAAGATAAGCCAGTCGTCGAGATAGTTCAGTACCCGCACACCTTTCTCCCTGAGGTCGATTGCCATGAACCAATCCTTACACCTGATGGATGTCAGGATGCGCCTCTGCGTGAGCATCCTGAACGGCAGCCTGTGAAGGTGCTTGTTCAGGGTACGCAGATCTAGATCCCGCCGTCTTTCTTGGGAACGATGAAGTACGGGCCGTAAAACCCGCTGAACATCTTGGCTTGAGGGACAAGCTCGATGGCCTGTTTCGCCAGAATGGTGGTGACCTCTGCCCGAAGTATGGAGACGTCCCTGCCTCTGACAGAGGTGGAGAGGATGCTCCGAAACTTGGGAGGGTTTCTGGTGAACTGGATCGAATAGCCAAGACAGACCGTCCTCAGTAGCCACCGAGACAGTGTGGGCAGCTCTTGCCAAGGTCCCAGGGACTGAGATAGGGGGACCAAGGGGACGGTCTGCTTCACCATTCACACAGGGGGTTGTTCGTGGTCTGGCGGAGCTAACCACATCTCGCGGGGGGAGGGGGGCACGGAGGAAAGATTGGCTCCGCAGACTTACCTGCCTGGCGGGACTGCTGCACACTCTGTCGGTGGTGGCGGCTGTTATGTGTGTTCGACCTTACGTTTTGCCAAGACGTGAGGTCGGGTTGCCGAACACAGTCTAGTGGAGTGTGAAAGTGGCTACAAGGGACACCCAGGGAGAATGGAAACTCTCTTTGAGGATGTGGGTGCCAGGCCCTGAGAAGAGACGTGTCTGTGATGGTCAGACCCGATGTTGTTCCCCCTGGGGTCTTCCCATCAGGGACGCTTCTTACGAGAAGGTTGCTGACCGGTTGGAAGTTTCCCCCTCGACCTCTTCTTCCGGGGGATGCTGCCTGGGCTAGGGGCACAGGAACCGGTGCCGATGTCGAAGGGGGCCTGGGCTACTGGGAAGCAGACGTCTAGGAAGGGTCTGGGCGGCCGAGTCAAGGCTAGGTATGATATGGCCAATAGCCTCTGTCTGCTTCTTCACCGTCGAGAATTGCTGAGCGAAGTCCTCGATGGTGTCACCAAACAGCCCCCCATTTGAGATAGGTGCATCGAGAAAAGTGGACTCTCCCTGTGTCACTCATCTGCGCAAGGTTAAGCCAGAGATGTCTCGCCATGATACCTGCGGCTGGCCTTACCCTCGTGGAGCTCTCTTACCGCCTTACCCTAGTGGACCTGCAGTATGGCCATGGCGTGAAGTGAGGAGGTAGCCTGGCCCGCAGCAGCGTAAGCCTTACACGCTTTGGACAGTAGGCGTGGCCGATTCCTCCATGTGCGGGCAAAGGTGCACCGCGACCACACGTTCCACCCGGAGATATCGACGTAGCCTTTGGCTGCCCCACCATCGAGGGAAGTAAGGGAGCTAGAACTGGTCTGACTGGAGCGAGCCAAGGGCGTGGCGCTCCAAGTCTTACACAGCTCATCATGCACCTCCGGGAAGAATGGCACTGGGGTGGGCTAGGTTGGCACCGCGCTCCGACCCCAGGAACCACGTACCCAGCCGCAAGCGTGGTGTACACTGCAACCCAGTGCTCGCGGCTGCCCGGGTTAGCATGGTTGACATCTCAACATCTGCTTCCTCCTGCGCTCGACCCCCCTTGAGGGGGAGCTCGAAGTCTTCAGCATCGGATGCCAACAAGTCTCCCTCCGATGCTGCGAGCGACATCTTATCATCATCACGCATCGTTTCCGAATACGTGGCTGAGGATCCGGACGGTTTGCCTCAGTCGGTTGGGGAACTGTCAGAAGAGCAAGGCAGGGTGCGATCGGCCCGTGAGCGCTTGGACACTTGCAGAGGTCCCCATATCACTAACGCTGCTAGCACTAGCGGATATCGGGGCCTTAGACACCAACGTCACAGCACGGGTAGCAAACGAAGTGGTGCCTGGTTCCCGGAGGAAGACAGCCACCCATGACCGCAACTTCTGAAAGACCATCTGCCCGCAGTGCGGGCAAGATGTGTCTACGAAAGCTGCCTCAGCGTGCTGGACGCCCAGATACTTGATACAGCTATCGTTTCCGTCCCCCTCCTCGATGAGGGTGCCGCACCCAAGCGAACAGGGGGACATGCTGCGAAGGAGAAATGATCAGTCCTTGAAAGGACTTCTTTTAAAAAATCTCTGAACACCTCTGGAACTGACGAGACACCCAGGGGATGGTCGCTGCAGGATAGGGACGATCCCCTGCTCCACGTCGTAGATCCGGCAATTTGCTTTGAAGTTTTTGGTTTAAGTTCTGTAGTCATGAGCGATGCTCTGAAGAACAAAAGGTTAATGAATGCTGCACGCCGTCTTCCTTTTATACCGGAAGTCCGGGGGTGGAGATCGGCATGCAAATTTCATTAGCCAAATATCATTGGCCTCTTCTATAGTAGTCAGAGTTGATAGGTTCTCAAGGGCGAACCCTATCTGTCGGCTTGACACAACGTCGAGAGACTGTCAAAAAGGGAACAGAATGTGTAGGTTGGTATGGGTGCTGCACAGTGGCATACAAAATCGTTGAGTGCAGCGATCATAGCTGTGTTTTATTGTAAATAATTGTGAATAATAAAACCTATTGGCCAAGCAGAATAAAGGATGGATAAGTTATATTCCAAAAGTTTCCCTAGCTGTACAGTGTACCTATTGTAACTGCAGCAATGTGAATGAATGAGCAGTCGTGCATGTGCCTGTGTAACTGTGGTGCGATCTAAGGAATGTGTGACATTAGTTTATCATTCATCTCTGTTTACACAAAGTGAATGTGTGTATGTGTGTGTGTGTGTGTGTGTGTGTGTGTGTGTGTGTGTGTGTGTGTGTGTGTGTGTGTTTGCATGTGTGTTGTGCATCTCACCTGTGAGACTTAAGGTGAGTTTCAGGTTCCGTTTTTTCACATATTTTCCTCTCTGCTGAACCAGTAAAACCACAGTTTCTCTCTCTACCTCTCCCTTTTTCTCTGTCTGCATCACACTATTGCAGACTGTTATTACACACATATTTTAATTAAAATTATCACTTTATTCTTTTTTAAATATTAAAAAGTATATTATGTTAATCAGCCTCATAGTCCAGGACATTAAAATATAATGCCTCTTTGTTTAAGGACGATTAGTACACATATTAAGATATTTTAAGGGAAGACAGAAAACCTAAACAAAACACCTTTTTTGACAGAAAAGTTTTGGAAGTGTAACAACAATCTGCCTTCAAACAATATGACATCTGCACTTCTCTTAAATCTAAGGTTTTGCGGGCACTGTTTTAACTATTTAAATATTATTTATTTTAGGATTTTCTTTTTTTTGATACGCATATGATATAGAAATATCCAAATCAAATGCATTGTCATTTTCCACAGCCTAAATGAAATTCTTTTAACCTTGGTTGAAAATGCACCCTAAAGGTTGGTACAAGACTCTGTGAATTTCCCAGCGGTTTCTGAAACAAATATTTGTGTTTGCACGCATGTATGTGTTTGTGTGTATGTCTGTGTTTTCTCACCTGTGTGTAGGTGAGAGTAGACTGTGAACCGGTCTGTCTCTCTATGTGAACCATCTTTACATCCAACACTTAAGGTCTGTGGTGGGTTGTAAGTGTGGAAAGTCCCTATGTTGTAGAAAACTATGCCCTTGTACACACAAAAGAAAACATAAACCCCCCAAGTAGCCCATGACAGGGAGCTTTGTTCTGTCAAAGTCCAGTAAGCAAAATTATCGTTTTGTACAAGAGTTATGAAAGTAGAACATGGCCCAGTTGAGGTAAAAGCAAAAAGTGAAACTGTTTTTGAGTGATTATTTTGAATTACTTTGCACATTCTGTGTTTCCCTGAAATATTAAAAATGTCACTAACACCTGCTTTCTCTCATCTTGAGTGTTGACTCACAAACACATAGTAAGCTACCCAGAAATGCTTAGAACATACGTTTCACATGTGGACTTAAGTAAAATTTCATGCTTGTACAAATGTTAATATATACAGTATATTCATATAAAATAAATATGTTATATAAGAAGCATTTTTAAGAAATATAACATGAGTGGTGTAACGCTGAATTTTAGCAAGGCTGTCTTGTTGTAGGCACAAGACTGCCTTTGTACATGGATTAATTTGCACAAAAATTATATAAAAAACATAATATATATTGAAAAGATGCGTCACTGCCATTAAAATGAATATGACCGCTCTAGCGAAGAAAGACCCACCTTTCGGTAAAAAGTTCCAATCGTCAATCGATAAAGACTGTTGAATCTCTCTTGTGAGAGAATCGATCTCTTGTGAGGCGCTTGACAACCAGTGAATGCAAATGGCCAGTAACTGAAGCGACTTCAAGAAAGGTGAGCACAATTTAACAAACCAGAGATACAGTCCATATCAGGCCAAATCATTGATTAGAAATATGCTGTTTAATTTGGATTTTGCCAGTGAATTTAGAAATGTCTACCTTCAACCATTCAAAGAGATAGGACTGTTGTCTTGCTATTATGTAAATACCTGCCCAGAGAGGCATGACAAACTTTGATATCAACAAGATGCTGCAGTTTAACTGTGGGGAATGGGAAAAGGTGCATATAATGTAGTGAAGGAAGTTCCACCTTCCGGAAAAAAGCAATTTGTCATTTATTAAAGACTAACGATTATCTGTGGGTATCTCTGAATTTGCAAACTCATGCTACCTTTTCTCTGGTGGGACAAACCTCACTCTGACTGATCCTGCAACCTCGGTCTTCTTACTCCAGGCGCATTAGGAATGCACACATTTAGCTGTAGGCCTGTCTCATCATGACTTCAGCCTATATCAGTGCATCACTTTTTACTTTTACTGTATTACTTACTTGCACTGTCACTGCACTACCTCAGGGGATTTCTATTTATGCCTTTGTCTATGTAGCCTAGAGATCTTTGGCTGCCCTTAATTTTACTGTTTATACTTTATTTCTTATAACTTTATAATTGTATAATCGTTCACCTGTCATTCAGAAGAGCTGGCCTTAACAATAAAAATAAAGTTCTATTCAATTCTATTCTATTCTATTCTATTCCCTCTTTACTTCTGCCTAACAGAGGTCTGTTCATGGGAATCCTGTGTCAGATTGTAGATCACTGGACACTAAAAACAGAACTGATAGGCTACTGGCCAAACTACTCCATCAGCAATCCATCCAAAGCTAATTGACGCGCACACACACACACACGCACACAAAAAAATACAAGTAACCTTTTAACAAATCATGGATTAAAGCTTTAACCTGTAGTTAAATTGTCATCTGCGATTCATTTTATCCGCCATGATTGATTTGCCGATGTAAAGAAGAAACAGCTAGTGCACGTAAAATAAATATAATTTTGCTGTTCAAAACCTCTCTCTGGATAATTCGGTGATCAGGTTGAACATCCATAAACACATTTCACAGGCCTTGGGGGATATGCGTACGGATTTGACAGTTGAGCGGCATCTTTATCCTCAGCCCATTCCAGCCTGCTGTTCGCATCTAGAGCAGACATAAGAGAGAAGAGAGCAGTACGCGAATCACGAGCGGATTGACCTCTTTCTTCGACGCCACCGCGAACGACCCCGGTGGGCGATTGCGTTTCAGGGGGTCACCCTCGGTCATGTTAGCGGCTGTTCCCGGCAGCACCGCGAGGTAAGGTAAGCCTGTTCGGCACGACAATTTTCATTGGGCGCACAGGATATTTCCCGCGGTCAGTGGTGCCGCTAAAACAACTTTTCTCTCAGGATTTAATCACATTATTTAATCACAGACGATGTGCTTGTGTGTTTAAGATTAATAAACAGGGCAGCTTGAATTTGGGGCTTCACAGCCTACCAACCAGTTTATCAAATCGCCAAACCCTCACTCTGTGCTGATATGTTTTATTTATTTCAATTGTTATTTACAATAAACACATATCTGAAGCAGCCTTTGTGTCTGTTTCTTATTAGTTTGCGACACATTGTTTTATGGATATGTGTTTTTTTAATTTTAAACCTCCTCGGTAGCAAATTTAAAGTTAATCCCTTACTGAGAGATAAATCAGAGTTTAAAGTATTGGAGCAACAGAATACACTGTCTAATTAAAACCTGGATCAAATAATTCTTTTTAAACAAGGTTTATAGTTTGGTGCGACAATTTATTAAATAAACCTTGATTTAATCTAGATTTTTACCTAATCCTTGTTGGTGCCACCCACCCTCTTTTGTTGTAGTGACTGTTGTGACTGTGCTTATGTGTGTGTTGGTTGACTAGTTGATTGATTTATTTGTCAATAGCTGGTGGGCTTGTGGATAAATGACTTCTTGTGTTCAGCGTTTCACGAATGTCAAACTTTACAAGTAGAAATGACAGTCGAGGGCTTGCTGTTAGCGCTATGATTAGCAATTTATTCTATTGAGGAAATCATTATTGTTAATTTAATGTGAAAGACAGGTGGTTTCTTGCCTAACAGCCCTCAGCTTTGTCATTTATTCATCAAGTGTGTTTATGTGAACACTGACACTAATGACATGAATGATAACACAGCTGTGCTTAAACTCTGAGGCATGGTAATAATCACAATAATGGTACTTAATCTCGCTCTCGTTCTCTCTCTGTCTCTCTCTCGCTCTCTCATACGTAGTAGTGCGTACTACGTGTATGGCAGATTGGAATAAGGGAACACAGTGGGAGTACAGACGTCACATTCAGTCAGATGTAGGAGCCAGGAGATATGTAGACACCCACTGAATCTCTGTGTTGTATGTTATTTTGCGCTGTCTGTCTCTTTGTCTTCTCTAGGCATACGTGGAGGTTTCAGCGGAGCATCTGTGATGTCACGGCATGGTGGTGGTGAGGTTTGAGCCCTTGTGAAGTGCATGTAAAAGGGATGAGAAACTAGTGTGGTTTAGGCTCACGTCACGGCACTCAGCCCCCAAACGAACACAAACGACACACATTCACAAACATTTGAAACGCCTCCCCATTATTGTTTTTCTTGTCCGTACGAAATTAAAAGAAAACCAAACTTTTCAATACTGTGTAAGGAAAGAATAAATATTTCTTAAATATAATAATGAGTTAAAATACGAGACAGTTTAGAATTAGTTTCCTTGTAAATAGTTGTGTTGTGTGCTAAGGCAACCTTTGCTAATTCTACTTCTCATACTAGGGAGCTTATATTTTTCTGTTGCTTTCTTTTGACTGTCTTAGCATGAGCATAGTATCCACCCAGAACACCCAAATGACTGTATATACACACAGTAGAAGCACCAAGAACACCATAGCAACCACATATATCAACACTCTTTGAACACAGCATCATAAGCTTGAGTTTTGCCTATATCACTCACTTTTTCTTTAGAACGTTTTAGTTTTTTTATGTTTTATAGAACTTCTCTGTTTATAGCCGCTGTAATATTGTATAATATATAATATAGCTGCTGTATCAAACAAAAATAACCTTGAAAACTATTAAATATGAAAATATATATTTTAGCTTAATTTGCAGTTTCATGGAATTTTTATGTTTTTTAAAGTTTTCTCATGTATTTTTTAAAATACGGAAAAAAAAAAATGTACAGGTTTAATTAAGGTTTATATATGGTGCCCCAGATGCCAGGATTTTTATGTTACCGTTTCTTTTTTGAAAATACGGTAAAAAAACTGTAAAATTACAGTAAAATTTACAGGAATATGTACAAGATAAACGGGAAAACATGTAATTTTGCAGGGAACATTTCTATTTTATGGTTTATTGTTTTTTACAGGATTCTTTTTACAGTGTGCTGATAAATTGTACAACCTGAATGGAAGTTGCTTTGGATAAAAGTCTTTGGCAAGTGCATAAAAGAAAATGAAAGATTTACAAACCATTGGCCATATAACATAAAGCTGATTGTAAAATTATAGCTAGGTCTAAATATTTACATTTCTTGCTAAAGTAGTAGTTATGATCTATCTAATCTTAGAAGTATTTTCAGTAACCTTATGTACTGTAATGGTCAAAGACGAGACAAATACAGCAACCTAGTTTGCTGACAGGACAAGACGTTTCATTCTGTCCCATGACAAGATCTCCGTCTGCTTAAGCTTTTAGCGTTCACATCTTGCCTCAAGAGACACACACATAAGAACAAGAAGGACAGCTCGTCTTTCCTCTCTCTCTTGAACTCAATCATTTTGTCACTCCATTGGTCAGTTATTTGCCCAGTCTGTCTGTTTCATGATCATGCTGTCTTTCTCAATCACTCTCAGTTTCTTGTCTGGTAGAACGTCCACATTCCTTTTTAAATGCCAGGATGTGGTCTTCAGTGCTTGCTGCCAATTCACCCCCTGTGCGAATGGGTCAGTGCTTATAGATTAGGGTTTGCTTTCTGACAGTGGGTATTTTTGGCGCACAGAAGCAGACCAGCATTAAAAATAAAAATGGTCACTGGCAGTCTTACTGTCCTGCTCTCTCTCTTAAAGAGTGTCGGGAAAATATACTTTTGCTCATTTTAAAAAGTTACTGTTGTTCCATTGTTACATGTGATAAAAACTTGTTATTATCAGACTGTGCTTGGTTTTTACTTTAACATAGTTTTGATGTATTGCTGTTTTTCTATTAAATGTATTAATTTAATTATCAAATGTATTATTAGAGTATGTACACAAGAACCATAAGTGTGTGAAAACAATATAATACATCACATTTATTTTTGGAATGGAAGATCAATTGTCATAAAAATGTTTATGAGATTTGTTCATGCTACTCAGAGGAAAATTGTATTGCACAGGTTTCATATCTCATGAGATTTTATGTGGTTATTAGTTGAGTTATTTAACTATTAGCTTAGTCTCTCAGACGTTTCTCCTAAAATTGTTTAGGAGACATAAACAAAAATAGTCAATTTTTAAAAGAAGCCGTTAAATGAATGAATGGAGATTGAATAGGTAAATAATTTAGACAAGGGTGAATTTGTTCGAAAATGTAGTTTTCAATTGTTCAAGAGACCATATTCAAAAATGTTCAGTAATATTTGCTTTTACTTGTATTTTTGGCAAATCTTAGCTTTCTTATGTGTTTGCAGCATAAAAAGAAACAAATCCATGAAAGCAGATTTGTTTACCAATGATTTTTAAACATAAGGTTCGTGTTGAGTTTAAAAAAACTGTTGTTACTCTCAGTACATTACATAGTGTACAGTACTGTAGCTTGTAATAACCCCCAACACTGATGATTAGTGGCGTGACAGAGCACGTAGGTATAAAGTCGTGCAGCAATAATGTACAACCCATTAATGTTACGTGAACACGATCATTTGAACTTCTTGACAGTAATTATCATCACAAAACATGTGCATGTGTTTAAATAGGCACCTGTGCGTTGTTTCCCATCAAAGGTGGTTGCAGATGTGTCACCTGTGTGGAATTTCATAACCCACTTGATTCTTATCAGTTTATAACGAATCAAAGCATCACTCAGTGGTCAAAACACAACCCAGTAATATTTGCATTACCCATTTTGCTTACCTCTGTTCCACGAAGCTCCATATATGTTACTTTGAAGTTTTTTAAGAACCACTCAGCAAGGGAGGGAGAGAGCTGCATTCTAGTGTCTGTAAAAAAGCAAGCCATGAAAGCACAACTTGTTCGTGTGTGTGTTCTGAGAATCGCAGAGCAAACAGCAATGATGGAAAATAGCCTGCAGTCTTTATTGAGTGGATATAAACCAGTGTGCTCACGCTCTTGCTTCAAAGAAAGGCTTGTGAAAGCGTTGCAATAAAAATGTGCGGCCTAATGGCAGGTGATTTCGCAATACATGTTGCAATAGTCTAGAATGGTTATTATGGAGATGATATAATGGAGTAATGTTGAAATGGCATGCTTTATTATGTCTCCTGTCTCTGTCAATCATCATGTTTATCACAAACAATGCATGAGTCTGTTGTTAGCGTTTATTAGCACACCAGTCATACTGTAAATCTGAAAAATGAAAGTAAAACACATATATACAGTTAGTTTGTGTATGGATGCAATGGATATATTTATAGCATATTACATTATAAACACAGTCGAAGTCTATAGGAAGTCCCACTAAGATAGTAAAATGTGTGTCTGGATGCATATGTTTACACTGAACATACTGAAGATATATTTTGTGTACTTTCATATATGTTCATATATAAGATTTGAATATAGAACTGGCGTGTAGGATACACATGTCGAGATCACAGATTAGGGATAATAGATGACATGTCCAGATCTGGCTTTGTAAAAGAGGTTAATCGTTCATCTTCTTGCCTGAAGTTATATGAGGTATATGCTAATTGTTCTTCCTGTTTGATCCAGTTTTTTGCTCAATTCCTCTTTACTTGCATCCTGACCCGGGTCTGACCCGGGGGGATGTGAGTAGTTGGCTTTGAGTCTTCATAGTTTGCCCATTTTTGAATATGTTTACAATGTTTCCATTTCTTGTGGCTTGAGGAGACCTGACCTCTATATTATGTGTGAATATGTGTGTGTATGTGTGTCTCAAGGGGTGCGGCGGTAATTTCCCTTTTGGAAAGGAAACCATGATCACAAAAACATTCACCATGTATTCTGGAGAACATCTGCTCCTCGTTTGTTCCATCTCCCCATGTATTTATTCCTTCTGGCCCACACTCACAATCTGTCTGTTCGGTCCCCAGTGTCTCATATCTCCAAGCTCAAATGTTACCGCGTCAAATTACACTTTCTACTTTCATCTCTCACCTTGGTTTGTTATTCTCTTTCTGTATATTTTGCCATCTCTTGTCTATATGAGGAAAAATGGGTTCTGATCGACTTGTTGTTTTAATTGGTAAGTGTTAAACTGCAAGTGAAGTTCTCAATCTTTTCCCCCTTCAAATACAAATGATTCAGTGCCCATAAAGCAAGATACATAGGGTATAATGTAGCTTTTGTGCCTAATGTTTTGTATGTTTTGTTGCAAAACAAACCCAGCTTGAGAGATGTATTTTAAGACATTTGTTTTTTGTGAGAACTGTGTGCCCAATGCCTGACATCCGTGAAGCACGTGGATATTGGTTGCCAGCGACAACCTTCAATATTTGTCATTATACTAAAATATTGTACAGATTGTGCTAGTCCAGTTGGAATAAAAAGCTGTACCAATTTAAGATACATTCCTGAAAACAAGTTCCTGTACAATTGTGCATCTTCAGTAACATTAACAATAACTTTTTTTTCGAGGTTAAAGAAAAGAATAATGAAACAACCATTTAAAGGTGTTTTGGAGGCCAAAATCATTCTCTCATCTGCTCAATGTTGATTTTCTGGTATGTTGAAAAAGATTTGAATTAATTTAAACCAACTCTTTCGCATTTATTTCATTATACTTGCTCTGTGGATGTGGAATCTTGGCTGTCTTTCTCTCTTTCCTACACACACAGATTGTCACCATCAGAGTGTTCAGTCAATAAACATTACGAGATCTTGAGTGTTTGGGATGGGTTCTTTCTGCCAGGTTGTCTGTCTTAAAACAAAAGTGTTGGCCTAGTCTCAAAATGACATTAAAATGAAGTAAACACTAGAGAGAAATATTGAAGGAGCATTCAAGACTAAAGGTGTGCAGTTGAAGTAGAATGGATGATGAGACGGATTGTCCAATGAACAGAAACAGAAGAGAATAGACTTCAGAAAGAGAATTGAAATACAGTAAAAGTATGATTATTGTACAATAATTACAGTAAAAGTGTGGACCACATTGCAAATTTTACTAGTTTCACTTTTCTGCAATTTTTCAGTGTATCTCTTCCATGTGAAGTGCACAATTCCTTTGCATTATGTATGCTTTAGTTCCGTTTGGGAGTGAAGTTTATGAATGTGGCTTAAACAACCAGATGCATTTCCACATGTCTGACTTGCACCCTGCATGCTTCTCAAACCACAAGTGGTTTGCCTGATAAGAATATCTAGCTTGTGCACACACAGTGTTAAACAAACACAAAACACAGTCGGTAAACATTAACAAAACAACATTAAATTTAACCTAAATGTAATATCAAAGATGAAGAAATACTACACTAAAAAAAAATGTGCTTCAAAAGCTTCTTCAATGGCATGAAGAACCTTTCACATCTGAAGAATCTTTCTGTTTCACAAAAGGTTCTTTTTGACGAAAAAAGTTCTTCAGATTATAAAAAAGTAAGAAAGAGATGGTTCTTTTAAGCACTTTTGAATGGTTCTTTGTGGAACCAAAAATGGTTCTTCTATGGCGTCGCTGAGAAGAACCTTTCAAGCACCTCTATTTTTAAGAGTGTAGCTAGTTAAATGCAGTTTGTCATTCAAGACTTAAAGAAAAATTTGCTTTTACTGTTTACCATAAATGATTTAATCTTGCAGTAGGCTGAATTACTACAGTAATGTACAGTAAAATTATGTTTTGTCCTATTAAATAGAATTTTCATTGTATATGACAAGGTGTACATCATTACGGTGTATGAGCAAGAACTGTTTAAAGGGTAAATAGCTTTGTGAAGTGTATTAATGAATTATGCAGAGAGTGTCCTGCTTTGGCTCCACACCCACTGCAGGACTGGAGTCAGAGTGTAAGGCTTTACGCCAATGTGCCAGCTCTATGGCAGGCACCCTGCCAGCATCATGAATCACTCACTGTCATCCCGCTGGCCTGATGGACAGAGCGAAGGCATTTTTCTCTCATTCTGTCCATTTTCTTTTTCTTTCTGTGTTTGTGTGAATAAGAAGAGAGGCTTTATGCCCTAGAGCGGAATGGTAGGGAGATACTGTGTCTGTAGGCATTACCAAAGGGGCATTCAGGGATGGCACCCATCTCCTACTGCAGCAAGAAAAGTGCCAGGACATGAGTGCATACACACTGTGTAGTCACATCCTACAGCCTGCAACATAATTGAAAATTGCACACACACATAGTGAGGTATAAGACTAAATTGCATGTATTAAGTAAAGACACATAAACCTTACATTTTTTTTGTATGATTATATAGCAAGATTTAGGTCCTAAACTTAAATTAACCAGCATATGTGTGTTTTTATTCGGTATCCAGTTACCAGGGCTTTTTAAAATTATCAATTTGAACTATACAGATCTCTTAAACTTGGACACAGTTATATGCGTTGACAAACTTTTTCTGTTGAGTGACTTAATTATATCTGAGATATCGATTTGCTTGTTGTAGTGGAATAATGACAATTGAGATTGTTTTCCTTTTTAGCTAGCAGATCAGACATATATATTACCATTATGGAATGAAAACACACAATGCATATACTGAAGCCATCTTTATGCAGACTATCTCCCATAACAGTAATAACACAAGCAGCTCTACCCGAAGAGTAGCACAAAAAGTCACACAATAGTGAAGTTATTTCGTTGCTGGATGTGACAATGTTTGTAGACCGATACAGCATTATGGGAAGGGTGGGTCAAATGGTTCAGGCCAGGGACTTTGGGTTTACCCTGTCCATAAGCACATCTATCCATGAATTTGTGTATGGGTAAACATTATGCCGTTTGTCTCATTCCTATCTTTCAAATTAAATATTGCCATGCCTGTGGTACCCCTTTGTGTAAAAAAGTCCCTTCGACATTTTTGTCTTGATCCAAACTTCATTATCTTTCTGCAAACTCTCAAATCTGTTTGCATGAATCTAAAAATGATGTGAAGATCATTTCTGTCTGAATTGTATTGCCTCTGCTTTTTTGGATTGACTCTGTGGCTGTATATCCCTTGGCATGGTTTCTGCTATTTGAAACTTCAAGACCATAATTTGAACAACTGATGAATAGTGAACACATGGAGTTCTACTGTATTGTCTTGGTTCATTATAGATGCTCTCCAATTGTATTGTGTTCTCAGAAGTGCTGACCGATGATGGGGTGAATCGAAATGTGTAATAAAGAAACCACGGTATGATCAAACATCTGTTGCGGTACAAACTCCTCACAGAAAGCAGTGTTAACCTGCTAGAGAGATGATGGGAAGGATTGTGGGAAGCCAACATGGGAAGTGATTTCAATTCAAGAGTCAGAAAAACGAGTGATAACAATGCAACAATAAAGGCATTACATGAAGCATTAGTTTACAAAAGATATATTGAGCAAATTCTGTCAACATTTACTCGGCATGCTTTATTTCACTCATATGACATTTGTGAAGCACTTAGGGATAATTTTTAGGATGGTTTTGTATTCTTTGCAAGGCTTGAGGCCTTCAGTAAAATTCTCCGAAACCCTCTTTGTACTCAACAGAAAACATAAATAATGCAAGAATTTGGATGAAGCTATTGACTATTTGTGAACAATTCGTTATGGGCCTATGTAAGATGTCTCTGCAGGTCAAAGCATTGTCCGCTTAAAGCACAAATATGCTGTAAATGTACACTAAGAATATAATTTGCTTAATTGACCTGTGAAAGAGCCCATACATTCTCTCAATACTAGCTTTGAAGCTAGATTCAAGATAGGAACAAGGTCCGCGAGCCGCCAAGCTTATAATTAATAGCAGTTGTCTGGCCAACCTCAAAACATCTGAGCGTGTTGTTCAAACTCATAGCTCTGATTCAATAGTGGGTATATGCTCTATGTTTTACAATTACAAAAGGGGCAAAAACTGGAAAACATTTGCCAATTTGTGTGCTATCAATGTTCATTTTACCAACCCCCTTTTGTACGCAAACTTTCGCTATAAGCCATGCGCTCCTAGTGTAAATTTGTGCACTCCCTGGGGAAATAGAGAAGAATTTCTAGAAGAATGACACGCTGATTTCAAACAGAAAGGTCAGCAATATGCTTTTTAGGGATACATTCAGGACTTGAGATAACTTTAACAATAATTATACCTACAGTATATTTGCTTACACACCAGCAGACGATAATGTTACGTTTATTCTAAACTTGCACGATGCAGTAGGCTACTACAGTCACACAATTGGATGTATAGCTAACCTAAATCTGGTGTATAAAGTGTTTATATTTACTCCGAAATTTGTAATAATGACAATTTGAGAGAGAGAGTAACTTTGGGCAGAGTTTTGATTGGCCCTGATCCTTCTTTGTGAAAACGAAAGTTAAATTTTAAATATTAGTTCAGTACAGAAAAGAATACCAGTCCATCAGTGCCTTAATCTTTATTTGTGTTAAATACAACAAAGACTGTACAGCTGTTGCTTTACCACTTCATTGCTGAAAACGTCTTTCCTTTAAAATAGCTCTGCAAATGCTAGTCTCAGAAGGCTGAAGTTGTGCTCATCACATGGACCCAAAGCATATCTTTCCAGCTTGCTCATGCATGTAATATGTAAGTATTATATCAATAAGTATTATATTTAGCCTTAAAACACCACTTCCCGAATGCATCCGTCTGTAATTCGTACGTTAATGATTCCAAAAATATTGTGTCTGTGGTATAGTTGTGATGTGATCTCCACTATTCTAGTTCATTTAGAATGATTTTTAAAAGTTGTAACGTGGTTATCGTCTATCGTTATAGTGTGAACGTTCATTAAACTGAGTATATGTGACCCTAAAACTCAGAAATCTGAGAGTGTAAATAAAATCTAAATATTGAGAAAATTGCTATAAAGTTGTTAATCAGGGGCACTGTGGCAGGACATCCACTCACAAAAATAAAGTTTTTATATATTTAAGGTAGGAAATTTACAAAATATCTTCATGGAACATGATTTTTACTATGTATCCTCATGATTTTTGGCATTAAAGAAAAATCGATAATTGTGACATACAATGTATTTTCGTCTTTTACTAAAAATGTTGCCATGCTACTTAAGACTGGTTTTGTGATCCAGGGTCACATATATGTGTCAGCTTACTAAAACAATAATTCAAAAGATTTTTTTCTTATTAATCCTCAAAGCTGTACTATGCCAGGTTTGTTTGTCGGACAAAATGGCAGTCAGACACGGGGGCACATAATATCACCGTCATGATTGGTCAGATCGCCTGTCAATCAAACTGCTTGCGAAGGGTCAATTGATTTGAATCATTAGGAGCATAATTTTCTAAAATTACATTTCTGTCATGATGTACTCACCTTTATGTCATACCAAACCCATATGACTTACTTTCTATCTGGTTTGGTGAATTCAGAGTGATTCCTTTTGTCTATTGTGACAAAAGCTTACTGCTTTATAATGCACCAAAGAGTGTCTGCAAAAAGGTGTTTTCATGTTCGCTGATCATTTTCAAATAGAAATATCTCCATAAGTATTATGTGTGAATGTGCCCTAAAAAGGGAATATAAATTGTGTATGAAGAGGATTGATGTTACTCTGCACATAATTGCAGTATTAATAATACACTCACAAATACACACAATGACCTTCACTTCTACTGGATCGCCGATCTGCTCCATTCTCAGAAGGCAAATCTAAAGGATCTTAGTCACAAGCTGCTCAGAATCAAGTTCACTTCCCAGCAGATATAGCTTAGAACAGAAATGCAGGTTTGCCAGTAATAATAAGCAAGCTCGTGGAACATTTATACTTGCCATTGACTGAAAGAAATAAGAGAGTTGGAAGTAATAAAAATGTTTTATGCTAATTGTGTCCATGTCTTGTGAAGCACACATCTACTCCATTTAGTGTATTGATTTGAATATACCAAGCCATCTTTTGAAGGTCAGTGTAGGATAGTCAGGCTACACACAACAAATAAATAGCTCACTGAACGGTTGTTTTCAATCACCTGGACGGCAGCAAGTGAATTTCTTCATAGGAATTCACAAAGAAAATCTCAAAGTACTTTATATTTAAATAAAGTAAAAAATCTTGCAGTAAGCGTTTCTTTCCCAAAATCCATTATAAACCCTTACATTTCAAAACAACAACAACGGAAAACCAAATTAAGTACATTTTGTTTTTTCACTGGTATCAAACAAAACCACTGTGGGGTTTCATGGTTTAATTGATTTAAACAATCAAAAACGATGCAAAACATAGGTATTTTGAGTTTGTGATAGTGAATTGCCAATGGAGAAAATCACTTGCTGCCCTCCATCCACACTTCACACACTTCATAAAGCAATCCATTATTTCATGGATTTTGTATCACTATTGTCCATAAACGTATGTAAATGCAGGAAATGGGATTCAAATCCAAAACATTTTTCTCCATTTTTGTCCCCCCCACTTCTCAAAGTAAAGTTACACCCTTGACCAGTGTAATTATGCATCTATTTTAATTGACTTTTGAAAGCATTTGAACTTGAAAGCCAGTAATAACAAGGTAGGTTTTCGTTATATGGATAAAAACAACTTTGTCATTTCATGTGAAAAAGGTCATACCGATTCTGAGGGTGACAGCATTTGCAGTTTTATGCAAATGATCTGCAGAAGGTGCGGCTTGAATCCCCTGAATAGGCATGACACTTCTGAATATGATCATATTCTGGTTTTAGAGCCCGGGGCTAACAGTTCATCATCAGGTTAGCTAAGCTGTCGCCACATGTGTTCTTTTTTATTAAACCCCCCTTAACTTTTCTCTTTTTTTCTCCTCACCTCCTCTCTGACTCTGCCGCAGTGTAACAGGGGGGCAAAGGTTATGGGCAAGAGAGTAGAGAGGTATTTTTCTGGTAACCGTAAACCATACAGCGAAGCTGTACTGAAACATCAACTGTCTGTTACAATAATGGACCCCAGGGAAAGAATGTAAACAATATGTGTGCATGTGTGTTTGAATCTGCGTCCATGATCAGTATGCATATATATCATAAATGACTGTGTGTTTATTTCTTTGAACGAATTGATGTCTCTTTCATTTCAAGGAATAAATATATGAATATTTTTAAAGTTCAACTGATGTGATCCGTTGTGTCTATTGATTTTGAAGGCGCATACTGTGTCTATACAGTATGTATGTAATATTTAAAGAAAATGTACCATGTGTGTTCGTTTGTATATTAAAGGGTGATGGGAGGACAAAAGAAAAATCTCATTTTTATGCCACCCACAAATTCCAGCCCCACACCCCCTCAAGGCACACAGACACATATGTTTCAGCTTATCTCTCCTGTAGGTCTCATGTTCTGATCCTGAAAGTGAATATAGAATATAGATTAAAGGCCACAGAAAGACACTCTGCTTTTTTTACAGATCATATTATTCTCTCAGGCACTCCAAAAAAAATCCTAACATTATGTTATTCATCTGTGTAGTGTGAGAGTTAAATCGCTAAAAAAGTCTAACTGGAAAAGTCAGTTCATGCATTTGTAAGACATTTGATGAACTTAATTAAATTAGTTTCTCTTGTGGATTTGTTTTCATTCTAATTTTCTTTTTTTTGTATCTACAGTGTATACTATATATCTACATACGATTTTTGTACAATTTTAGTGCTAGATTTTTTCTAGCTTTAACACTTGTTTTCTGGGATGCTGTCTTCATTAAGGCTAGAAGTTTGCGGACTAAAAGTTTTCTTACTAAATGATAATAATAATAACTTTATTTTATATAGCGCCTTTAGCAACTCAAAGCGTCTTAATACATTATGGAGCCATAATACATTAAGTGTCAGTACAATGTTACTAGTTTCAATAAAAGCTAGAGCTGTTGAGAGAAAGAGTTAGTGAGTTTTTTTTGTCTGTCGGGTATTCACAGAAGTGTATATATAAAAACAAGGCACTCACATATCTCACATAAAAGCTAAATAAAGTCCTTATTTTTGTAATTGCTTAAAATTTGAAATGATTATCTGAAAATTTTAATATTTTGTTATCTCCTCACCATATTGTAAGTCTTCGAGATTGTGATTTTATAGTGTACATTAGTATCAAGCTTTGTCCTAAAATAATTTACTAGCCAAACCCATTAATTAGAAGGGGAAGTCCTCATAGTTTTGGCCAAATATTGTACATCCCTTCATCCACAGTTCCCACGTTCAAAACCTCATCCTCAGGATCGGCAAAGAATCTTAAAACAACAAACAGCAAATAATACAGAACAGTGATAGTGTTAGGATAAAACAATACAAACTACACGGGAATGTTGAGTAAGCATGCTGGTTCTGGATCCCTCTGGCTGTAGTGTTTCATGACTCTCTGCCATGTTACAATGGAAAAATGCAGTCAGGAAGGTGCCACTGTTTACAATGCTAAGCTCAGAGAATGCAGACAGCACTGCGGGATGGGACTCGGCTCACGTGTGGGCGCGGCTCTTTCCAAAACTAGCCAGAGATTGAAGAACAGTAGAGGAAAGATAATGTTTTGGAAGAAAGGAATAAAATGGAGTTCTGGAAAGGGATTGAAGGATTTGTTTAGTTTTAATGGGGTTTGAAGAGAATGAAAGGCTTTTGAAGGCCTGGTTTTACATTTGCTTGTATAAAGCTCTTTATTTTAGAGCTTTTCTTTAAAGGAACTGTTTGCACTCATGTCAGGTTTTCTTTATTCCTTTCTTCTCTTGTTTTGGGTAGGTACCTGAGTGGATGCTGGCAAATATTAGCAAAGCAATCAGCTTGGAATGTACAGAAGTCAATCGTTCAAATCTGAACATTTTCTCACACTTTTTTCCGTATTTTCCACATTAGAGCTTCCAATGGTCCCACAGGATCCAGTCTGACTGTATGATAGGATGCAGTGTAGGGCTACATGAGTGTATTTGCAAAGAGAATGTAAAGATGAACTTCACAGAGACAACATATCAAAAGTGTATGTTAGCTATTTGGGAAAAAAGAACCAGATGAATAACCTGCCAAATGACTTAACTTAATGATTAACATTTATTGGGTTTGCTGTAATGTTTTTAGAGAGCAGAGTCACCCGAAATGCAGTGAACAACGCTGAACTTCCGGAACCAAGGAGCACATGGGTGTGCTCTTTCTCCCACTCTTGCTGGATTGACAAAGTACCATTCAGTCAAAGGTTCTTTAAGCAACCATATCTTTCTTACCTTTTTATTTTCTGAAGAACTTTTTTTGCCATAAAGAACCATTTGTGAGACAGAACGTTCTTCAGACGTTAAAGGTTCTTTATAGAACTGTTCAGACAAAAAAGGTTCTTCTGTGGCATCGTGAAGCACCATTATTTTTAAGAGTGTTGTATCGAGCAGAGAATTACTGGTTCATACGTCCAATTCGTTTTTAAAAAGTTGCCCATGTCAAGCCTGAGGAGCCAGCACGTTTAAATTATAAAGAAGTCAGAATGCATTAAACACAGTTGCACAACTCCTTTAATATAATTATGCGCTGTTAGGTAAGGAAAAACTACACTTTTACATCAAATGAAAAGATTGAAAAAATGAAAAGTTGGTCACATTTGAAATAAATCTAAGCAATACAGCGGCACCGGTTCACATATGGATACCAGGTCTGGGAAACCCACTGACCTCAGGAGAAAGACAGAGAAACATGCAGTTTGAGAACTGAATAGATAGCTTCATTGTGCTCCAATAGTTGCATTATTAAATCAATCGCCTCACTCAAGGATTTCAGCATATCCATATTGACTGCACTGGGATGTCAATAAGTAACCCTATTGTGTTCATAATCCATTGGACTGACACTGAACCCAGCAAGTGACTCTTAAATGAGCCATAGCACTGTGTGAATGTAGAGAGAGAGAGAGAGAGTAGAGCTTCATTTTCTAACTTTTGCCAGAACTGTGAACCCCGGAGCCAAATAACCTGGCACACAAACCAGAAACACTGAGAACCTTTTACTGCAACCATAAACTCAAGAGCGCTTTTTATTTTGCGCTCCACTGTCATTGGCATTTTTTCTGAGTCACATTTTTCCTGCACGTGCATCGCTTAGCTCGAAATCTTTTTTCCATTCTTTTCTTCTCTCATTTTTTCAAGTTAAGGCTTTTTAGTGCCCTTACATGAATGTGAAGCAGATGTGTTGGGGAGGGAGAGAGAAAGAGAGACATGGAGAAACTGCCTGCGGGTCGCCCAGCCCTGGGGCGGTGGGGATCTGTAAGCAAAAACAGTGCAGTTGCTAGGATACAGTCAAAATATAAACAAAGGCACAGCCCTGTGAGGCGAACAAGGGCTGTTTCAGTTGAAGACGCGGTCAAGTTTGGAAAACAGCATTGTGAGAGGTGATGAGAGGAGAACGAGGGAGGGAGAAGGACGTTCTCTGTTTTTGTGGGGAAGAACATGTTTTTTTTTTGCAGAGGGATGTTCTCAGCCTGTGACTGCTTGCAGGTGTTTGCTGGGGAAATGCTTCTACAGCTGGCGTTTGTTTTCCAAGAGCGTTTTCTTAAATGCTAAATGCATCTTATGAGATACCCAGCTGTCAATCACAGTTCACACAAAAATGTTATCATAATTTATTCACCCTCATGTTGTTTAAAACTGTGTATGAATCTTTCTTTTGCAAGACAAAGTATATATTTTGAGAAATGTCTCAGTTCTGTCTCAATTCAATGAAAGTCACTAAGGGGGCAATGTATTTTGGTCACCAATGTTTTTGTGTTCCAGAGATGAAAGAGATAAAAGTTTTCATTTACTTTAAACTTTTTTGTAAGCTTATATATTGTTGTTATATGCTTGTAATTATATTATTCGTTCAATTCCCATGTTTTTAGAAAAATGTAATAATATGGTTATATCAATTACAATGTACATACCACATGACTGAGTTAATCAAACACTACAATATGTTTCAAGGTACCATTACTCTCTGATACATCACATTATCATGTGTTCTACAGTAAGTATATTTCTCACACACACCGAGAGATGCAAATGCGTTCTTCCCTGTGTTATCTTAATGTGAGGTGTAGTCCATATATCATGAACTCAATCTGAGATTGATCAGGCATGTGTGTGAATGACACTAAACAGATGGACTCTAGTCCATTCCAAGATCACACAATATAAGTGTGTGGGATGCTTGAGAATGAAGTCTGAAGATTTATGTGGGATTTTCTTTGATTTGAGTGTGTGTCAGACCTTTGTTCTTTAGATTTTACGTAATATATCGGAGTTGTCCAAGATGGTTAGAGAGTCCTGATAGGAAAACAAAAAAGAGAAGAGATGGAAGATGTATTACATCTTATGTTATACTTGATTCAAAATGTCAGCTTAATACAAATGTGAACTATTTACTTTATATTACTGCTGACATTCTGAAACCTTATATCTCCATATTTCGTGATTTTTTTATGTTTGCTTACCAATAAAAAGTACAACAAAGCACTTGTCAACTTTAACAAGTATTTACAGCAATCATTTAAAATGTACACTTTTTTGGCAAATGTGTGTCTCATGGCATCATTGTAACAAAATGATATTTACTTCAGCCTAACCTTCACAAAAAACTAACAAATCTGATTTGACCAATATAGTAAAACTGGAACAACCGCAAACACCAGCTCATTAACACATTCCTTGATGTAACCTGGAAGATGACTTAAAATAAATACACATTCAGTGGGCGTAAATATTTTTTCTTATCTGTTCATCACATTACTTGTATTTGTCTTCAAAGAAATGTTCTCAAGGTCTTTGAAGGCATCTGAATGAGTTAAACAGTTTCACTTACATTTTCTTTTTCACTTACCACAGAATGTTTTTTGTTGAAGGCTATCTCAGTGTCTTTCAGGAAAACTCTGAAGTATCTGTTCTCCCACTATCGCCTTTTTTGTATTCCACTGATGAGTTGTTAGTGTAGCCGGCTGTTCTGTGTGTGTCTAGGACAGGGAGAAGATGTGGAGGTTTACTTAAGATAGCGGGTCCAGAATCCAGCGATAAGAGCAGAATATATGACTTGAGCTGTGTTTGGTCAGCCTGCTTATGTGTTCAGATCACGAAGAAAGAGATTCATTTGTTTAACTGTGATTTCCACTGAGAAAGTGCTAGATGTCTTTAAACAAAACTGACCGTGTGTGTGAGTATCAGATTACGGTTATGTGTTTATTGGTTGCATAGTTGAACAATAACTTTTAGTGCCTCAGCGATACATGATAGATGATTATCGATTGTATTCCTTTACTGAATTTTATAACTTATATAATTTTAACTATATCTCGATTATTAAATCTTCAAAAAAATATATGTAAACATGCACTTGGCAAACTTGATGCAATGATGCTTCTATGGCTGCTGTGGGGGGTACATTAGATCCTATGCACATGGTAAATCCTTTGGTGATGTAAAAACTGTATGTTAATTATTATTTTGCTTGTTTCCAGCTTCAAGGAAGATTTTGAATCTCTGATTTAAATGCCTTTTTTATTTCAGGGGACGAGTACATTTGAATGTGCCAGGAACTAAACAAATAACCCTTGTCTGCAGTCCACAGAAACTAACCAGGTTTGTTTAGAGTCCTGCTCTGGGTCGAGGCTTTGAACCTGATCCTACACACACTCACACACACACACACACACACACACACACACAGTCATTAGTGCTCTGTGAAGTTGCTTTGGTAAATTCCAGGGTAGCTAATAAATAATCTATTTAGACTGTTTCACAAGAACTTCAATGAAAGGGACTTCCCCTGAGACTGACCCTTACCTTAACTCTCTCTCTCTCTCTCTCTATTTCTCTTTGTCATACACACATAAGTTTTTTCACATCACAGTTACAATTAATGTTACAGTGTAAAGTCTAGTTTCAGTCGAAACAAAAACTGACATACTGTCTGTAATACGGTTCAATAAAAGGAAGGAAGGAAGCGAGAACCGGCGAACATTTAAATAAAGTTTAATCAAAAATAAAAAAACAATAACATGGAAGTAAAATACCGGCAGCCACCTCTTGGTCGCCTGCCAGCTCCAAGAACATAAACACAAACTTAAACATGTCCGGGCCCGGTCCTTTCTCGTCAGCAGTCCCGTCGCTCGTCCTATTATGCTCCCAATTTCCTCCGTGAGATAAGCGGGACCGGTGTGCGCACAGCTGATTCCAACAATCACTCACGCCACCGGCCCCGCCTCACTGCTCTCGTCCCGCCTTCCTCACCACATTGTCTTAAGTGACTAAACTTCTAAGCACTTAAATGCAACATAAGTGATTTATATCTGTACGTTTTATTTAATACAGTACTGCAGCACATGGTGGATTATGTTTCCCTCTTCATACACACCCTATCACAAATGATATGCAAAACAAGGGTGTGTATCATGGACCGGTGTGTAGATTTACAAATGTAAATTCTTCATTATAATGTGACTTTAATGCTGTCACAGCGATCCAGAAGGCGTGGCTGCCCAGTGCCCTCACTTGTACATGACATTTCCATTTATTCATTTAGCAGGCGCTCTTATCCGAAGTAATTGAGATATGAGAGAGCATTTAACATTTTGCAGGGTAATAACAATAAGTAGAGTCCGCAAAGCCATGTTTATAAGGAAGACCAGAGTTGAAGTTAGGGAAACATACATTGAAGATAGCATAACAGCAGAAGATAGAATATTTGTTATTGTTAAAATGGGGTTGGTTTTTTTACCTCACTTTTAGACGTGCTTGGTAATCCGTTGCTGTCCAACCATTGGCGTCAACACGCAGACGTGATTTGCACAGGATAATTGTGTTTACGAGACACTATTCGGGCAGTTTGAGAAAGTAACGTATTGTCATTTTTTATATAATATAAAACCGAAGATCCAAGCAGTCACAGTATCTGACTGCGTGCATTCAAGGACGCAGAGTTCTCCATATAAAGTTATTGTACAGCTCAGGTTTGGTTTGTTTGTAATGCTTTTTTTACTGTTTTTTGGTCAGTTTGTGCATAAAAACCTGGGACTGTACTTTTATTCATGTCCTGTGTTTTATATGGTTAAAAATAAATAATTTGATCACTATAAATTATAATAATTCATAAATTCGTAATAATTACGAAACCAATTATATTTTAACAAATGCAATGAAATAAACGTGTCTTGGTCTCTGTCAATCGGAGATCACCAAAGATAATATTAAAGAGGTGTGTGAGCTCGAAAGCACAATGTCCGACACTGTAATATTCTCTGGCCCCCTCACTGCTTATCGTGGTGATGAGATTTATAGCAGATTATCATCACTAAATGGCTGGCTGTCTGAGTGGTGCCTGCAGAATAATATAGTTTTCATAAATAGCTGGAAGAGTTTTGAGGGCAGACCTGACATGATGAAACGAGATGGACTCCATCCCTCCTGGGATTGGGCTTCCCTCCTGTCTAGAAATATGGCACAAAGTCTTAATATAGCTAAAACTTGACTCTCTAGGGCCCAGGTCAGGGAGCAGACAGAATGTTTTAACCAACTGTCTGCTTGCTGTCTCACGTCCCAGAATACACAAAATGTACAACATTTAATAATCTCTTCTCCCAAACATCATAAAATAGAGACTGTGTCTGTCCCCCGGATTAGAAAACATAAGATAATGTGCAAACCTCTTGAAAGTAATTTAAAGGTTGTGATGGACTCCTCAGCTTAGGTGAAGCCTTGCAGCTCTTTCCACTAGAGAGGAACAAAAATAGGAAACGTTTCTGCCAGCACAAATGCACAAACTGATTAAAGCACTTTGATAACTAACCAATGGAGTAACCTAAAAACACAAAGATCTGACTTTCCCTTGAGTTCACTGCCTGTCAAAAAGCCTAATCTATATTTTAGGGGCCATATCTGCACAGGTGCACATGTATATGCTTTATATACACATTGAAATGACATGGAAAGCCTATATTTAAACTCAATGACCTCTAATAGCCCTAGTGGAATACCAAGTCACATTGACTGTATACACACACACACATATTTCTCAGAAGTTCTTGGTGTAGCTTCAACCTGTTGAGTCTTGTCATCGCTGTCAGGTATGAAAATAGCTGCATCTCCAGAAAACAGAAGTGTTTCTCACAATACTATAACACACAGAAAGAAAACAAATTTAGGGTGTAACTGTGTTGTCTTGAGGTGATGGAAATTTGAACAGGACCTGTAAACCACCGTAGGGCTCTCCACCTCTGGTCTCACCTTTGTTTGTGAATTTTGTTTTTCCAGCTTATCAGGGAGAAAAGAGCGAGTGTTTATCTCAGCTTTTAGTGAAATATGTTTACATCTGCATGGAGTTTTTAATGTAACATTTGAGTCTGCGTGTGTTTTTTATGTTCTGTTTAAAAATGGTTGCATATGCCTTTTTGCATATCATTATCATATTTTTTCTGGTTCCTACATCAAGGTAAAATATTTGTATATAAGCTAAGGGTTCCTGAAAATCTGTCATTATTTACTTAACATGTCTTTCTGAACTTTTTTCTGTACAATAAAAGTAAACCAATCGAGGCTGCCTGCAAAATAGATAGCATCAACATGTGTACTATAATATATATGCCCATAGATTAGTCAATAAAAAAGTAAATGAATTGGTGCTTGAGAGCCCCTTGATGGAGAACCTATTTACAAAAGTGTGAATTCACCAGAGAATACCTTAAGGATATAAGCAGGAGAGAGAGAAAGAGATGAATAGATGGAAACAGAGTTTGAATGATGGCCCTGTGAAGGAGACTTAAGTCTGGCTAATGTCTGTCAGGAAAGTCAATGTGGATTTAGTCTATATGTTGAAAACAGCATAATTTCCAGACCCTTCAGCCCCCAGTACCACAGACTGTCTGACTGGTAAAGGGGACGGGTGGGTCTCTCTCTTCCATCAAGCATGTTGTACATATACGTTGCTATGACGCTTGTCAATGGTCTTTCACAAGCGAAAAGTTCCACTTGCTTTCCTAAAATGTTCTATTTATCATGCAAGCGAGACATGAAGAAAAACAGGTTAGTGAACTAAATATGTAAATGAGTTTTTGAGCACTGAACATGTTTTTAAAGGAGCCTCAAAGCACTAAACACATAAACGGTTTTGGGTACTAAAATAAGACAGATTCAACTCTACAAATAATGTTGGATGAATATGTCATTTTCTATGTCAACTTACAAATTCATCAGCATATTTGGACCTTTATTTATACATATTACATCATTTAACAGTCAACCCTGTGAGAACACATAGCAGACATGTAAAAGTTAAAGCATAAAGGGGTAGTTCACCCAAAAATTCTGTCATCATTTACTTACCCTCTTGTCATTTTAAACCTGTATGACTTGTTTTATTCTGCAGAATATTATTGAAAAATGTTGGTAGCTGAACAATGACGGTACCTGTTAACTTATATAGATACGAAACCAATGCAAGTCAATGGGTAGTGCAGTTGTTCGGTTACCGGCATTGAAATATCCCTGTAATAATGACATACACGACCCACTGCACTATACTTTTAAGAAATTCTTCTTTAAGAAATCATTTTCTTTAAGGAATATTAAGTGATACCTAAAGCTGGTATCTGTATGTGTAGATGCTTACTGTCAACTTGTGGCATGTAATCCATGCTATTTAAAATAAGCATACATGTTACTCACTCAGACCATAATTCTTCCATAACTCAGACCGTCACTTCCTGTCTGCCTTCCTCTTTCCTGCTCTCTTTCACACACACATTGTCTATGACACTTAGCAGTTGAATAATGATACACAGCAGTCAATGAGTGGTGTTATGATGAGGCTTTTCTGTAGCTCAGTGGTTTAGCATGGCGCTAGCAACGCCAAGGTCATGGATTCGATCCAAGGGGATTTCACATACTCAGATACAATGAATAGTATAATGCAACAATGTAAGGATAAAAGCGTGTACCAAATGCATAAATTTAAATTTAAGGCACAGGACACAGGCCCATATCTTCTGTCTTCCTTCACAGTGCTGACAGGCAGACTGCTAAGTAAAAGTAGCTCCGAGTTGACACGCTCTTGTGGTTTTTGCATAAATAGCTTTCTTTATTTCTTCACTGTGTGCATGTGCAGTTTTTAAGCATACTGCTGATATTGATTTATCACTTATTATCACTAATTTAGCACTTTACACATTTAAAGTACTGTGTCTAGACCTTGGTCAAATAGACAGATGTCAGATCGGATTTGGATCCACAAGTGACTTAAAAGGATATAAGAAAAACTGATAAATGTGTTTCAGATTTCAGGATGGGTTGACAGTGGAAATGTGAGTCTTTTTGTATTCCGTGTGCATCTCCAGATTAAGTATGTGAGAAATGTGGGAAAGGTGAAGGTTCAGGGAGCAGACTGTAAGTTGAGGAAGTGAGGTGTTGTGTCATGACCCCTCAGAGATTCTGCCAGGGGACGAGAGACCAGATAAGGCAAGTGTATGTGTAGGTTTATTTCTCATAGACTCCAAACAGGAACACATTAAGAGGCAGTCTGGTAAATCTAAAGTAGACTGTTCAGATGTATTAGAATTTTTTTTTTGCAGTTGTCCTTTTCAGAAATTATCTTTTTCGATAGATTGTACATTTACACGACAACGATTACTGTAAAACGGTGGAGTTTGTTTGCATTTTTTTAAATGTTCATGTATAGACAGGATACTGACGTCCCTCACAGTTTGGAGAATGCTACAACGCTGTGAAAACCATGGGGATTTCAATTCCCTAAAAACGGGATAATGGGTTGTGTTGTCATGTGCTTGAGTAGCAAATATCATTTTTGAGACCAGCTTGATAGGGTTTCCAGATCTGTTAAATAAAATTTTTGGTACATGAGCCTAAAATCCCTTTACTAAATAACAGCACTTGACATACATAAATTCATTTAAAGTGAGATTGTCAGCTAAAAAAAAAATTCCTACCATCCCTAAATTGTGGAAAATCATCCGTTAAAATGTAACACAAACGTATGGGAAAGCAGCAGAGTCTGGCTCATACCGTTCCAATATGGTGGACAAGTATTGCGGCCATTGAAACAGATGCTAATGCAGCATCAAGTTATTTATATCTATGGTCAAAACAATCTGCATAACCAGCATTTACAGTTAGCAACCTCAGCTGATTTCTTTACATTCTCTCTCTTTTTAAACATGTCAAGGTAAATTGCAGTGACTTCGACTTTAATTCCTGGCATATGGGTGATGATGCAGCCTGATGACTCACAGCAATTTTATCATGTCAACTTAAAGCAGATCCAGGATCAGTTACAAGGCACTTCCATCCGACACTGCAGGTTGATGACTTCAGCACAGGAGTTCCATTAGTGTGGCTATGATGAGTCACGACATGATGACGTCACTTGATTACAACCCAACAGTTTCTACATAAAAAATATCACTTAATGCCTAAATAATATATCATTGCACATTCACAGGCCGCAGTGACCTTATTCATATTTGTTCACTCTTTACAAAAATGGTAAGCTGAATTCCTTAAACATGTTTTAAAGCAATAGTTTATCCAAAAATGAAAATTCTCTTATAAAAAATCATTATCTTTGTAATGCCATTGAATGATGTAAAATTTTCAAAATCACATTTATCTATCATGAAAGTCAGGTTTATAAATGGGTTATAAATGGATCTTCAGAAGCAACAGTGGGTTTGTGTAAGAAAAGTATTCATATTTATTATAATTTTCATGTATAATAACTTTTCAGACTATCAGCATTGGCTTGAGGGAAGTGGCCGTCTTCACATTCATGAGAGATTAGTTATGAGGTCCTTGTAAATACTTTTTTTAGTTATACAGCTTATTTTTATATCATATGGGCTGATTTCTTTATATAAAGAGCGTCAAGCATTTTAAGCCTCATGTAATGTTCATCTGCTGTTCTTTGAATGAGGGTGTCCATTTTTCATTTAGCATTTGCTTTGAGGTTTTGGTGTGGGAGAAGGAGAAATTGGTGTGGGGTTTTCAGTAAATGATTAGATTTACCCAATGGTGTTTCTTTTTGTAAGTTCCCTGTACTTTTCTCTCTAACCCTTGCTCTGCAGTGATAACAGAGGTTGATGGATTGTCCCTTTGTCTTCTGCTCCTTTCCATTTCTGTTCTGTCTGCACCGCGTTCTGTCCTGTTGCCGTCCTAAGGTCTGTTTCATGTGCCCTTGAGCCAGATGCTGAATATTTATAAGGTACTTAGCCAAAGTGACCTAAACATGACAACTAGTCGCGCAGACATCAATAACTCACCTTTTTTCCCCGCAACCCTCCCCCATTACTGTAGACATCAATTACGCCCCACATGTACTCCCTGACCTCCACATAGACACAGTGAGAGAGCTCATTTCATTAGGCTCATAAAGCAAGCAGAGCCAAAAAAAAGATCACAATGAAAATTTAAGTGTGTGTGTGTGCTTGTCAAGACTCTTCTGCCATATGCAAGCTTGCATTGTCTGTTTTAAGTTATGAAAAATGGCCCCTGCTGGAGGGTCTGGAGCAGACACTGTGCTTGTAGCTTTAACAAATATAAATAAACAGGAGGTTTAAAAGTTATCAAAATGGCCCTCGATAAACAGTCTGGAACCAGCAGGAGAGGGTTTGGGATATGAAATTTGTCATATCAGTTCTGGAACAACATTTCTATCACAGTTTATGGTTTTAATTTTTTATTTATTTATATATATATATATTTTTTTAAGATATATACCTATATTAATATATATTCTTTGACATATTACATATGTTCCCATCCAATGTTGCACATTTATTGGTGCAGAATTGGAATATTGTATGAAACATTTGCGAATAAATTATCCAGTGAGTCAAATAATCAAAATCTTACCTTCCTTATAAATATATTAAAAAATGTTTCTGCAATAGATGAAGCCACTGTAGCTCTTTTTTCTAAACAAAATATGCAGTATTTTACTTGTATTTCGCACAAAGGTTACAGACACAATAAACACAGCTTTTGGAGATGAATGCCTACTCTGAAAGAAAGTAAGATACCAATTTCACGACCAACTTTGACTGAAGCATTTCAGAAACCCAGACATCGTTCTCAAGTTGTGATGAGACTAGTCTCAAACGTAACACCCAAAGGATGTTGGCGGAACGGCTGGTGCATTCGGCACACTTAACTGGAAACACTTAAGCAGATTCAAAGTTGTCCTCGGATGGGTTGAATACTACAGGATTTCTGGTTGACATCTGTCTTGTTCTTCACCAGTCTGCCTGGAAACCACTTTAAGCCATCTGATGGAAGGAGTAAGCTGTAGTATTTACATCCGTAACAATAAGAATTTATCACAATCAATTAAATGCTGGATTTCTAAAAGTATGCAAGATTCACAGGATAAACTCATAAACATATCTGTTGGTAACGCTTGACAGGTTTGAGAATGTACACCGGTTACTGTGGGGACATTTCCACGTTCCTAAATATGATGTGGCACAAAACAAAACGTGATTGGTTGCTTAACTTGTCAGTCATATAGCCTCTTGGGTGGTCCTTGGCCATTTAAAGCAGCACTGGTTCCATTATAAAGATCTGGCTATGCTAGACTTTGTTAAGGATGAATCAATGACTGTACTATATTAATAAGGAATGAATTTTTAACTTTTAAGTCCAGCCTCCACACAAACATTAGCTGAGACCAGAAAATGTATGATTTAACAATCTAAATCTAAATCCATTTCAAAACTACTATATGAATAATTTATTAGATGTACAAACAAGTCTGATTGTTTTTTTCCATAGTGCATTTAAGGTCGAGGCTTACATCAATTTGCAGTTCTGGGAGTTTACTCGGGACCTCTCAAGAATATTTAATCTTACATTAAAAAGAAACTGGCAGATAATTGAGTCATTTGTTGTCCTCTACCGACCGCAAAGTATATAAGTGATAACACTGTCTTTTAGAGAGAAAACAGTAGACATGGAAAGCCCTTCTTGACAAAGGCTACAGTGAATGTCCTGAATCTGTCTAGTTGGTCCAGGTTGTGGATAGCAGCACTCTACATTATTGATGTACCAAGCTGGGAGAGCTGCGCTCTTTGTATCAAGCCCTTCGCATCTGTATAGTTAATAGTGGGAGGTAAGCTGAGCTGGTACCGATTACTTGATAAGGCCTGAATTGAACAGGAACTGACTTGTTCTGCGAAGCATTTTGGGTCACAGTTAATTTCCAAAATGGACTTGCCCTTAATCATGGGTCTTTGGTGAATCCACAGCTGAAATTTACCTCAATTTGTTCCAGCAGCCTGAATTTGGGAGTACTTTAGAACATAGCAACAACAGTCGTTAAGCACTTTTTGAAACCGGTTAATGCACAGCCAGTTAAATATAGTTTGATTGTCTGACAAAATGGCTAATAGCAACAGTGGTGGCGCATAATATCAACGTTATGTTAGGTCTGGTAGCCTGTCAATCAAACTCCAAAGGGAAGGGTCAATTTGTAGCCCTAAATTGTTATTATCAAATTGTTTATTTAAATTTGACAGCTATTCAACCTAATCCATTACATAACTTTCTATCATAGAAATATATCATTATCAAGATGTTAGATTTCAACTCCAAATTCTAGTTATATTTTGTTAACATTTTCTAAAGTATAGCGAAGAAACTGTGATTATGTTAGAAATGTTAAAGGTCTCTAAATAAATTTTGTTTTGACTGTAATTCTTTGGTCAATTTTAATTTGTCATTATTTTATTCTTAAATATTTTTTAATGAAACATCAAAACAGCAAAATAAAAAATAAAAGACCTTATCTTTATTATTTATCCATGTTGCTGTATGGGAGCTCACGCATTAGGATTGTTCCATAAGAAATCATTTTTTAGACAACAAATTTAGGTTGGTTGGGATAACATTATTGTTGGCGTATTGTTTAATATTGTTTGCCGGACAGTAATTTAAGAGTAATTCAAATGTTTTAGTTTATGTGACACAAAAGCCGATATGCTAGATGAAATGTAGTTTTTTTAGAGTGTAGCTAATAAAGCATGACTCACTATTCCAGACATACACAAATACCGTTATCTTCAGTAAAAAAAATATTGTTCCTTTTAGAAATGCATTGAAGCATTGATTTGATGATCAAAAAGTACCTGAACATAAGTTTACTGTAATTGACTATGCAAGTGTAATAAGCAATGAGCAGACCCAGAAACTCCAGCCTCCTACAGCATTTTTTCACAATCCACTAACCATTAAACTCAACACAAACCACAAGATCAGAATGCTCCCATTATGACATAGTGTATTGACAGGCGTTTCTCTTTACTAATTAGACTCTTCAAAAGTCTATTACGTCAAGACTTTAGTCAGAATGGAGACCTGGGGGGCGACAATGGCGTAAAATTTTAACTTGTCTCAGGTTCTGTCAGGAAACACTTGTTTAATGTCATTCACAGGTAAAAATATAACAAGAGGAAAGCTCTTATAAGACAAAGAAATTTTAAATATGACATTCTTCACATTATTTTTAATTTTTAAGCTTGCGTTAAAAAACAGGACCACCGAAAAAAATGTTTATGCTTTATGACGTGAAAGTAAAAAAACAACTTGTCGGAAAATGACTCAAACTATTGATCAAAGCTGAAATTATACTTGAGTAAACGAATTTTACTTAATGTTTTAGTTGTCAAATGTATTCCATATTTTCAATTCAACCTGAATAATAAACACAAAGATCAAGAATGTTTTTGATGTAATGATTCACTCAGTAGCTCATGAGGCTACATAAGATTTTGAGCATTTAAGTGGACTTTTATAGCGTTTTTCATGCTTTTGCAGAACTTATTAGGGTTAAAAGCTTTAGTCCGCATTTAAAATAACTGCATGCTAAAATGATGAGCGACATGTAAACTCTTTCTTTTTCTGCATACTGTATACTTTTTGCATAGTACTTGTACCTACTTGTCTATGAAGAACTTAACATAATCTTATTACAACATAAAAATAACACTCATTTTCCCCATAATGTCATTAATTAAGCCCTAATGAAGAAATCCTTGATCTAATGTTTTTTCAGACTCTTCAGAACTCTTTACAAAATGTCACTCTGTGGCCTTTAACGGGAATGTACTTGATACAGCATACATAAAATTACCAGTAATACCGTTTCCTGAAATTGATATATACGGTATAAGAGCGTGTGAAGCAGTATTAAGGTTATGATATGACAATAGCAGATGTATTAGAGGCGGGATTGTGACCCTTGTGGCTCCACGACGTGAAACCTCCAGAACCTTCACCCACAGTTTTCTCAACCAAACTCTACTAGGCTACTGTGTAGCACATGAAACATGATGTGTAGGAGTAATTAAAGCATGTTTGTGTGTGCATGAGTGTGAAGATGATGTGTTTCATAAGATGGTGTGATTAAATGTTTATAACTTTCTCTACCTTTTAACTCAAATTTTTTACTTATAAAAATGGTGCATCATGTTGTTTTTCTGGTTAAAAGCGAAAGGATTTTGCTTCTCATTGTAAGATAATTGTGTTTTGTATTTGTTTTTTTATTAGTTTTAATGGCTTCCATCTTTATTGGAAGCAGTAGCTACAGCATCGTGCTCTCTCTCTCTCGCTTTCTCTCTCACTCTCTCTGAGCTCAGGTTTCTGGGAAGCAGCTTAGGCTGTGGGACATGCTTCCAGCCAATCACGTGACTGTGATGGGGAGGGATCTCCTGATGGTCATGTGACCACAATGCTGAATCACAGCGTTCTCGCCCCACTCTGTCCAGAGGACTCGCAGAGCAAAAACAAGAAGACAAAAACACAGCTTTTATCAAAATCATTTGTAATATTAAATGCGTTTCTTCTTTTGGTTTCCCTTTAGGAGCACCCCTCCCCTTCACCCCTGGGAATTACACTTGGCTAGTCTGCATGTTAAATAATTGAGATATCTCTGTGTGTGTGTGTGTGTGTCTTGTCACTTTTTTAAGTGTCGGGGGGTTGACAGCGCAGGCTGTGTGGGTGTGCTGAATGCAAGGGTCTCAGCTCAGTTAACAGGGGCTTTTCTCTCGCCTTTGCACTAAAACTGGGGGCAGACATCAGAAATTCCCTCTACTGTATGATAAACCTACTCTGGGGTGTTTCTGGTTAAAAATGTATGTTTAAGATATTCAAAGAATAACACGTACCACTAGTGATGCGTTGTAAGTAATCAGCAGCATGAATATTTGCAGTTTATTTGTAATGTGTGACGTTTAAAGTGTTTTATTCACACTTTGTGTGTTTAATAACAATCAATGTAAGTAATAATGATATTATTGTAATGTTTACCACATTGATCACTGTATTTGGAATTCACATTGTTTATCTTTCACTTTCCTTTTTGAACACTTTTTGTTCAAACACAGTTGGGTTATGAGAGTGAAACTAAACTTACTTTCTGAAATTTTAGAGTCCCAACTTTTATTTCTTTAGATGTATGAACGGGAAGAGCCGTGTAAACTTATAAACGATCACACTTTAAAAAATGCTGGGTTGTTTCAAACTATGGTTAGGTTGTATATGGACTAGGGATGCACCGATTAGACATTTTGGCCAATTATGATAACCGTTCGTTTTTTAACACTAAAAACCGATAATCGTTATATTGGCCGATATATAGTATGTAAATATTAATACAACATTTTCTGAGACCAAAACAAAAGAAAAAGAAGGTTACCATTCTTTCTCTTTTTCCCCTGAAAATCATGTACCAAGCCTTTTTTACAGTAGTTAAAGATTCTTTAACTATTAAACTTTTCTTGTGTGATTATTTAATAAAATAATAATTGATGTTCTTCCAGACTAACCCAGAAAAGTTTTCTTGATAACCACATGTCTATCTGGTGTCAAGATAGAAAGCATTCAGACACCAATCTGTTAAAACGTTTTGCTTTTGTTCCTATAATTTACACATTCATAAATATCTACATACAATAATGTACCTACATTAGAAATGTTTTGCAAATTACAGTAACTGAATGATCATGATAGAAAGACAGCACTGTATTGAATTTTAACTGTAAGCAGCATAAAGCTGAATGGTTTAACCAAAGAAAGTGATTCATTATTTATCGGCCTAAATGTAATTAGCGTCTGATGCCGATAACACTAAACATGATAATTTATTGGCTGATACCGATATGGCCGATAATTTATCATGCATCCCTAATATGGATAAACCCAAATGTCACCAAATGTCCATATGAGATGAAACAACACAGCATTATAGGCCTATGTGAGTTTCATTAGACTTTCATTAACCACCTAATCTCCATTTAGTCTACTGTATCTCACTTTCACTTTCGTTTTTTAAAAGATCTCTTTATGTTGCTTTGTGCGTTTTGTTTTGCTTGTTTGTATAAAGAATGTCTGAGTTTCTCATTATTGAACACATTTCTCAGTACTATGTACTGTAAATCCAGCATAGGAATTCCCAGTATAGTAGAGTATCATAAATCGCAATAAAATTACCTAAAAAGGAAAGAGTGTAGACTGGCATTCAGCTGGACCTTCATTCTTCCACCAACACACAATAACTCCAACATCCTCTTTCTGTGCCAACATCAGCTACAATCACACCTTGACCAAAATTATACTTGCTAAAAATATTTTATTGACCAGCATTCTGTTGACACACAGAAAAATATTTGACACAGAATTTTAAAAACCTCAGCAGTTTGTCATGTTGCTTGTTTCCAAAGCAATATGAGAGTGGACAGTATCAGTTTGATTAACAAACATTGCATCTAAACATGGTCTGCGCACGCTGCATCCGCTGAACATTTACAGAAATGCTCTAGATTATAAATCTGTCATTCACTAATATTTGAATTTTGGTTTATGTTGTTCGGTTGTGTACATTCCATAATGATAAGTTAAATGGTTTCTATAAACAACACGTATAGAATTTAAAGTCATTATACATGTACATTCGAAGGGGAATTTACGTAAACTCATGCGCTTACTGTAAGGTCAAGATATTGAAATGAGCATAATATCAGCCCCCATACTCTCTCAGAGAACTGGAAATGATAAAATTGAGTTAGAAATTAAACTGCTATCTGCAATCTTTTTTTAGTGTTTGGTATGTCCCACTTTTGCTTTCTGAACTCAAGCTGAAATAAACAGACCCTAATGACTTCTTTCAACAAGATTTTGTGGGAATACCTCAAATTTGCTTCCATTTAAAGTCATGCTTTTATTCTTTTATCATTTACTCACCCGCTGTCCTTAGCAGAACACAAAAGAAGATGTTCTGAAGAACACTGGGAACCAAACAGCTTTGGCCTCCATTGTATTATGTTGTCTGGACAAAAACTAAGACTTCGCTCAAAAAAATCTTAAGAGCTCCACAGAAAGTCATATATGGATTTTATTGAATGTCATATTGAACAACATAGGGCTATATTTCACTTTGCTTTCATTCTTTTGCATATGTGTGTGTATGTGTGTGTGTGTATCTGTGTAATTAAATAAAGGTCAGGTAAGAAGGATAAAAGCTTGCAGTGATCAGCTGAGATCATCACACTGTGACTCATTCGCAGTCATCGCTCTGATCGAAGGTGCTTGCGACTGATCCTGGATCTGCTTGAAGATGGTGTGATCAACCTGCTGTGAGTCATCAGTAGGCCCCGTCAGCCATCTGCCAGGAACTGAAGATCTAAAGTAGTATTACTTCTGCTGCCTCTTCTCTCCTGTACTGTCAGCACCTACTGCTTTCACTGTCCCCTTTTCTCTGTCTCTCCCCCCCACCCTACTTTTACTCTGCTTTCTGTTCAACTTCCCCGCTGAGTCTGAGCTGTCTGTCTCAATGTTATTCCCGTTAATCCCCGTTTACAGTTCTCTCAGTATTTACAGGAAACGTTGAGCAGCAGAAAAGGCCACAGTGGGTGTTACTTTACAATATCTATCTTAGGGCTGTGTCACCCTCTTATGACATTACGTTAATACTGCTAATCTTAGGAATGCACAAGTTTTAAAAAGATCAAAATAGCTGTTTCTTTAAACCTAATGTCAAAGGGATGTCAATAGCAGATTTAATTGTTGTTTCTTTTCCATTTCTGAACTGCCCTTCAAATTTGCTGTACCCTAAATATGGTCCCACACTGCTGTGCTTTTGAAACTCCTTTAGAATTCTTTGGCATGACTAGTGTTAAGGTTTTTAATATTTGTTAGGCGTCTACATTATATTTTTATTCAAAATTGATCACGATAATGTTTGGTTGTGACTTGTGCGATGCGTCATGTAAAGATGTTTAACAACCACTGGGGGCAGTTGGGTTATTTCAAATACAGAGAAAGTGCAAATGTAGTCTTACCTGCAGAAGTTTTGCAAAATCATTACATTTTTCCTTTGATATTGTTATTATTAACATAATTTATTAATCTTTTAGTTCTGACAGAAATTATTCGGATTAATTCGACATTGTCAACCACAAAAACCTAAATTGAATAAATTGAATTATAGCCTATTGTATTGTGAAAGATTTTCTTAGTCTTTTGATAACTATTAATACATATAACAACTTACATTAGTGGTATTTATAATATTGATTTTTTGTTATTAATTTTTTTGTTTTGCTTTCTGACATAAATATCTGTTTGGTCTAAGAAAAATCACTGTAGTGCACCACCTTTTATTGTTTATTGCTTTATTACAACACTGAAAAAAATCTGACTTAAAATGTTCTCATAACAAAATCAATTAAGTATTAATTACATAGATTTTTTAGTAGAATGAGTTTCTGAGTTTATTATGTTATTTTATGTATACTGAACAAAAGAATACTAAAATTTCTGCTGAAAAAGGTTATTTTGTGTACTGGATTTGTTCACTGTATATAGATTTGTTTTTAATGGTCGGTGGGCCACAAACCTATAGGGCTGCAACGGACGCTTGGGCCGCTCAGACGGACGTATTATAAATGCGAATGCATTCAACGCCAATGTTAAAGACACCTATACAAGGTTGCAAGGTTGCAAGGTTTGATTCCAAGGCTGGAAGGTTTCTAAGGCTTAATTAGGTGACCTCCAATGGGACCTATGGCATAATGTTCACAGATTTAAATTCTTATTATAACTTTAAATACATTTACATTAGAAATATATAACATGTACATTACATGTATTTACTATAGTGTGTACTACAAATTATACATAATTACATGTTACTAACCCTGACCTAACCCCTAATCCAACCCTATAGTATGTACATGTTGATAATTTTTATTACTCAGTACTAAAATGTATAGTTACACTGTAACACAGGAACTGTAAAATAAACTGTAACCAAAACTTTGACTGTATTCCTTAAAAATGTTTTTGTTTCATTACCCTCCTCCAGTTTAGTATTGAAAGGCCTTTCTCCAAATTAAAATTAACCTTTCAGGATAGGCCTTTTCCACCTCTTTTAACATTTGGAAAGCCATGGCCTTTTAGCTAACAAAGTCCAACCAAAAAAGAAAATGGATATATTTGAAATACATTCATTTAAAAGGGATATATAACTTGACATATTGGACATCTGTGGGCCTAAAGTTTCCTTCTCTACCTCTGTCACAGCTGACCTTCATTCTCGAATGCAAATTAGTTATCATGGTTAGTGTGTACTAAAGTGTAAACAAGATTATTTAATTATAAACTTTAGATAAGGTACGACAACTATAGCAGTTTCTACAATTAAAGAGTCTCCATTAATGACTACATCATCAGCATCTGATCAAAATAAAGCTGATACATTACAAAGTCAGTTTTACTAAACCAAATAAAAGTCGTTTTTAAGGAACAAAATAGAGGTTCAATATACAGTCAACACAATTTTTAATGTAATTAAATACATTTAAAATACACTGGTAGAAAACCATATACATGGTAAAATAAAGTTTACAAACATCTCAACAAATCTAACAGAGATAGCCATAATGAACAAAAATTTTAAATATCTTAGTATTACAATACGTATATATGAGCCTTCACTTATCTGAACTATCTTAATATTAAAAGTGTTTATAGTTTTATAAACTTAAAAAATAAATTACACAATATTAATGTTTTTTAGTTTAGCACTTATACAGAGATGCATATTTTTTTTTGTAGCAAAAAAACCCTGATTAATAACGTTTCACAGTCAAAAACTTAAGCTTAACCGTTTCCATGGTGACTTGTGAAATCTGTGATCCATTGGCAATATCTTCATAATGTTCCAGTGAACATGCGTTATCTCTGGGTTACTTTTCCGTTGATAAAATTTACCCTTCAAACTTGTTCTGGAATCAACGTTACCTGAGTAAGCAAGGTTTGGGTTAACCAACCCAGAGTTCAGGGTGGCTTCACAGCGTCAGCTATACGTCACTTTCTCACAGCTGATTGGTCAAGTTTTAGTTTGCGATCTCTTACCCAGAAAAACACTTGCTCCTGAGCAGGATAGCTGTGTAGCTTGAGTTACCATGGCGACGAAACCGTTCAAAAACAATTCACCTTCTTGACCCCGAAAACTCGTAGTATGCTCAATCTAAACTTGAACTTACCTAGGTTTAAACCCAAACCGGCTTTGTGCTAGGCCACTGGTATGTTTTGTGTATATACACTCACCTAAAGGATTATTAGGAACACCTGTTCAATTTCTCATTAATCCAATTATGGTGGTGGTTTAATGGTGTGGGGGATGTTTTCTTGGCACACTTTAGGCCCCTTAGTGCCAATCGGGCATCGTTCAAATGCCACAGCCTACCTGAGCATTGTTTCTGACCATGTCCATCCCTTTATGACCACCATGTACTCATCCTCTGAGGGCTACTTCCAGCAGGATATTGCACCATGTCACAAAGCTGGAATCATTTCAAATTGGATTCTTGAAGATGACAATGAGTTCACTGTACTAAAATGGCCCCAACAGTCACCAGATCTCAACCCAATAGAGCGTCTTTGGGATGTGGTGGAACGGGAGCTTCGTGCATCCCACAAATCTCCATCAACTGCAAGATGCTATCCTATCAATATGGGCCAACATTTCTAAAGAATGCTTTCAGCACCTTATTGAATCAATGTCACGTAGAAGTAAGGCAGTTCTGAAGGCGAAAGGGGGTCAAACACAGTATTAGTATGGTGTTCCTAATAATCCTTTAGGTGAGTGTATATCCTAATGTAAAAAAGGAAATAATGAAAGAAAGCTAAATGAAAACTTAATCTTCTAAATTGGGTGGAATTAAAGTAGTAGTTGAGAGAACGTAGAAATCTGCTTGTTTCCTAATTAATTAAGTTAGATCAAATATTTTTTTCTTTTTGTAGTTGCTCAGTAAATTTAGTTCACATAAATTGCCTGCCCAAAAGTTAAGTACATAAGAAAAAGCTATGGGAAATTAGAAAGAATCTTCCCCTCTACTATAAGTCTCAAATCCAATACAGTGCAAAGAGCAGCCAGGATTCTTAAGAAGCTACATGTATTGTATTCCACAGAGGAAAGAAAACCATATTGATTTCAAGCAACATAGAGTTGAGTTAAAATGACAGAATTAAAAAAAATGCTTGACTTCCTTTAAGGTGCATTTTTCCCACAGGACCGAACCACAACACAGGACCACAGACTGCATATATTATAATGTTAAAGAGTTCAACAGAGTCTTCCCAGGGGACTTCAAACTGCATTCCAATCAAATGGTCTGTCCTAGACGGCAGTAGAGTGGGCACCTGTCCTGCCTTCACAGAGGGGCCTTTGGCTTGCTCCCCCGTCTGGGCTTAAACACAAATCACTGACTGACTGGCACTCAGCCAAACAATTACATTAATTACAGAGCACTGTAAAAGAAAGAGAGTGGGAAAGAGAGAGAGAGAGAGAGTCTGACACGGCCACTTGTCTAATTTGTGCATCCTAAGCAAGAGGGAAGATGAAGTGCACTTTAGATATTACAGTTCGAGTGATTTTGAGGGTAGTTCAATCAAAGGAACATGTTAGGTCGGGTACGGTTTGAAATTAAATCCACCATAAATGAATTGAGAAATAAATGAAAATATACACTTTTTTCCTTTCTAATTCATCTGAATGTACTATGGTCACACTCTTTGGAGTAGCCAGAGCTGTTATTAAATGAAAAAAGGTCTACTTTTTCAAAAGGCTGCTTTTTCAGGACTTCCTAAATACATTTACATTTAGTAATTTAGCAGACGCTTTTATCCAAAGCGACTTACAAATGAGGTTAACAATAGAAGCAATTGGAAAAACATATGGACAACAAAAAGCATGAGTGCAGTAAAATTTGGTCTCAACCTATCCAACCAATGCTTTCAAGCCCTTGCAAATGATCCAGCATGCAGCTGCACGTGTAGCTTTCAATCAGCCTTAAAGAACCCATGCAACACCCCTCCGGATTTCACTTCACTGGCTGGCAGTTGCCGCCAGCGTCACCTTTAATTCTCTTACACTGGGCTTCAAAATAATAACGCCAAATTCCCCTCTTTACCTTAACTCACTGCTCCAGGTCTACATCCCCTCCCGTCATCTTCGGTCTCAAAATGAGCGACGCTTGGTTGTTCCATCACAGCGAGGCACCATATATATAAAATAAAAAAATGATGAAAACATTATTTAAAAATACATTTCAGAAAAGAAACTGTTTTTCTGATTTTTATTTCTTCATTGTTGTCTTTTTGATAAGATCTTATAACATTAGTATGATAATAAATCCATGTCAGATCTGTTCTCAAAATTTAAAGGGACAGTTAACCATAAATTAAAACCTATATAATATTTATTTGGGCCTTAATGATGTTGTAGCTGGAATGGACTCATTTACAAATTATTTTTTCAAGCTGAAATGGAAAAAAAACATACATATATATATATATATATATATATATATATAGTAAATGTATATATATATATAAATGTTTTCATTACGTTACTATATCACAGTTTTAAGTTTATTTTCAATGGTGTCCCACATTGTCCCAGACAAATGTAGTACATGTCCCACATTTGGTTTGTTCGGTGTTAGTCAACCTATTTGGTTTACATGTCTCTTTTCCATACAATAAAAGCATATCAAGTATCAAAAAGTTGTAAATGTGCAGTCTTATTCTGTTACATGACATAGTTTTTTACTTATTTTAAAATTCTGTTACATTACAGTTGTTTATATTATAAGCCAACAAAATATATTTATTTTAAATATTTTCCACTACCATTTCTCACACTTCTGTATGTTTGCATGTTCACATACTTTTTTCTTTGGGTTTGTCATGGATGATTGATTCTAATATTTGTCATAACTGATCATAAATGCTTCATGATTTTAAAATTTGAAAGGGACAAAGTGAAGCTTCAGAAAACCGAGAATAGCCTATAGAAGAATACTCAAATGAACTTTTATCTTAAATCCTCTAATCATCCAAAACAAAAACAGAATTTTAGAAGAACTATTCCTTTAAGACCTGTGACATGTGCCTAGTAAACTGGTCTCTCAACAGACAGAGTACGTAAACACACCCAAAGATAATCTATTATCATGCATAATTAACAGATGACCTGCTTTGTAGACCCATTACAGCTTTGATGTACAGTGATGCTGTTCTGGGTATGTATTGTTGCTTGGGCACATGAGGGTGTGGATGGAATTCTAGGAATGATTGAGCTTCCTAGACTGTTTAGAGGGTGTGTAACTGTAGCTATTACCAGAACATTAAGCGGTTGCTAATGCATTTTGTATTGTGAACCTTGGGAGACTTATTATTGGTAAATATTTGGGTAGAGTATATTGTGTAAGGAGATGTCTGTTATGTTTAGATAAATGGAAGATGGATACATTCATATTGTGTGCAGATATCACACCCTAGAAACCCGGCCTTAATGCTAATGGCTAGCAGGGATGTGCAGTTGGGTCACGAATAGGGTAATCTCACATGACATGCACATAGACCGCCCACAGCCTAATTACTCACCAAATGATGCCTAGTTTTCTATTGCAATCTTTAATCGGATTGGCAAACTATAGACCAATTTGCAAATTGTAAAAACTGGCCCAGAAGCTCTTCCGTTTTTTTTTATTATTAGGCTTCGGTTATTAAATAAATCTTCAACCACCATTGTTTACGTCATCTGAAGGGGTCTATATGCAACCATAACTCCACAGGTCTGTGGCATTGAAAGTTTTGTTTAATACATCCGGATGAGCAAAAACATCATATTGCCCTGAGGATATCAACCACTTGCCAAAAACAGGAGAGGCAGTTCCGCATCCCTATATCTTCACTCGCTAATACAGACTTATGTACCCTCCAGATCCTTCGCTCTGCAAACGAACAATGTCTTGTAGTGCCAGGCCAAAAATGGAAAAAAATCTATCTCACGTACCTTCTCTGGATCTTTTCCACGTTAGCAGAATGATCTGCCCACCGCTACAAGATAAGTGGTTTCTGAAGCCATCTTTAAGACATGGCTGCAAACACATCTCTTCCGTCAACCTCTGACTGCAAAGTACTGACTTCTGTTTCGTTACTACTAAAAAATCCTTAACTTTGTGTACTCTGGTATGCTATATGGCATTAACATTTACATGCATTCATTTGGCAGATGCTTTTATCCAAAGTGACTTACAAATAGGAGAGCATTTAAACATGGGAGGGATTGCCACTGATCTACAGTTTGAAAAATTGTTGCGTTTGTATGAGATCACCGACACTGTAAACCGGGTTGCTGCCTGCTTTCGACACAGCGTTTATATTATTTATGTTTAAATAAAAATAACAGGTTTTCTTAATTAAAGGAGCCAGTCTTTGCTGTTTTAGAGGCTTTGATTATGTTTTTTGGGTGTTTAACAATGAATGTTCATGTTTCTAATGAAAAAAAACTATTTATATTTTACATATTTCAAGTCTATAGTTCACCGCTGTCCCTCTTCTCACTAAACGACTGGATTTCTTCCGGTCTATATAAAGTTCCTCCTTCCCAAAGGCTCTGATTGGTGAAGCTTACCTGGTTTGTCATGATTGGTTCTCCGCTACGAGTGTGTTTGAAGATGTCCCACCTATACCATATTAGCCTCTCAGTGCACGTGTATTCATAAACTTTGGCTTTAGGCAACAATGGCGTCAACTTCACTTAATCAGTTAAAAACGTGCGGATTGATTCGAGATCTGAATCGATTTTCCTACTATGGCGAGGGAAATGCCACCGCACTGAATGGCGTCAGACCAGTTATATTAATTAACACTTATAACAGAAGCATTAGTTTTTCCTTTTTATATTGGACCCTAGTTGGATAATAAAACAAGCAGATTGACCAGGAGACATTTGCAAGCAGGACTTCAGAGGACATTTCATGGAAGACATTCTAGACAGAGGTATACGCACACACTCAATATCAGTGTATAACACAGAATTTAAAGTCATGGAAGCTGTTATTTGACCATTGGTTATCTTAGAATGTGAGTAGCTAAATTCTTAATATCATCTTTAGGACTGTGATGAAAGTGAAAGTAGTTTAGCGCGTAGCTCAGTCACATGTTTACAATCTCTGATAACCAAACACCATTTTTTTGCATATTCCTTTGGGCAGAGGTTATAAAAAACACTCGGAATAGTGACATCATGTAGCCGGGAAGTAAAGGGCTCCAGTCTGATCCAGCCATTCTCAGTAGTCTTTGAAAAGCGATTCTGTTGAAGACATTATCTCGTTTGGCACTGAACTTTGAGCTTTATCATTTTGCAGGTATTGTTTATGCTCTAACAGCAACATTACACACTAACTGAAGGTTGAAAAATGGGATTGGGGGGAACGTGCTCTTTAATGTTTTACTTTTCTCAACATGCGGGACAAGGGGTGAAAATGCGGTACTACACAAAGCGGGATTGGTGGTCACCCTAAAACCAATCTTATATTTTAAAGTCACCATCAAATCAAAAAGGAAAATTTACACAATGTTGCAGTGATTATTATATAGTAAATTATTTATGAGTGCAAACCATTCTTTTTTTGTTCATTTGCACTTGTGATCTTTAATCTAAAACACAAAGCTCCCTTTCTCCTCTCAACTTTTCACCACATGAGGTAAGCAACAAAAAGGGGTAAGACTAACTGTCCAATGGCCAGGCATTTTTTGCCCTTCCCACACAACAGACTGTAAACTGGCGTTCAAATCTTCCTCCGTTTTGTTAGCAACTCATAACTTACAACAAACCAATCAAAAAGAGAAGGGCAAAATAAACCTTACTTCACGATACGGAAAATAGTCATTTGCAACTTCCATTTCATGGTGACTAAGTAGACTACGCATAATGCTTAACTAATGCTGACTGAAATAAACATAACTTGCTTAATAACATATTTGAGATTGAGATACTAATGACTTAACTAATTATAATCAGGTCATCTTGATTTTCATCTCATTAATGGGTGCAGCCTGAAGTGCATCATTCAATTATATATATTTTTTCTGAAAACCCAAATACAATTCCATTATTATACTCTCGTCAACATACAGTATAATGATAATCACCACCATTATTAGCTGTTGATGTTGTTTTGGAGGTGGACGCTCATGAGTCGGCAAAGGTAAAGATACGCCTCGTCATTGTGTGTGGCCAGAAGTCCTTCTGTGTGTGATCTTTCTGTGATAGTGTTCCACACAGAGTTCATCATCATTCAAGAATAAGGAGTTTCAGTGTCTTTGATGTGTCTTTGTGTACGTGTCATATTCCTGTGAACCTCTGATGACCTTCACGGTTGCTGTCAGGAGCAGCAGCTCAGTTTCACACGGTTTCTAATCCTTTCTTTGTTTCAGATTTAGATCTGGTTACTAAAACAGGACCTCAAACACTGTGTTACCAAGATCATCATTCCTTCAATTTGTTTTGCTCCATTGCATCCCGATACCAGGCCTGATGAATGATTCAAAGCATATAGAGTACCTGTGTTTTGACATTCACTGATCAGTACTTCCTTTTTTTGCACCTTGATCCAGTGGCAATAACAGTCAAAAACGATTAAAGAGCAATAACATCATATCTTTCTTTGCTGATGGTTACGCTTCTGTACAACGGTCCCTCCCTAATCTTACATTACTAATAAAAAATGACATGTATTATCAGTTTAATCATTAACCCAACACTTAATATACTAAAAAAACGAGTGAAGTCAGACAATGTGGCCTGTAGACTTTGACCAATTTAGACATTTCTAAATAAATAGAGAGCTTCATTTTTGAAACACACATATTCAGCATCTGAACATCAGCATTTTTCAGTAAATTCGATTTTTCTTGTTTTGTCTAAATAAAAGTTTGGCAGCGTCTATTTGCACTAAGTGTAAATAGCAATAGAAGCTATTTACACTAAGTTCAAATAGCAGTAGGTTCTGTTTCACTTAGTGAAAATAGCTGTATTTTCTTTGAAATAAGTAGAAATAGAAGTTAGATGCTATTTAATTTTTAATAGTGGCAGATAACGTTACTATTTTTACCTCAGTATTGTTGTGTATTAAACATGATGCAATAATATGAGTGTAAATCATTATATTTATAAAAATATAATTTACAAAAAACACTACACCTACCCCTAACCTTTACCTAAACCTAAATTAAACCAGTTCATTTGATCCAGTTCACTTGATGTTTACTTAGAATATATTTTTGAGGAGGCTCAGCGTTTGGAATTCTTCTGGCAGACATTAATTTCATTATTTTTCCATTTCTCACACCTCTTTTTCCCTTCCCCTCTCTGTTTTGAAAAATCCAGGAAGCCATTTTACCATCATCAAGAGTCTGTTAAAAAGGCCTCTTCACTTAGAAAACCCGGAAGCAGTTGCACCATTGTTGTTCGGCCTTGTCTAGACCTCACTTCAAAAGTTTCATGGTCCTCCTGCCAAACACAACAGCAACACAGACCTCAATAAAGCGTCAGTCTCTGTAACTGCTTACCCAGTGGGAAAAGAAACACCCATTTAACGTGGGCGACTTGAAAAATATACATGAGCGCTCATCACTTGCCTTCCTTAAAGACAGGAAGACAGTCTGGCAACAAATCTTCAGTGTTGCTGCAAAATAAGCTGTTTTATTTGATTTAAATATAGTGCTCTTTGGAACCTTTGGCAACGTCACGCAGCAATGAGCATCCACAAAAACCCACAATTTGAGGGAGTACAATGTTCACACAGGCATCATGGGATGAGAAGCACAAAAGTCTAGAGTTCTCAAGCAGCTAAATGAAACACAGCCTTTTGGCCAGCAAGACTGGCCTTTCCTGTTATGGAAATGTGCTGAGGACTGTGACTGTGAAGAACTAATTGAATAAACCCTTCCCTGCTCTATGTCTTTCTGTATCTTGAAAAGTTATGTTTTAAATTCTTCAAATGTCTTCAGAATCAGGGTTACCTTTTGGATACCTTGGCCAATTAATAGTTTTAACCCTTGTATGGTGTTCGGGTCTGTGGGACCCGTCTTCATTTTTATCAAAAGAAAAATGATACAATTCATTATTTTTTCAAATTGGCTTGTGAAGAACATTTATCAGGACACAGTGTCCGCACACTGTACACCCCCTACACATTTATGTTACATACAGGTTGTTCGTGTCCACTGTACCCTTATAAAGTTGTGGAATCTGTAGGTTATGTGTACCTTAGTGTCCTCTTCATGTCTCGGCCTCCTTTTCAGTATTTATGTGTGTGGATGTGTGGATGTGCTTCTGTGTGTGCGTGAGAGAGTGTTTGTGGTTGTTTTTTATGTCTGGGTTTTCCGTTTCTGCCCCAGCTGTTCCCGCAAAAAAATGTGGGGCACTTCAATTCACAAATGTGATACAACAAAGGTACGGGGCAAAAAATAAAGCTTTTTACATTGCTTGTAATGGGATGAAGTAAACCTCTTTTATTTATTTTGACATGAAGTGTTGGATTATGTTGAATTAAAAACCCAAAACTACAGCGGGTCACCTAGAACCACTAACATTGGCTGAGTAACAAAAATATGAGCACCACACAAGGGTTAAAACACGTTCACCAAAGATTACTAGATAAAGCTTTAAGAAATAACCATGGGTTTATACAGTAGTAGTTAAAGTTTAGTAACTAATGTTTTTTGGTTAATTGACTACATTTGTATTACCAGTTGTACAACAAATATTAAACTTTGGTTATTGTGGTGAGAACATAGCAAATTTGTGGATACTGTTGTTTTGCAAAACCAAAAAGCTATGGTTGCTTTTATTAAATCATGGTTCATTTTCTTAAGTGTGTAACCTATGAAGTTTAAAGGAGTATTCTAGTGTAAGAAGTGCTATTAGGAAATGTATATGAGCTAAAGGACATCTGCCTTTCTACCCACTGAACAAATCGAATAACCCCACATATACGCTTCTCATAAGTGTTTATTTTTGATCACTTGACTCATTTAACACAATGGAGGTTGAAACAGCTGCTTGAATTTTTAATATAGCTAATCTACCATTTAGGTGAATTTTATGGTAAAGGAGCCCCCCAGTTGAACCTGGATCATCATGCTCTGTATAATTCGCCACTAATGAAGGAAAACAGCAGAGATGTTATCTCAGGTAACCAGAGCAGATCTGTGTTCACATTGGCACTTGTTATTTGAATTCTGAGCCGTATGCTGTACAGCATCTTGTTACATATGTCAGGGTGTCCCCACAGGGCCTACGTGTTTCTGCATGAGCTGATCCCATAGGCAATCTAGCCCTTGACTGCATTGACCCAAGAGAAACATCAGGCTTATTAAACCAAACAAATCCATGAACACATAGACTTGTGCATGTCAGATATATTAGGTTATTAAGGTAGAGGATTATGGTGTTCTAAGCCTTTTCTGTTTTGTTTGTGTGCCTGTGTGTGTGCGTATGTGTGTTTAATACTATACTCAAAAGCCCTTATAGCATGATTCATGGCTAATTGCAGGAATTTAAACTTTCAATGGATTTAATCATTTACTTTGCTTGTTGAAGCCTGTTTAATTCTGTTTTATTTCCATAGCACTTGTGCATTGTTGCTGAGCAGCTTTACAGAAAACATTTTATGGCATGATGGATGCTGGCTGCTGATCACTTAAAATCAACTGATTACAGTGTGTAGGAATCCATCTGGATCTGCACTGGATCTAACTACTCAATGTTCAAACTCATTAGGATGTTAGTTAACATAAGAACAATGCATCGGAAGGGCAGACGCTATGTAATGAGAAAAATAGGTACAACAGGAAAGCAGGAATATCTCAAACTCTATGTTTAGATTTTGGTATAGATGACAACATTATTTACTCTCTGTCATGTTGATATAAACCTTCAAATCTTATATGTGCTTTAAAGAATGTCCACACTGTTTTTTTCATGTGGCGAATTCAGATTTGAACTACAATAGCTTTGTGTGCAGTATAGATTTAAAAATACATTTTATTTAAATTGTCATATTTGTTGTCTCCAGTACAGTGGCTTCATCTTGGTTTATAAATTGCACCAATAAAAAGCAAGACTTTTAGAAATTTCGGTCTATTCCTTACATAAAAGCCATGAAATAGTTTCAGATGTCCTCAGTTGTCCTTCTCTTAGAGCTTCGCACGCAGGACACAAGCAACTCCGATTTTCTTTTTTGAGTGAACTATTACTACTGTATAATCGTTTGTATGGCAATAGTGACAGGCAAACCTCCAAAGATTCCATTGCATGCCCAGAGAAAAAGGAAAATGGGTTTGTAGGAATTACGGATGGAAATTTTAAAAGTAGTAACATACATGTGATTAATTGCGCTTATATAAGGTGTTGACCCGGCACAACGAGTGCGTACATCACAAGTGTGTAAACTCAGATATGTGTGATAGGCTTTCAAAATTAAACTCCAAGCAAAATTTCCTGAGGCTCAACAGTGCTGAAGAATAGATCTTCATGGTGTAAGCAGAATCTATTACCCACCACACTCTTGGCAAGAGAAGAAGAAAATTGCCAAACCCCAAACTTGGCGACTTTAGGTAGACTAGTGTAGCTTTCCATAAACAGTGGTGCCAATTTCCTTTACAGAAATATGCGACCAAACGCACTCAAGATAGGGTCTCAACTTCAAGGCTTGCGATAATAGCCTCTGGGCTGGTGCTATCATTTCTGTTCAAACGGATAGATTTGAATGAAGTGCTAAAAATGTTTCTAAGCAGCTTATGCTGATCCAGATTTGTTTTAATTTCCAAAGGGAATATTTACTGTAATCTGGTTCCATGATTCTGTGACAATGTAGAACATTTATATAGTATAGTAAAAGTAAAGGAATAGAACTTTATATAATTTTGACATTTTTTCAAGACATAAAAATACCAGCTCACAAGTTTACAGTTTATAGTTCAGATAAGGTCATTGTGTCATATAGCTTCATAGCATCCAGTCTCTGACATTACTTTTCATTAACATTTATGTTTACACTCTTTTTAGCTGACTAATGTGAGAAATATCTCACACATGTGTCACCTCATGGGGTTCTGGAAAGGAAACAAGACTCAATAAACCTTTTGTAGAAATGAATCTACTGAAGGAAAGGTTTTAAAGAGTTTACAAGGTCCAGAAATATCATAGGTGGACAACTGACTGTGTATATAAACATGAACACATCTATCACTATTAATCACTTTCATTGGGCTTTTATAATAATGTAAAGTTCATGTTACTTAATTGATTAAAGTTAATAAACACAGTAACCTTTTATTTATTTGCCAAAGTCTACTCACATTTGGTGGTGAATGTTAATTTTGGTCTCTGTTTCTAAGCCTTCATATCGGTCTATCAATACCTATTAAACTGTGTGGATTTACAACGTTTTAGCAGCTTGGCACTATTGATATGTACTCTTTACTTAACTGAAGTAATTTTTTTATAATTTGTTTTAATCTTCAGAGTCTGAATGTTAGCTCTGGTGCATTCACACATATGTGTGACTTAAACTTTGTTCTCCCCTGTGTAGCTTGAGCTGGAGTGCATATGGGCAACAGTGCATGCACGTGTTCACATGTGTGTGACTGTTTTGGTTTATTTTTCCCCTGTGGCTGTGCTCTGCATTTTCTTCTGCTGAAGGACGGGATGTGATTGTGTTTTGTGGTTGACTCTGGGCTTGTTATCTTTTCCTGAAGCTTGCCTGGATTTACTCGGGGACAAGATGGTGATGTGAGATAAGAGGCTTTATTATACAGACAAAATTGCAGCTCACTTCTGAACATCTTGGCACATTTTCCACCTTTTGGAGGATTCAAATGGGAAAGACAGTTAATTAGATATTTAACCCTTTCAGTCAAGGCCTTTTTTACTTTAAGCTTTAAAAATGTTATTCACAAAATGAAATACGGGGAACCTCTTTGGCCTACAGACATGAACTAGAACAAATTTTATTCTTAAGGTCCGAAATATTAAAATCTACACCAAAACAAGGCACATAATAGAACAGAAATTAAACTAGCACATATCTGCACAAAAAAGGGACCCATTGAGATATGTCATCATTTTTACATGGTGAAGCTGGTTGACAAGCATGGTGTTGCTGGGAAATATGTTTGACTTGCTGGCAAAGAAGCCTGATGTAGGGCCTCATTTTTAAACGTGCATACACACAGATTTGATTGTAAAATGTGAGTATTCAAAAATACAACGTTCAGGTATAAAACGGTCATTGACCTGGAAAAGTGCATAGCGCCACATCAGGGTTTGAGCAGACGTACGCACTTTTGCTTGTCCGAGTGCTGCAGGTTTTTGGAAATGAAAGTAATTCTTGCCACTCGTATAAGACTTGAACATTGACAGGTGATCTTTCATTTATTAATGATATTATTTAGACATCATTAAACGGCAGAGATCTGAAACTGTTCAGCTGTGTGCATTTTCACGATATTTTGTGATTTATAGATTACACATCTGATAGAGAGACACACACACATTTTCTGTGCATACGTTCGTTCTATGAATCACACTTACAGACATTGAGAAATGATCGTAAAATCTAATTAAGGATGGTTTCTGCGCAACATTTTATAAATGAGGCCCCAGGACACCAGGGTCCAATATATTTTTTGGAGACCAGCCATGTAACTCTTCCCACTGTGTTTACAGCCAGATAAACTAAAACATTTCTTGATCAGTAACTTTGTGACGCTCGATGGAGGCCATAATCACCAGCAGCTGTCTGAAACCAGTATGTTTAGGGGTTTGCCAGAGTTTCTTCATGTATAAATGCTGCTCTCTGAAATGAGTCAGGGGTCTTTGGTATTGAACACATTTGAATACAACCGTCTGCTTTGAGGTACAATGGAACTACAGACCTTTTGTGTTGCCCAAACATTGAATAACAACTAAAAACACCGAAGCATTTTCTTGAACATCTGTTTGCATCCTTGCACCCGTTTGCTGCTATGTATTGCAGAATTTTCCTGATCTGTGAGGTCATCATGTATATAGTTTTTCAAATATCCCAGAGTTATATAGGTGATCGACGCCCCTGAAAGTATAGTATAGTTTGGTTGTGAATCGTTACATCAATTACACAAGTTCAAAACTATTTAGGACCATGTATGGCTAACTACACAATGAGACATTGAAGACAATTTCTGACAATACGTTTCAAATATTATTCTTTGCGTTACTTCTATTGCTCTTTTACATATCCTTGCAACGTTTCATCTGAATATTGAACATACATGTTAAATGTATTTGTTGTTACCTACCCGTGTAGCAATGTGTGTTTATACTCATAATGTAACATATATGTCTATGTTTATTGACTCAATTACTCATGCCTTGTATACTTATCATCATTATTATCAGTCTCTCAATGTAAAAGGTTAGTGTATAATCATTTGTGACATAATTTCTCGTAAGAACACATTTAGATTAATTTCTTTTTGCTTAGGAGTCAAAACAATACCAAAAACCTTGTAAGTTAAGACCCAAGTTAAGACCCATGTGGATTTCTTTACATTTACATGGCTTTGAATAAAAATGATAAAGTCAAATGTTTCTAAGGGGTTTTTAGCTTCAATGTTACCTTAAGAACGATAGTGAAAGAGAGAGAAAGACAGAGAGTTTATGGGAGATATAGTAGGAAAGTATGGTAAAGAAATATCTCACGTACATTGACACCATCCCCATACCCTGGTGATTCCCCACCCATTTACTCATATCTCACGTTTATCTGTGAGCTGGATGAACATTTGAATAGTTTCTTTTTCACGGCTGAGTGATGACAGACTCTCTGTTGACATTCACTTTTCATTTCTCTTTAATACATCTCACTGGTGCTGCCTCACAGCTGTAAACTATCCCTGTTTCTATTCCCAAGAATAAAATATTTAACACATAGTATTACAGGGATTTTTGGTGATCAACCGAATTATGAAGTGCCAAAAAAAAACGGATGAATTATTATTCATCATTAATCATTATAAACACTGAAACTCATTCTTTACCTTTCTTTATCAACGCAAAAATGTTAATTGGGAAATTGGGAAATCGTATTTAATTATTTTCATCTGTGTAAGGACATCAGCCGAATTGGGGCACAAAGTCCTTATTTGGTAAACAGTAAACAGAAATATTAATGTCGTCTTAAAAGATGCTTATTTTTTTGCCGGCGGCTTGATCCAATATCTGGCCTCCGCTGCTTTCAAATATTTCTGTTGGATTTATCTGTCACACATTAAAGTGGCAGCATTCTTGCCAAAGCACATTTGTAAGACAAACAGACTTGAACGACTGACTGTTTGTTGAATTTCCCCAAGGCAGTCCAGACATCAAGGCTGCTGCCCTCAGGAGTAGTTTACGCATGTGCACACACTCTTGTTCTCGTCCCAATGAACTGATATTTATTGGCTTTGCTCTGTCAGCCTTAGGCTAATGGGGTGTGTGAATGTGTCTGTCAGAGGTCTGCCCTACTTATTTGCAAGGAAAACAAATGGATAAATCTAATCCTTTACCTCCCACACATATGAGCAGTTTTCATCGAAAAAGACCTAATAAAGCTCTCTGTGTTTTTGTCCTCTGGCAGTTTGAGGTGTATATGCGTAACTGTCAGTCTATGCCCACGGGAAAGAAAATGCATCTCTTTAATATTTCAATTGTTTCTTCTAAGTCCTAACAAATGAGATAAGATGGAGACGTTTGCTTACTCTATGTCTCAGATCTCTTTCTCTTGATAAACAGACTCTAAAAAATATTTGTTCCTCTAGTGGTTCAGTCTGTGCTTGGATTTGATCATAAGTCAAAGTTTGAACTCAAAGCCAAATATTTCAGGATGAACTCAAACCATCATATCTTGTAAAGGGATAGTTTATTTTAAATTAAAAACTCGACTTACAAAACTTTCTTCTGTGAAACATAAAAGAAGAGGCACTTTGAGATATTTTGATATTTGAGTGGTTTTGTGTCCATACAATAGAAGTCAATGGGGGTCAGTATTGTTTGGTTACCACCATTCTTTAAAATATCTGCAAAATATCTTCTGTGTTTTAGAGAAGAAAGAAAGTCATACAGGTTTGGAATTAAATCTGGAAGTAAGTGAGTAAATGATGAAGAAATTTTCTTTTTTGGTGCTGAAATATTCCTAACACATGTAACTAGACTATGATATCAACATTATTTTTACATAAGCTCTTTACATTACATGTATATAAACAATTATCTCATTTGGGTCAATTTCTGTTAGTATGGACTTGAATTTCAGTCATGAAATATAAAAGCTGCCTGTAAGAAATACTGTAAAATCTCCCTCTGCACTAAAGGGTCCCCATATAAAGTCCCATTTGTACATCAAGTGAAAATGTATATATTAGTCCTAGATCATTTTTATAATAAATGATTCAAGTGTTTAAAAATCATATTTTACAGAAGTGTCCAGAAAAGTGAATGCGCAGATATACGAATATATTGGTTACAGCTTACACTGGGATGAAAGAGCACATTGTTGAAACAGCACATTAACTCTGAGTGATTTTATTTGACTCTCCACTGCTTTACATTGGATTAAGCTTCTCTGTAAATGAGCCAAAGCGTTGGCCTAAACACAGATTTCAGTGAACGCTGTTGTAACAAACATCAAGGAGTATTAGTGTAAGCTTACCAGGCACTAATTCAAGACTTGATTTGTGAAGTGTGTGTTCTTGTTCATAATCACAGTGTTTTTAAGCCAGGTCAATCTAACCTGCGTGCTTCGAGAGTATCCTCTTGGGGAAGGAGAGCTTCTTTGTTAACTATCCATGCCCCGGGGGTTTCTGGGTAAGTGTGATGACACACATATGGCCAAAAACATTTTCTATATGTTTTTCTGCTTGGCAGAGAAAAGTTCAGAACAACTATTCTTAACAAACTTCATATCTGAATCACAAACTTGTGGGAAGACGCTGCTTAAAATAAAATCAGACGGTGGATGCAGGGATGTAAGCGCTGACTATTTATTTTAATACTGGTTTGCTTTCTTAACCTAAATTATGACCAATAGTTAAAGTGATTAAACAAGCATTATTAATGAATTCGTCGGACATGTGAAGTTTAATGGTTTAAATGTTATGGATGAATATTACAGAACAATATCCAGACGCAAGTTTTTGAACTGCTTCAACTTGAGAATGAGATCCCATTTCAGATATACACTCACAATTACCCCTTTCTCATGGGGTTTGAGGGTTGGATGGAAAAAGTATTTGGAAACTTCTCGCTGAGACAAATGTGTTGGATGGGTGTGCACCTTTCGAACACACAAGCTTAGAAGCTCCTTCTACCCACATGAAGGTCAGAGGTCAAAGGGTACACATGTGCATTTCAGTCTGTCATCTTTGGACAGCTGAACCTTGCTCCCCCTTCAAAGTATAAACCTTTAAAGAGTGTGTGTGTGTGTGTGTGTGTGTGTGTGTTTGCCTGTGTGCATGCGTGTGTGTGTGTGTGTGTCTGTGGTTTGAAATCCAGTGCGGTACCCCATCACTCTGATCCTGGTAGAAAAGCCCCCTCAGGGAAAACTGTGGGGTCAGGTTAAAGGTACACTCAGAGGTTAGCAAAGTTGAAAGCATCTAACTGATTGTGGAATGTGGTAATAAACCTTGTGTTGTGATATAGGTAGTAATAGTGGGCGCATTTTAGCCTGTAAATTCCTTTGACACTAATGGATCGACCCCCCGTGGTGCATCTCTATTTCTAACATTTCATACATGAGTCTGACTTTAAAATGCACATTGATTATTATGAGAGTAATTCTGCGGTGTACAATATTTTTACAGTATGTACAGATATCATAATCTATGTCTTTTCATCTGATTTTATATTTACTTTGAATTTAAGGAGTTGACTTTGATTGTTTATCACATCCTCTGGTACAGCTAAAACTGCTAATACTGTAACACGAGCATAGCCTAGGCATTTTTAGCTCTTTGGTTTGCACCATGAAGAGTTAATCCTGCCCTTGGGTTCCCTGGATTCCCTTTCCCATGTTTTTCCTTCCTTTATCTTTCACAGCCCCATGGTGATTCCTTCCTCCAATCTGGAGCAGAGAGACAATCTGTGGGTCAGAACAACAGACAACCCATCTGAAAGATAAACAAACACGGCATGTTGTTATGTCTGCTATGTTGTGCATTGTCACGGCAACAACCTCTCACTGCCTTGGTGTCTGATGCTCTTCCAGTCTGCCTCACCCGTTTGAAAAATACGTTTTGATTCTCTATTTCTGACAGTGGTTAACACTATTCAGCAACTATCACCAATGTGACAAAGGAACAAGAAACTATCAAGTCTTATTTTTGTAAGGAAGTTCACAGATGGGTCAGATTTTGAGCATACAACAGAGTATCTGAAAGTAGATTCAGAAAGGAAATGAGAAAAGATAAAGTAAACTGCTGAACTAGTTAAAGCAGCTAGCTGTGGTGTTAATAGAAGAGGTTAGAGTTTTAGTGTTCGACTCAGTATTAAGAGATAAAGCACTTAATGGCAAGCAACAATTGTAACACATCATAAAAATTGTACCAAAACGTTCATTAAACATGATATCTCTGTCTGAGATATGTCTGAAATTACAATCAACCATCATGCTTATTAATATGTAGGACCCAGAATTACCATTTGATTTACTTTCTATAAATTAATTAACAGAGTATCAAATCGGTCATTTTCGATTAATATACTGTCCTGGAATATGGTCACATACAGTGTGTAAACAGTGAGACACCTCACTAGATTTGAAGTTTATAAGGTTGCTTTAGTGAAGTTGTTTAGTGTGAGCCCATATTAATGTGTAATTCTGTTTTTATAATATTGGACTTTTGTATTTTCATTACCATGTTACTCTTGCCCTGACCTTCCTGGTAGCATCTCCTCCTCTGGTTTTGACCTTTGACCCCTCACAAGCACAACCGAACCAATTGGCCAAGGTTTGCAAATAGAAAGGACCAGTTAGCTCCAGAATATGCGGTTCAAACAGGTTTTATAGGGAATAACCTGGACTTCACTAAATGCTGTCTTATCTGACCTTGCTATCATGAAAGATGTTCCCTATCAAGGGGATGATTGCATAAACTGCTTAGGTTAGTTCGTCATCAATTTTTTTCTTCAAAACTGCTCATAACTTCTTGAAGTCAGTTACATAAATAGGATGGGTCTAACTAAATTTGAAAAGTAAAACTGATTATTCTAAACTAATTGTTAGTCAGTGGAAGGTTATCGCCTGGCCCTACGTCTAAGGTTTCTTAATTTTTCTTTCAGGGGTTTCTGTACCAGCCAAGCAACAGCCAGATGAATGGTAATGTTAGAGGATATCTTTCTTTAGGTTTCACCGACCTCCACAAACTGAAGTTATTCTGTGCATGACCATTTCATGCTAATGGGGTGAAGGTTTGATGCCTTAGGAAAGTTTAATTGTCTGAGAGAGGAAGGATGGCATTAGATGGCATGTGCTCCACTGGCTCACACCCTGGAACATTCCAATAGAGGAATGTGAAACACAAACGTTTAAAAAGAAATAAAGTAGGATTATGAAACATAATTTCAAAGCGACTTTTGGCTTCGTTTTGTTTTTTAATCATTTGGCTATAAGTATTAAAGGTCAAGTGTATGAAATTGAGCAGCATCTAGCGGTGAGGTTGTGGATTGCAACCAGCGGCTCACTCTACCACTCCCTTCCGAAGCACTACGGTGGCTGTCATAGGCCTAAGATGACGTTTTCGCTTCTTTGTGGAAAGGAGATAGCGTATTTACGAAACATACTTTGTAGAGTAGTTAGGGCTACTGTAGATACAACATGACGAATTCCATGCAAGGAGGCCGCTCTGTATGTAGATAGAAATAGCTCATTCTAAGGAAATGAAAACATAACGCTTCCGTAACGTCTATATACACATCTGAAGACATAGTCATGCATATTCTATTGCACTTCTGTCAATAGATCCTCCAAAATATTACATACACACAGCACATTAAAGGACTGCTGTTTTGGTGACTCCAAAACTTTGACAGTGACTATCAAAAAGGATTGTGTAGCATTTGTGGCTAAGTTTAATGGTGGGATGCAGTTATTAGCTCAGATATTCGATTGATGTGTTGTTTGTTTACAAATATCAATTTCATACATCATAATTGATTCGAATTGCTTTCAATCTGTGGTAAAATTTCAATAAATCTAACAAGAGATCTATATTCTGTAGAATAAGTGCTTTCAATTGATATATAACTTGAACTTGTTGGACATATTTGAGCTATATGAATGTTCCTAGTCATAAACAGACATTATTCTGGGATTTTTTTTAAAAAGGACACCATAGATTTAAGATAAAACAATACATTTAGCTATTTGGAGCAGTCTATATAGGGAAAGATACATGTGCATAGGAGGGCAGCTCACTAGATCTGAGACAGAGCTAAGATGTAAGATCCTTTCCAACTTTGAAACCCCTTGCATTTGAATCCCTAATATAATATTATAAACAGCTGAAACCAAGTCAACTTATCAAAGCTTTTCCAGCTTATGCTGTGAGAAATGATCCTCTAATACTGCCTCAGGGAATAGGTCAGAGGTGAGATGGTGGAAAGGGGGATATAGAGCAGATAAAATCATTCTGCAAGTCACTACCAAGCCAGATTTATGAGTACTCATTGATCAGAGCGCACCGAGATGCTAAGGGCTTTGGTCAAACAGCGGTCAGGTTACCCTCAGCTCACTCTCGGCCTTTGTTTGGACTCTTCAAAGTTTGGCCTGGGATTTTGAAGGGGCTTTTGAGATTAAACATCACTGTATGTTTGACTAAAATGTTTTATCTTTTTCTTCCTTCGATTGATTTTTAAACCAGATTTAGCCTGGCTCACTCTCTCTTTTTCTCGCCATTACATTCTGCGCACAGTCAAGAATTCAAGCTTTTCAATATTTATTCAGTTACCTGTGTGCTTGTACGGACACGTTCGTGCCGTACACGCTGAGACTGAATTCAGTGCAGTCAATTACAGACCTGTACGCAAATACGTGCACATGTGCATGGAGTTACACAAATTTCGCTGTGTGTGCACAGTTCATGTGCAGAACTATCATGATTTGACTTTCAGATGGAAAAACAATGCACACCCGAAATGTAAGATAGGACTTGATCATTGGTTCCGGAAAGAATATATTTTAAAAAACCTACTGCAGATACTGTACAGCATGGTGGGATAGATTTTGATAACATGCAGTTGGATCGCCTTTCGTTATCAGGGGATTGTGGGATGAGATTAGGTGCTGTTAATACAATCATTGTAAGACTCTATACTCTATATGTTGGAGGGGGTTGTTGACCTGATTGTTGCAGATATAAGCTGTTGGCGGCATGCCAGCATGCCATGATCTCACCCTCCACCCCAGTAGAATTAATTTCTGCAACGCTGCTTAATCAGAGACAGGTTGAAATCTGATGTGCTGCTTGGAGGGTCTCTGTGGAATCCAGATGGGCAGGACCTGTGAGTGGTGTGATGTTTAAAAGCGTACATCCATACAGCAGAAGTTTGTATACCGGTGAGATATGGCAAATGTCTCCTTGTACGTTTGGGCTGCCCGCTTTCTTGGCCTGTTTTCTATTTTGCATACCACACACCTTGACGTGAGGAGCATGCTGTGCTATTTTTAGTTTTGCTGAACTATGTTTGTTGGGTCTCTGTCCTGCTCTAACCCCCTTAATGTGAAGACGTCTTTGCCTTTTTTCACATCAGACAATGTCCATTGTGATGTTCTGTACCCAAAGCAATGGAAACAAAGATTCTCTGCATTTGTTTCAATAAATGCAAATACATTTAGTGCTTCAAAAAGCATTACTACTATTGCTATCAACTTTTAGATCATATCCATCTATACAAATTTCTTTATGTTTAGTCATTTTTCAAAACAAATTTGCTTAAAATATTAGGTAGATATATATATTTATATATATAAACACCCAAAAATATATTGTCAATGTTCTTCAGAAACCTTGAATATTCGCTATTTTTAGAAAATGGAAAAAAACACTATACTTTAAACTTTACGAGCACTTTATAATTGGTTAGTTATTTGCAAAATCTAGTGACAAACATAAAGGGAGACAAATAATAGTGATTTATGGCAAGAAATTATGGAGAAGCGAGGATTCAGAAGGACATCAGCAATAGGTTGCTTGTGTGTATAAGTATGTTTAATATTTTAATTTCTGTGAAATGTAAATTTATATTTATTATTTCATATATTTTCATAAAACAGATGTCTTTACAGAGGTATTCATTTTTGAAGTGATAATATATGTATTTTTTTCTCATGGAGGAAAAAGTGGGCAAACAATCACAACTTATATTGAAGGAGAGAACCAAGACCCAACATGGAATTATTCTTTTTATTCATTTTTGACCACTTAAAGATGTTCTTGCTACCACCAGAGCACCATAGATGCTTTAACAATCACATGGCCCTTGCACCCAAACAGAAAGTCGTTGCATTGTAGTGATGAGTTTTTCCACAGGAGTTTTCCACTAATATCCACTATCTATTGTGTAGTTAGAATAATAAAAACAGCAATTTAGCTCTTATCTTGTCACATTCTTGATGAATTGATGTTAAACACGGCCAGTCACACGTTTATTATTTTATCACGGTCCAATGTAAATGTCATTGTTACAAATACTGCATGCAAAACTCCCCTATCGCAATGGGGAAAAAGATAAAACTGAGAAAGACAGATTTCAGGGGACAGAAATCGTAACGAAAACAGTCATGCGCCAGTTGACATGCAGAGTATCAGACTGAAAATGGCTCAAGTGCATTTCATACCTCAGACACACACACAAACACATCATGCATGAGTAAATACACTCCCTCACCCTAATGTAGATGTTTATTTATAAAGGGGCTAGTTTAAAAGGTCTCACATCCTCTCCATCTCTGCAGAGGTAAGATCAGAGAGCTATACCCTACCCTTTCTTTTACCCTGGATATTTGGCAGGGCAGTGTGTGTGTGTGACAGCCACAGTGAAATGTGAGATGTAGATGCCGTTTTCTATTTCAAGCATGTAATCTTCGCCTTTGTGTGTGTGTGTGTGTGTGTGTGTGTGTGCAAGTGTGTGTGTGTGATTTTGGTCTTGAAATCCTGGTTCTTTTTTTGGTGTTTTTTTCTTAACTGAACCATGTGGTAGATTAGCATTTGACCTGACCTCCATCGGTACCCTCTTTCTCTCTCTCTCTTGCACTCTTTCTCTCCTTCAATACCCAGTTGACCTCTACACAACACTAAAAGCTTAACCTAAGACTGTCAGCAGTGGGACATTGTCTAGGTCTGGACAATTGTATGTGAAAAGTAATGTGTAACAGGTCTGTTTGACAGATATTTGAAGGCTCCAGTCATATTTTTATTTTGACTTTTCAATTAAGACTTCTAAAGAAATTAGTAATTGCTGTGTGTTTTCAACAAATATACCAATACAGTGGTGACCTATGGCCCTTATTTGCCTTCTGTACCTGTTGTTCAGAATAGACGACTGGGTGAATGTTATCACCTTAATATAGTAATATATGTTTATATTGTGTATATTACATAAATTGTGCTTGTCTAGTCATCTGAATATCCCTTTCTTAAGTAGATGATATACAAAAAAAAACATCTATAGTATGTTCATCTAGTCATATCTAAGATTTTTGCGTCTAGTCACCCAGTGTATGACTATGCACCTTTAATAGATTGTGTTTGTCTGTTTTGGATCAAACCCAATATGACTGTTTTCAGATCACAGGTGCTGGGTATCAAAGCTCGGATCAGTTTGCTGAGGTTACATATCCGTTTCAGATGAGGCTCTCCTCTCTTTTTCACACACACAGATGTGAGGTTTCCATGTTTTAGGGGAACTTAGCATAGACATAATGATTTTTATACTGTTCAAACTGTGTATTTTATCCCCTCACCCTCCTCCCTAAGATTTATAGCATTTTTTTATATTTTCATTTCCATTTTGTATGAGTTATTAGCTGTTTTCCTCGTGGGAACCAAAAGAGGCCATACAGACCTCATAACCGCTTTCAGTCATTGTTGAAATTAGAATGTAGGACAATACAATCTTGGTAACATTGATATGGCGAATGGCATTACAGGAACACAGGCGGTGCCAAGCTCTTCACTACTGACTACACTGGGCCTTTCAGGGCCTAAAAAAGGTACAATATAATAAAATATTTGTTTCCAAAAAAATGAAATTGCTTCCAACTGCAGGGGCAGTAAATCATGCCAGCTAGCCAAACTCTGATCCCCTGCTCCAATCACGGGAGCCAGCATAACTTAACATGAGCAATCAAGGTTTGCAACGATCAAAATATATTTTTATGATAATAAGTTATACATGATGCTGACAATATAATAAGTTAACTGAAATGATATGCAAAAACCTGCATCAAGATCGAAAGATGTTAGAGAAAGTCCAACACCAAAATCACGACTATCATTCAATTAGGAAGATAAAGAATGACTAGTGAAACATGGGCTGTGTCTCAATCAGCTCCCAAGCTCCAAAGGTGAATCAGTATATCCTGTACACTCCGGGTTCGGGCACTGGGAGTGTACAGTGGCTCATTTCCCAATGGGACGCTGTTCACTTATTTTCATGTGACATGACTGCTTAAAGAGTACCTAGCATATGTTTTTTTAGGCCCTACTTTGGTTTATGGAGTGTCCTACAACAAGTTTATGTAAATACAATGTGTAAAAACACTTTAATCTTGTAATAATAGCCAGTTATTCGTACTTTACTTCTTAACCGACTCTCAAATGATTCGTTCCGCGATTCATCCATCTTGGCCCCGCCTACCGGCTAACATTGTGTCATTTGATTGGACAGATGGTGTAGTCTGTTGTGATTGGTCAAACGCGTTTCATCATTTGTCGCAAATGGAACCCCAGTACCATCATTACAGGATTACGTTTTACGGTTTACATGTGGTTTGATGTCATGTATATTATATGTGTAGATAGAGATTGAGGCGATTTTACAGTACCAATAAGAGCCCGAGTCTTACGAGGAAGCATCAGAAGAGCTAATCCACAACAAACTCCATGTCTATATAGGTGCAGGTGCGCCAAATGTGTCAAATTGCAAAGTCAATAGCCATATTAACAAACTGTAACACCCCAGAAATAACGGTACATGCTAATGTTAGCATTATATGCATCAGCTAAACACAGACATAAGGTGCGAACATATTTCTTGAAGTTAAGACAAAAATCAAAAGTCACACTTACAGGTTGTGATTCGGTGGAGCTATCAGGTCCAAATAGAGTCGGTTTCCCCCCCCCCTTTCAAGGATAGTCGTTTCACATACCCTCCAGTGAACGCGTCGAGATTATTAAACCAATCATCGGTGAAATGACGCGCGCACAGTAAAACCCTGGGGTTATACTCCTTTGGTATCGTGTGAAAAATGAATTGTAACCAATTTTCCCACAGATGTTCTTCCTTTGGTAGTTGAAATAAGACCAACCTAGTTTCACACTGTAGAACACAGACTAAACCTGATACACACGCATCGCGAACGAGCGACAGTGTTTGGGGGAGGAGAAATAAGTTTTTGCGTCAGTTTTAGCAAAACGTAGGCGGGGACTATGTATAGTGACGTAGATATGCGTCCGCGACTCGTTTGTGTGATTCAGAGTCGACTCCCATTTTTACAAGCAAATAACTTTGTTATTTATTCACTTTCGGACTCACAACTTGGCAGACAGCTTACTTTCAAACACTGCAACATAACAGACTGCATGAAACATCATTTTCATGATCTCATGCTACGTACTCTTTAAGAGGGTTGTGATAATAGACAGCTGTTAATTATCAAAACAGGCAAAACCGAGATCTCTCTGGCTTTATTACTCTGAATAATAGTAATACATGAGAAACACTTTAATTATTTTATTACATATCCGTGCTCAAAATTGGTCTAATAGTTAATTCAACTGTTTTCCATGCCTGTCTAGCAATGTATGTTTATAAATTATATAAAGTGAACATTTGTCTTCTATAAATAAAATAAAAGTTCTTTCGCATTTCGTTAAGTTTTTTTTGGTAACTCTTTAGACTACAGCCCGCAATTTACAGCATACTTAAACAGAATTTACAGTGTAGCTAATTGTAACAATAATTTAACTGTATAGGAAATTAAAAATATAGTTTTACTGTAAGTATTTTAAAACTTATGTGCTATGTATGTCTGCAGTATGATTTACAACAATATTTGCAGGAACATACACAACCTTTTTTTAAACAATGTACCCATAAATAAACTACTATGTGTCACGGTTAGACAAGGGGAGAACCCAAATGCAGACAGACGGATGGTTGAGGGGTTAGCAAGGGTATTTATTGTCACACAGAACACTACAAAACAGGCAAAACAAAACCCACAATGGGGAAAACAAGACTGGATAATATTAAACTCAAAACAAGGACACTGACTAACTAGACTAGAAAATAAACACTGGATACAAACAATAACTAACACTTACTTGAAAACAGGAACAAGGTCTAAGGATAACATATCCTATATAACTAAATATTTTATTATTATAGCAAACATGAAATACGGGGAAATGCTGTGATCAGTTTTTGTGCAAGCAAAACGACACGAATCAACTCAACTCATCTCAACTTTATTTATATAGTACTTTTTACAATTTCCATTGTGGCAAGCAGCTGTACATGAGACATATTGACTATAAGCAAAACAACTAAAATAATCAAGCATGCAGACTGTCTGGCAACTGTAAATTTGACTTTTGAGACTTTTAAATGTGGTTGATTTTAGAATTGTTGTTTCCAAATAAATTATTTTAATTATAGGTTATGAGTTTTAATGTGTAAAATGTGCATATCCAGTATTGATCTTCTGAGACTATAACCAAGTATTTCAAGAGCGGTTTGATAAGGATGTTTATATGGGATGCAGTTCCCTCTTAAATATTTTTTTATTTTCCATACCCCTTTTTTCCCCATACTTCACTTGGTGTTCCCCTTCATCTACAGATGTGTACTGTAGAGGAACATTATTGTTAGAATTAGTTACGCTGTAAACCCTGTTTAATTATGCGGTACATTGCGGGCCATAATCTAAAGCCTTAAGGGATTTTTCGTGCAATTACTATTAAATGACTTCCAAAAATGGCAGGTTATTTCCGGCATGGGGAAACATAATAAGCATCGATGCTCCCTGACTTTTGCGTTGCATTGTGGGAATTTTTAGGGAACGAACATAATCAGTGCACTGACTACTGAACAAGGGAGCTGGTTTAAATAACATTTCTTGAAAAAAACTTACTATAAACATGAAATAAATAAAAGCAGTCAAGTTCCCCGCAGTTCTCTTGTTTTCATGTCCTGTTTATGAAATTGTGTTGGGAAAACCCATGAAAAGCTTTCTCACTTTGTTGAAATGTTGAAAGTATCTTCCCTGTAGGAAAGTACAGCCTGACACATTGACTTTTTAGAGGAACCACAAAACCCATTGTTGGGTGTTGAGTTCTTGTCCTTACGTTAACATACAGGCACATACATTGTTATTTAGGGTTCACCTCTAAACTTTAACACCCAGGTCTTTTGTCTGCTCATTCCGCCTCTGCTCAGGTTTGCCCTACTCCTGCGGTTGATGCGTAGGAGGTCTTGAGGGATTCCCAGTTAGATCAGACCTCTCAACGTTCTCATTCTCTTGTCCCACCACCACCGGGTGGTCGAGCTCTTTTCTGTCGTGGCTTTTTCATCCTACATGAGACGGCACACTTATTATCTTTCTGTACGCTTATCTTCGTGCCCCCCCTAGCCTTTCACCTTGTTGTTCCCCAAGTGTGGCTTTGTGGCCGATGAACCAGACGAGAATTGCAGACGTCCTCGAAGGTTTGGGTTTTGAATGACCTTTTCTTTCTGCCTAACGGGAACCTGCTGTCGATTGAGAAACAGAAACACATCTCTGCCATGTAGAGCATCCATACAACCAGGAAGCACCTGTGCCAGTTACTATAAATGTTTTTGTGTTATTTTAGTACAATGATAACAAACTTCTATATTTCTATGTGTACAAATATTTAGTAAAGCAACTGTACTGTGTGTAACTTATATATGTAACTTTGTAAGACACAGTTTGTGGATTAACAGTGTTTTTAACATGTCCTTGTATTGTGAATTAATTAAAAAATACTGATGTAAAATGATACCGTTTTTCACAAAGTGTGCATGCTAGTGTTTCGAAAGTCATCCGGTGGCATCTTCACAACACCAAAGTAAAGCAAAAAAGGTGATGCATGTGAGACCACAAAGCACAGTGTGAATGGATGTGTTTGTGTGCATATAGTGCAGAGGGAAAACCTCGCCCCTCCGTACCACTAACCCACACTGTGCTCTTTCATATAGGCAATGACATTAACATATCTCTCTCTTTCGTTTTTGTCTCTCTAGCCCTCACTCATCTGCAGATCGTGCACAAAAAGGGTGTAAATGTTTCACACCAGTAGTAAGAAGAAGCTCAGTGTGGTTCCCTGTCGCATTTTCACACGTACGGAGGGGAGAACAGAATCATTTCAGGAAATGCCTTATTTGACATTCATTAATACTCATTGTGTTATGTCTTCATTATGTGAGCAAAATGCTCATCCTGCCCCACAAAAAAATTCTGTTCAATTTATTTCTGTATTCAAAGATAATGCCCTTATCATGTGTCAAGTAGCGACTCGTAATTCATGGTTGTAACAAAACATTTTGATTGTTAAAAAAAGAGTGACAAGTTTTTTGAATTTCCCGTGCTCAAATTATTTGAAAAGGGAGGTCTTATGGTTTTTCACTTCTTTAACTCTTTCAACCGTAAATTTATAATATTCAGAATCTTTTTTAAGGTTACTGTTAGAACCCATCACTTTATTATTTCCACAGTGACGTGGGACTGCGTATCATGCAACACACTGCAGAGCCACAGCAGCTGTATGACTGATATATTGCTTTCATGTAATTTATCTTTTTTTTTCAAAATATTCACAAACGTCTTAACTATGTGATGAAATATCTGATATTCAGATAGCAGAATATGTGTATGTAAATGTGTATTGTTGTTTAATGATCGCATTAGTTGAGCTAACAGTTAAGCGGACGCTGGCATGTTTGTTTAGGATCTGTCAGAATCAGCACATGAATTCATCCACTTCTCTCAAAATACACAAATGTAAGTGGCTGGTGAACTGGGAGAAGAATGGAGAGCTTTACAGTTGCTTACATTGCTGTGAATCTGATGTGAATAAAACAGATCCGTCAAACTGAATGGATTGTGTTTGCCGTTTCCATAAACATAAGTGTCATTTGCAATCTCTAAATGTATTTTCTGCTTGTACGCACATGTTTTCAAATGTATGAAGCCTACCCTGTTAAAAACCTAGGTGTGTTGCTAGATAGCTGTCTGTTGTTTGAGAATCATGTCTCAAATTTGTGTTGTACAGCATTCTTCCATCCTAGAAACATCTCTAAACTGCGGCCTATTGTTTCTGCTTTAGACCAGGAAAACATATTCATGAATTTATGACCTAACAAATAGATTATTGTAATGCATTGTTGGAGGGATCCCCTGCAGCACTTCTGAATAAACGGCAACTGGTTCAAAATGCAGAAGCCAGAGATCTCACTAGATCAAAGAAATTTGACCATACAAGCCCAATTCTGTTATCATTGCACTGGCTGCCTATTAAATTCTGAACAGACTTAGAAATTTGCGTCATTGAATGGTCTGGCGCCATATCTCTCTGAACTATTTTCAGATTACAATCCATCGCGCACACTGCGGTTGCAAAACTCTGGTCTGTTAATAGTTCCCAGAATATCTCAAATTTCAAAAGGTGGTTGATCCTTATCATACTTGGCTCCTAAACTTTGGAATAGCCTCGCAGCCAGGTTCATGATTCAGACACACTCAATCAGTTTAAAACTAGACTAAAAACTCATATCTTTAAAATATCTTTCACCTGACTTAATGATAACAATGTTAACTCACCATAAGCAGTCTTTGCCGCAAGATAGTTAGCCTGTCGGAAACGAACACACACATCAATCATAATGGGTCACTTTTTTACACTTTCTGTGAGCAGCCTCTGTGCTAAAATCAGTTTTTGCTTTTCATGTCCTGTCCTCGTGCTCCCGAGGACACCAGAGATCGTCAGTCCAAGATCTGATTCTGATCAGATTCTCTTCCCAGTCCAGCCTGACCCTCGTGATGGGCAATTCACCTGATGACAGCAATGGCCTCTCCAAAGGATTTCTTTTTCTTCACTCTCATATACATATACATCTATTGTGGAGTTTTGCTTCTTTGCCTTTGTTGCCAGGGCTTACTCACTAGGAGACTGCCTATTTAGTTTGTATTTAGATTGTGTTTAACAACACACATGCACATTTGTGACCCTGGACGACGAAACCAGTCTTAAGGGTCAATTTTTCGAAATTGAGATTTTTACATCATCTGAAAGCTGAATAAATAAGCTTTCTATTGATATATGTTTTTTTTAGGATAGGACAATATCTGGCGGAACAACAACTGTTTACAAAGCTGGAATCTAAGGATGCAAAAAAAGCAAAATATTGAGAAGATTAACTGTGAAGTTGTTAATCTGAGGCACTGTAGCAGGCCATCCACTCACTCGAGAATAAACTGTCGTTCAGGATATGGAAAACAAAGCACAGGAGCAGAGACGAAACGGGATTTGAGATTGTCAAAGGCTACCAGAGCTTGGGGATTCCACCTGAACAAAACTTTAGTGGAGGTCAACATCATGAGCGGAGCGGCGATCTGGCCGAAACCCAGGATGAATCGCTGATAGAAGTTGGCGAACCCCAGGAACCGCTGAAGAGCTTTACGAGAGTCGGGAACGGGCCACTCTGTGACGGCTTTGAATTTAGACGAATCAGGTTCAATTCCCCTGGGGGAAATGACATGAGCAAAGAACGAAATTGTATTGGCATGGAATTCACACTTCTCCGTCTTGATTAATAGTTGATTCTCTAACAATCGCTGAAGAACCTCACGCATACGTTGGAAATGTTCCTAGAGAGAGGAGGAAAAAATCTAAATGACAAATTGATTGATCATGTCACTCAACACTGCCTTAATTAGGCCCTGGAAGACGGCAGTGGCATTGGTTAAACCAAAAGAGAGAACCAAATACTCCTAATGTTCTACTTCCACTCGTACCCATCACGGATTCTGACCAGGTGGTTAGCTTTGCGGAGGTCTAGCTAAGAAAAGACCCGAGCTCCCTGCAAGTGTTCGAAGGCAGTTGACATGAGTGTTCACACGCCGTTTGACAGCTCTCCACGTGTTCAACAAAACAAAATACATACACCCACGAACGCCACAGACCCCGAGAAGACCGGGATCACGACAACCTTCTTTGAGACTAGCTCAAAATGCTAATCAGCACATGGGTTGCAACTGTTCTGTTGCTGAGCGCAAGGCACTGCAGCGGGTGGTTAAAACAGCCCAGCGCATCACAGGCACTACACTCTCTTCCATTGAGGACATCCAGAAGAAACGCTGTCTGCGTCGAGCTCGCAGCATTCTCAAGGACTCCTCTCACCCCGCTCATAGACTGTTTACTCTACTGCCTTCCGGTAGGCGCTACAGGTGCCTCCGGACAAGAACCAGCAGACTAGGAAACAGCTTTTTTCGCAGAGCTGTTTCATTATTGAACTCTGCCCCCCACTGATTTCACTACCCCTCATAACTTTAACTTCAATGCTGCTATTACATTGTTTACATTGCACTACAGGGCTGCCATGCATGACCGAACTGTACACACCAGTACTTCATGTATCTGCTCTAACGGACTGTTTCCACACACAAAGCATCATTTGCACTCTATACTGCTCACTTGCACACCAGGTATATTATACTGAATGCTCATTTGCACTAGAGGACTACTTCAATAACTGCATTACCTCATCTACTGCACTGTAACTTCAATAACTGTATTAGTAACTCTATTAACTGCATCTACTCATCTATTGCACCATAACTTCAATAACTGTATTAACTCATCTACTGCACTGTAACTCTATTAACTGCATCTACTCATCTATTGCATTATAACTTCAATTACTGTATTAACTCATCTACTGCACTGTAACCTTATAGCTAATGTCTGTAATTAATGCACACTTAAGTCACTTTCACTATTGTATAGTCTAAATTGTTATCTGTTCACAACCACCTGTACATTAATGTTCACAGTATATATCCTTCTGTATATATTGTCCATAGTACATACCGACTGTCATTTTGTCACAGAACATTTGTATAGTATTCCCCTAATATTGTATTCTGTATTTATTCACACTGTATTATTCTGTAGGATTAGCTAGAGTGTGATCGTTACCATAATATTCTACAACTGTAATATACTACAACCTATGAAATACTAAATATAATATATTATACAAATAATAATATAAGTATAACGTTACAACAGTTTTTTATGTGATGTGACACACCTGACGATGTGTTTATGTCTAATGTTTTAAATTAAGAAGTTCAAAACAATGTAATACAATACCAGTATAATTGTATTATTTATTTATTGTTTACTTAATAGGATGGGGGAGTCAAACTTTAATTATTTACCCACTCGTGTTCTTCCCTTCTCCGTGAATCGTAATGCCATAGTACAGCGTTGCCAACTCTTTTCAATGGAAAGTAGTTAAAGCCTGCCCGAAAAGTTGCTTAATGTCGCCAGATAACATCACGCGCTAATTTGCATATCCACAACGTCATCACGAGGTATCTGACAAGCAAAGAGCTTCAGGTCTGCTTCATATCTCATCTATTGAACTGCAACTTTAATAGCTAATATCTGTAATTAATGCACACTTAAGTCACTTTCACTATTGTATAGTCTAAATTGTTATCTGTTCACAACCACCTGTACATTAATGTTCACAGTATATAGCCTTCTGTATATATTGTCCATAGTACATACCGACTGTCATTTTGTCATAGAACATTTGTATAGTATTTTCCTAATATTGTATTCTGTATTTATTCACACTGTATATCCTGCACATGCTAATTGCACTTCTGGTTAGACCTAAACTACATTTAATTACACTGCACTTGTATATGTGTAATGACAATAAAGTTGAATCTAATCTAACCACAGTTCTGAGCAAATGTACACACATAAAAACTAAATTTTATGGAATAACGGGCAAGAAAGTTTGCATAATTGCAGAAAAAAGATGTTTGGTAGTGACATTCCTTAAAGTTAAACACAGATTTGCAGACTATTGAAAACATTTACTTCAAAATTATAAGACCGATCTACTCACCATGTAGATATTATTAGGGAGAGGGACAGTAATGATTCCAGATAAAAAATATAGGGGTGTGGCTGAAATCAGTCTCAGCCAATGGACTAAAACAAACACTGAAATCCGTAGTGACATGAAATCCGTCATACGTTTTTCACATGAAGTTTAATCATTTAAAAAAAACATAAAATAAAATCTAAAATATATTTTAAAAAACAAAAACGGAAAAGTGCAAAAACATTTGTTATAGAATTTTAATAAGTTGAAATTTAGGGGTTTTGGTTCGGTACACCCATCTCTAAATTAAAAGTAACCAATAAATATTAATTATATATATATATATTAAGCTTACTGGTAGAAGGATCTTAGTAAACAAATAAGATTTGAATACATTTTGAATGATTTTAGTGGGATAGCAGTTTGCACAAATTCTGTAAAATGGCCCATATAAATAATTTTTTGTTTTGTTTAGCACATCATAAACATAATAAAGACATACATACATACATACATACTTTAAACATACATTTTAATAGTATATAATATCAGTAAACTTTAAAGGGCTAAACAACAATGGGACAAAGCACTTTTTTAACATTAAACATTAAAAAATTCAACCTACAGAACCTTTAGAACTGAATAAAGTTACAAAACATCTTTATAGACTGGTTTATTTTAGACGCATGCTCCTAGCCCATAGTTAGCTTCCAGTCTGTGTTTGGTTTTAATATAACAAAATTATTTTAGATTTAATTTATACTCATATTAATTTATATCAATAGTTTATTATTAGAGATTCACCAATACAAAATTTCTCAACCAAAGCTGATTCTGAAGATTAAATAAATATTTCTTTATAACGATACATTTATGCATCTCTATCTATTAAAAACTATCACTTAACTGTTATTGATTATTTTCGAAGGTCTACCGGAAGTTAGGTTTGGGCCACATAACGTTTGTTACATTTACATCAGACCAGCAGAATGCAAAAATACACCTGTATCTTTGTTAAGGAGATTTATTCACTCCTGCAAAAATGTACAAAATATCACTAAATCTCAATACCACTTTTAAACTTTTCACGCAAAGGGGTCAAACATCTGCTCCATACATGTCTGAAAGAAAAGGTGTCCATGTATATGTGTGTATGTGAAATTTAATTAGCAAGAGAATGTAACCTTTACCCGTGACACCTCTCGATACTCCACGATACCACAGCTTGCCAAATTTGTTTCGAATGTGGGGACTAACTGTCAGCGGGTCCACTTTCTCACTTCCTCCAGTTCTGAGGAGTTAATCCCACTCTTCTCTCAGAACAGCCCCTCCTTTCTTAACAAAACAACCCCATCAGGCACCTTGGAAATCCACCCACTTTCCCATTAAGGCCTTGTGATGGAAAGCTGTTGATTTTCCTGAATGGATTTAGCTCCGTGAAACTGATCCTGGACCATGTGGTTTTGCGAGGAAAATGTTTGAATGAAAAAGGAATCAGATGAATGAGAGAAAGGGGTGTGGGATGGGAAGTGGGAACAGAAAATAAAATTCACTTTATTCTCTATTGCCCACTATTAATATAATCTGACAGTAAAGGCCTCAGAGCTGGACATTTGTGATGCAGCTGTTAGGAGAGCAGAGCATCTCAGCTGGATCCAATAGGGCTTCTTGTTAATTCGCTCTGTTTTGCCTTGAGCACATTAATGATGTTTGTATCTTTTCCCTGCATATTTAGAGAAATGTATTTTCCCTTTTGAGAGAAGCTTTTCTTTTGAAACTGTATTTTTCCATTGTTTTGATGGACAAATTACCATCCCTGTTATAAAGGCCAGCACACTGTAACTGATCACAGTGCATGTTTAGAATGCTAATTTTATTCTGATTCCCCAACTATTTTTGCTGGTAAACATCATGTCTTTGCAGTTCAAACTGCAAAGAAAACAGCACAAACCACCATGGAATGTTAAGCAAGTCTTGCCAGCAGTAAAGCCTGAGTAGACCATAATATTTCCAGACCGGCTTTGAAAAAAATGATGGTCTCAAACCAGGAACCATTAAAATGAGAGAACAGGAATGGAATAATGTCTATAAGTGAAGTTATCAAAGTGACAATGATTCAGTCTGAGAGTCCATATGAGAGAAAATGATACGTTAATATAATGGAAACTAAAACGCAAGACAGTATATCAAACAATACATTTCCACATATATATACTGTATGTATATAGTCATTATATTTTACAACATGCAGTAGCCTCCCTGTATAAACAGCAGTCAACAAAGTGGCTCACTAGATCTTGGAACAGAGTTACTGTCTACGCCACAAGTTTTTGTTGAGTAATTTAGTTTTCACCTAGATCGAAGCTCATGTCCACATGTACACATTTAATTCACTTCTTGCATCTTTCAGCATGCCTTTCATATTAAAAAGCTGACAATTGTGATTTTATACCCACAGTGCTGTTATACCACAAAAACGCCCATCTGGATATTAGACCCTGAAGGGATTTCACATGTTCTTCATGCGTTCCTGAGGGGTAGTGTCTGAAATTGTGAGGGACAGCTGTAATCTCCATTGAAAATATTTGATCGCAGCCAGTCAAAACAAAACGAGAGACAGTCTGAACTTCTGATCTGATTTGGTTTTAAACCGCTCACCACAAGATCCACTAGTGCCCAGCATTTGATAATATAGAACAAAGTTTGATCAGCAGATTTAAACGCCAGTTTTGCAGTTACAGTTGGTTCTTTTCGACCTGTATAAAGCCAAAAATTAAACAATGTACCCACTCAGCAAGCTTAAACCACATGCTTCTGATGCACAAAACCAAACCCCCTATTTATCATTTATTACAGGCTTAAATAGTGCACTATATGCTGACTTTCTCATGACATGTTTACAATTTATAGAGGTATAGTGCTAACTCGCCCTGTACAACGATATTCCTGATAAATCACGGGTTTGAGTGGAATGTTTTATCATTAAAATGTAACCATATGTTCATCAGGATGGAGAAGTGGGGTGGATTAGTTCATTATTCTCACAGAGGTCTCAAAATTGTAATAACGGGAAAGGAATCGCAGATATCTGGGTCAGATCTTCCCTAAACGTTCTAATAACAATGCCCTTTTTTTGCTAGTGCCACAAACCTGAACTAAGGCACTTTAAATAAATTATATTAGTACATTTTGTCAAATTTTACTTAAGCAATGCATAGACTCAATGACATACCCATTCGTGTACATATGGCTTTGAAGACTATACTTATTTTTAGTTATTTGGCAAAATGTTATATGCTATCGTATTTGGAAATTTTGGATTAAAGTGTTTGGAAGAATGTGACCCTTGGTCATAAGTAGCACGGGTATAATGTATCAATAGCCAAAAATACATTGTATGGGTCAAAATTATAGATTTTTCTTTTAATCCAAATAGGATATTAAATAAAGATCATGTTCCATGAAGATATCCTGTAAATTAGTCAACTTCACTCACCGCTGCCCGCTCTATGTGAATTACCCACTCAAGTTTGGTATCTATGTTAAGCATAGAATTTCGGTTTCATCTAATCTCTACAACCTCCACAGCTGCTCAGTGGTAAGCCAATAGAGAGTGTTAAAACAAACCTGTATCTTCTTAGTAATGGTGTGCTACAGCGCCTCAGATGGACAACTTTAAATGCGATTTTTTCAATATTTTGATTTTGTAGCACAATCAGAATTCAGATTCCATATGTTATATGTCGGCCAAATATTGTGCCATCCTAACAGAACCATAGATGGAAAGCTTATTTATTCAGCCTTCAGATGATGTAAAAATCTCAATTTCTAAAAAATTGACCCTTATGACCGGTCCAGGGTCACAAATGTAAATGTTACCCACAGTACCATACAGATGTGGCTTCCATAAACTTTTGAAAACAATGTCCCACATAAATACTTCTCATGTTGTATTAACATTACTAAATAATTAATAATTGCATAATATTGTATCTTTTGTTGGTAATCAACATTGCTGCCTTCATGTCATAAATCACCAATAGAGCAAATTAGCACTGAGCAACATAAACCAGCATTAAAATTTGTGCTAATGTAAGCTTGTGTTTTCAACATTGTAGATCCAATTCATTCCAAATGATATGTGCTCTCAAAATGCTTTGCACACAATCAGGAATTTATTGCACAATGGTCATTAGTTTCTTGGATGAAAACAAACATGGTTGGAAAAAGTTTGTCAAAAAAGCTCCTCCAGTTATTCATTACAATGACGCATTGGATGTTCCAAGTGTTTGCAGATTTACACTGAAGATTTGTCAAATCCAAAAATTAAACGGCCAAAATGATGTGATGGTGATCCTCTGCCACATTATTGCAAACTATAAGCTCATGTTTTAATACCTAGATGTAGCCTTCAAACGCAACATCTAAAAATACAATAATTGACTTTACATGTGCTAAAGACAAGGCCAAAGTCTCCACAGCTCAAATGATAAAAATGTAATGAAAATTTCAAAAGATTTTGCTCTTAATTAATAAACCCAGACAGGCTGATCTTGTATAATAAAATTGCATATTTATATTTCCTTTATTTTTAAGTGAATTATTTGTAAGGTCAAGATGACTGTGAAGTACCCCGAACATCTGGTTTCAAAGCAATTATACTGACAGGTCACCCACTTCACCTGCGTATATATTTGGGTGGTCTTTGTCAAATCATTACACAAACTAACATAGATTTGTGGGGGTGTGGTTGCACTATAGGTGTTTCAGGCAAGGTCTGGGTGAGCATTCACTTTTAGATAGAATGCATCTTCTGATTTTCGACACTTTAATTGTTGCATTTTTACGTGTCTAATACATGCATGGGAAACTTATAACACAACAAAGATAACGAGAAACACATTCACGCAATATGACCCCTTTGAAATGTTAGTTAGGCTATATGGTTTTGGACTACAGATACTGTGTGTTTATATGTGAGTACTTCAGACATGTCTACACCATCTCAGCAAGGTTTGTCTACACTGAAACAGCCAATTAGCAGCAGACATATCATTGTCTTATGTCAGCTTGTCAGCCCCTCAACACCTTAACACACTGTCTGAGACATATAAAGATATGCCATATCCCTACACATACGCACAGAGCGAGATATGTGACTCTGCCAGTGTCTTTGATTTAAGATTTGCTGTTCATTGTCCCTCCCTTCAGACAGTTTGTGTTGAATGCTATGCTGGGGATTCTTAAAGGAACAATATAGTCTACTACTTTCATCCACACTCACAAAGGCTGGTTATATTCTTACTAACAAACATCAGCGCTTTTCCAACATGCTTCAACCGGCCTCCCCTTTAACCTTCTGGAGATATCCAGTGTCTATGATAGATCATCTCATAGCCTTTAACCACACAGGGTTAAGAAAGGTTAAAAAATAATCAGGAAGGCAAGAGGAGTCTGTAAAATAAATTGTATTTTGTAGTTCCTAACCGTTTACAAGGCCAAACTTGAAACGTTGCAAACAAACACCTGCCGATAATGTGCTTCCAAAACTGTAAATTATAATTGGTATGTGTTGACAAACGCCTTTAGCTGGAATCTAAACATGCCAAAATGTAAACAAATGTGAGATTCATACTTTTGTTCAAACAAGGCGAGAACAACTTGCATCCTCAGATGTTAAGGAATGCTCAATATCGTTAAAACACAAAGTGTTCAGTACATATAGTCAAAGTGGGAGGATCTATTAACCTTTTACAAACAGAGTTTATTGATGTTCAGTGGTGCCAAATAACAGATAACTGCCACGTGTTCTGACAGCACACACCTCTCTGAGACTAGTGGATCTGGTTTTGTTTTTTTGATAGCATACTTTCGTATGGAACTGTACATTTTGTGCTAACCATCAATTTATTTGTTCCTCATTTCTCCACCTTCCTATTTAAATGATGTAAAATATCTCTGTCCCTTTCTTTGTCGTCACACTACCTGACAGAGTGAACGCCCTGCCACGAGAGAGAAAATGTTGTTTGGTATTCTTTGACCTCGAGCCTGGGTGTGGACGCAAGCTTGCAGCGTATGAGCTAACACAAGGATACATTTATAGCATCTCCCTCCTCTCTCTGCTGATGCATCTTCTTTTTTTATTAAATTGTGCCTGAGTTTCCTCTAAAAGGTTTTTTTTGCTATCGCAGAACGAAAAATTCCAACTCATCACAAAGTCTTGGAGTTCTGTTTTCGATAAGGCTGCTATATGAGTCATCTACACAGGGGCTGTAAATGTGGGAGAACGTTATGCATAACCCTGACATTTCAGTTTTCCACAATCAAATCTTAATCTGCCTACCGTGATTTTAAACACTTCCTACTCCCTGACATTTCGAAATCGGTGAAATATTTATACAAATTTGAGTCAGGACATGTTGACAACCATAATTCTTAGTCTTTTTTGACGTGTATAATTTAGCTCTTTGTATTTGAGAGATAACTTATTGCCTTCAGCATGGGGTTAAAATGCGTGGAAATTGTACCGTGTACTGTGACTTTTTCCACTGTGGAGGCATTTTTGTAGTATGTTCGAATCAACCCTTATCGTATCTACAGTAGGGTGTTATGGGAGTGCTCGGGGACAATGCTGCCACAGACAATCCAGCTGAACTACTGGAGCGCTAAACCCTTCTTGTTCTCTAAAATCTGGCCAGATTGACCTTAAACAGCAGTAACTGACAAAAGATAAAAAAGTGAAAGAATCTCAAGCACCCAGATTTAAAGAATAACTAACAAAAAATAGCAAACCTACATTTTTCAGTTTACCTTTGCTGTTAGCTTTGTGATCAACCCTTGACCCTTTTAGCATTTTAATTTTTTACACATACTTTTCACTTTCAATTTGTCACTTGAATTGACATCTGAAGAGGAGACCGTGGTCATCTATGCAACTATGGCATCAAAACCCATGCATAGGCAAAACATTGCTTTTTGAATAGTTGCTGTAGTGACCTCTATGTGTGAAAGATGTAAATGATTAAAAGTATTACAAAGATTTTACTAAATATCTTTTTACCAATAAAATGTGCATTACTTAACATTTTACTTCAAAAGTATAATTTAAAAATAATTTAGAGGATTTCTGGCCACTTAATTTCCTAAACACAATGCATGATGAGTTACACCATTGGAACACTGAGTATTGTCATTTTTCAGACCTGGGAAAGTCTTGCTTTCTTCCTGTTGTGTACACATGCACTCAGGTGGCCAAATCGCATGTGTGGGTATTTAGACATGCCTCTCTCAGAAGTCAATTGGGTTTTTATCATCATTGTCTTGTTTCGGGTATGTTAACTGGGCTGTCAGTATTTTTGTGACTAGACTCCATTTATCAATTCAATTGTATTTTTTTCTGCCAAATAAAATAGAGAGAGTATGAATCGTTTAATTTATAAGAATGGATTTTGCAGATGCCTTTATCCAAAACAGATAAATTATTTTAACAGTACATACGCTCCCTGGAAGTCAAACCCATCACCTTTTTGCAATCCAATACAAAGGTTCGGTAACACTTAGGACGACAAGGCTCTTTAAGGAAAGTGTCTGCATTCAGCAACCACATTTGCAACGAAACTGGGCAAATACTGTATTCCTGTCATACAAGACCAAGTCATATCTATTTGAAAAAGGAAAGATGGATGTCTTCCTTACTTCCCTTGCTGCACTGAGCCTTCCACGTTACTCCTTTCTTAATAATACCGCAGTACTGTCTTGTGTCATAATATGACATGGTCAGAACCTTCAACTCTGCCTCGCCGAACCCCGAGTGGCGTGCAGTGGAAAGGAAGTCCATGGCGAAGAGCTTCACAGGGGTGTCTTTCTGGCGAAAGCCAAACAAGGTGTGAGCCTGGCGGCTCCGAAACACCTCCTCCGACTCGTCCATGCTACCTGCTGGGTTCTTTGATGGCTCGTGCATTCTGTCATGATATGACATGGTCAGAATCCAATTGCAGGCAGACACAGACGGTAGAGGTAACAAGGATTTATTTTACAAATAAACACTAAACAAAACAGGCAAAACAAAGACCCACGATGGGGTAAAACAGGACAAGATAACATTAACAATGAAGGGTACACAGGAACTATACTAAGTACACTTAAACTAACAAAGACTTAAAACAAACACTTGAGACAAACACTAAACTAGACTTACTATGACAAGGAGTACAGGTACAGCATACAACAGCTTACAGGGAGCAAAACAGCTACAGCAGACGTAACAGCTACAGGAACAATGCACGAGCACAGGACAAAGAAACATGAGGACTCTTTATAGGGAACAAACAGAGGATAATTAACGAGCAACAGGTGCTGGGGATTAGCACTAAGGAGAGGCTGACGAGGAATGAGATGTAGGGAACAATGACGAGACACGAGAAAGAATCATTCAATCTCACATGAAACCATAGGTTATGCCATGACTCCACTCAAATAACACGAATAAACATGACATGATAGTGGAATCATGACAGTCTTGTTTATAATTACAGTCTTTGATAGAGTAGCGAGAAAGACTTTGAGATGCAAAATAAAGAATGAAGATGGAAAGAATTGATAAAAAATTGATTCATATTATACTTGAAGAGGAGAAAGAAATCAAGTCAATGGATCAGAAGCTGGCAGTAAGGCAATACTGCATAAAGATAACAATCATCTATTTCATTTTTTACAAACTGCCAGACCGTTTTTAGAAACTCAATGACCATATAGTGCTGATATATTAAGAGAAACAGAGAAAAAAAAGTCATGGGAGAGAAGGTCAGACTTCTGTTTTGTGGTTGAGGTGTTGATGTTTGATGAATGTGGTTTTTAGGCTCTCAGGCCTTCACCAAACCTTCCACCAACAAAACACAAACTTCACTGTGCTTTAGTTTTAAATCATATCAAAGTGAATTATAAAGTTATTAATATACTAACAACGTAATATTTAATTAAAAGCTACGACCATTCTTTAAGAAAAGAATTAGATAACTAACTCGTATAAGCAGTTTATGAAACCGGCCCTTGACCACAAGTGATCCACCAGTTACTTTCAAGTGATCGTTCAGATGATCACATGCCCAAGTGCAAATGTCATGCCGATATGTGCAAACAAACCAAACTGAGAGAGAAAATGCAGCCAGGTTTCAGAACAAACACTTGAAATGAACTGGGTGTGAAAACGCCCTTAAAAACTTTATTTTAGTCTTTAAAGATGGAAAACACTTCTGACTGGCTAATGTATTCCTGTCATTAAAAAGTTTCAACTAGAGCTGAATGAAGGCAGTTAGCAAACATTTCCCACATAGGCATATTTCAACCAGGTCACTTGAGAACTGGAGGAAATGTGCTTGGTTTGGTTTAGCTGTGCTCGATGACAGTCATCCGGAGCCTGTAATGAATCTGTTCATTCTGCTTATTTGATCAGCTCACGGCTGTTTGTTTTCTTCCACTACCAGAGGGTGAACTACATTTGTTTCTACTTACAGACGCATTGACTGGCTCTAAGAAATCCAACAATAATTACCTCAAATTAAGAGTACATAAGCACACCAGTGTTCAGGGCATGTGTTCCCTTGTGAAGTGGTGGGTGAGTTTATTTTGGGGAAACATCATAATCAGGTAGCGGCTGTTGGCAGCGCAAATGTTTTTGGGGTCAGTTTTGTGTAAGATTTACATCCTGTTCCAAAGCTATTGGAAACGTGGAACATAATACAGTAAAAGTATTCTTGCAAAAATAAAAGTACATGGCGGCAGTACCATGGTATTTACACTGGTAGTTTCAGATGGTACTACAATGGCATTGAAAGATTACAAAATTCGACATTACATGAAAAAACTGACTTTACATGATTATCAAAAGTACTTGAGGAATATCATGAATGTGGTATGTGTCTAAAAGAGCATTACCATTGTGTAATATAGAATTTTTTAATTAAGTTTACTGGGAGACTCCCCCATCTTCCATTGGTCAGCCAAACGGATGATCCCACCCAAAACTCATTAATAAGAATAACATTTTCAAAATAAAAGACACTTTTAGCTTTAAAACCCCGGACCCCTGCAATCTGCCTCACGACCAATGGCAACGATTAGCATAGAATGTTGGAATGCAGATAAATTATTCCTAACGACTGACTTTAATAGTCATGTTTAGAATGCCTGGGGTGTTTATACTCTCCTGGGTCGTAGCATTTCAGGGAAAGCCCTTTACAATCTTCTGGTTTTAGTTTTAGAGTTGTTTATTTCATAGAGACTTTATTGATTCCCAACCCACACAGCGGCAACAGAATGGTCCACACCCGGAGAGTCGAGTCCGAACTGTTTGTCTGCCATCTTTCTTGGCCCAAAAGGATCCAGGAGGTCTGTTAATAAGGACTTTAGCTGTGACTCGCTATCTGTGGGTAAGGGTGACTCATGACAGTGGCGTCGCTGGGTGGGTCTTACGCTGCGAGGGACATTAGGTTTAGTAAACTTTACCACACTTGGTAAACTATTTTTTTATTGGAAAATATATTACACAGCTGTGGTCTGGTGAATACATGGAGAAAACGGGTAAAAAGATGCTTTGTCCAACACTTGGTGATACTAAAAGTTTTTTTAGTCCATTGTTGATTCTAATAAGAACCATTTCTTTCTTACTCTTTTATGATCCAAAGAACCTTTTTTCTTAACAAAGAACCCTTTTGTGAAATGGAAAGGTTATTTTGAAATCCCTGTGGAATGAAAAGGATTTTTTTCATTGAATATTGCAGTGTTTATTAAAAAACATTTTATCAGTTTGGGTCTTTCAGGGTCTTTCAGGGTCTTTCAGGATCCTTAAAAAACCTTAAAAGCATAAAAAATATTTTTTTTAATTCAAGGTCATATAACGTCTTAAATAGTGTTATTTTTACTTATGGTAGATCGATGTGGTGAGGAAGGCGTGATGAGAGCCGTGAGGTGGGGCCGGTGGCGTGATTGATAGTTAGAATCAGCTGTGTGCACACCGGTCACGCATATCTCACGGAGGAAATCGGGAGCACAAGAGGACGAGCGATGGGACTGCTGACGAGAGAGGACCGGGCCCGGACATGGTTTAAGTTTATATTTATGTTCTTGTGAGGTTCGCAGTTCCCATGTACAAACAAGTGTTTCCAAGAATAATCACTCATTGGCATTGTTTGAGCATTTATGATAACAGAACGCGAAGAAACGCCATGCCTATTGATGTTATTAACATGAACACAGACGGATTCTAGCTGTTCAATGAAAATTATTGCTGGTGTGTAGTTTTAAGGCAGGGGTATCCAATGTCGGTCCTGGAGGATCACAGTTCTGCAGAGTTTAGCTCCAACTTGGCTCAACACACCTGTTTTGAAGTTTCTAGTCTGCTTTGTGAGACCATGATTAGCTGTTCAGGTGTGTTTGATTAGGGTTGAGGCTAAACTTTGCAGGACACTTTCCATAAAAATTATGAACAGAACCGGCGACAAAGGGCAGCCCTGCCGGAGTCCAACATGCACCAGAAACAAGTCTGACTTACTACCGGCAATGCGAACCAAGCTCCTGCTCCGGTCGTACAGGGACCAGATAGCCCTTAGCAAAGGGTCCCGAATCCCATACTCCCGGAGCACCCTCCACAAGATGCCGCGAGGGACACAGTCGAATGCCTTCTCCAAATCCACAAAACACATGTGGATTGGTTGGGCAAACTCCCATGAACCCTCCAGCACCCTGGAGAGGCTATAGAGCTGGTCCAGTGCTCCACGACCGGGACGAAAACCACATTGTTCCTCCTGGATCTGAGGTTCTACCATCGGCCGGATTCTCCTCTCCAGTACCCTGGCATAGACTTTCCCGGGAAGGCTGAGAAGTGTGATCCCCGATAGTTGGAGCACACCCTCCGGTCCCCCTTCTTAAAAAGAGGGACCACGACCCCGGTCTGCCTGTTTTGATTCTTTCATTCTTCTGAGTAAAAATGTGGACTTATGTTAAACGTGTGTTAAAGGCAGTTTGTTCTGCGGCATAAAGATAGCATATTTTTTTATTTGTCCATGTCTTAAACAGGACTTAAAAAGTCTTAAATTTGATTTTAAAAAGTGTGCAGCAACCCTGTCTTTTTATAATTGACATTCCCACATAATCTTCATTAAAAATCTAAAAATTCACCTCTAGTGGCTAACCATCTCCGATGACTTAAGTCAGACGGCTTGGGTGGAGCATCTCTTTACTCCTCCTTTCAACTGTGAGTTGCATTTTAAAAGGCAACACCTGTTTTAAAACGTGAAATCAATTCGTAATGGAAAACACTAGCCACTCTCATTATTTTAACTTTTTTAAGGTTCCCGGTGAGTGGTGCAAAATACGTGAATTTGTTTACTGAGCTGATGGAACCGGCAAATGTAGAACCATGTTGCACTCTTCAGCAGGCAGGGGATGGGCGGAGCTATGTGTACCGACCTGAACACAGAACTTAGAAAGTGTGGTTGCTATGAGGCTGCTCAGGTAGCAGCGGCAGTAGAATTTGTCTAGTAAAGAGTTGTTCTACTACTGAAATCATTTTAGAGACATTATTTTTAGGTCTAAAAACTTCACAGTGTTGCTTTAATATAAAAAATCTTTGTAGCAGCCATCTAGAAGTTGCAACATTTGCTTGTGTCATTCTCAGACTCAGGTTTGACGTTTACATTTATGCACTTTGCAAACATTTTTATCCAAAGATGCTTTCAATGTATGGTAAAATTTTAACAGTTCATGTGATCCCTGGGAATCAAACTCCAAATCCTGGCATTACAAGCAGAGCTTTAAGCAGAGCTATAAAAACTCCTCGTACTTTCATATAACTGTACTCTTGCCTGTCCTATAAAGGCAAGCAGCTCATAAATAAAAAAGAAATAGGCTATTTCTGTATTTCTGCTTGAGTTGGACACCCAATTTTTTAAATAGGTAGGTTATATTCTGTCAGCAAAACCATCAGGGCCCCAAAATTGAGGGAGTAAGAGAAAGCATGCAATGAAATAGGTTGGTCAATGGATTTTGAGGCCTGTGACGTGCAGTGGTTTTCACACTTAGCTGAGTCATCTGGCTGAAATACAATCACACACTCACTCCCCCTCACCAGGCTCCATCCGACCCTGTATGTATATGTGTGTGTGTGACCACGCATATGCATGTTCATACAAACCTCCAGCTGAGCACTGCGGCTCCCCATGCTGCCTTTATAATTACAGGCCAAAGTTCAGGGGTCAGAGGCTAATTGAAGGCTCCCCTGAAATGGCAGCACATGGCTCACGGGGAGAAAAAAAGGAGATGGATGGAGAAACAGCAACAAAAAGCAGATTGAGGAAAATACAGCCAGAAAAAATGCTAGTTGAATGTTTGGAATTCCAGAAAACAAGAAGGTCAAGATCGCCTGTTCTGCATCGGTCGCCATGATTTCCGATGAATAGCGACCCCTCACTTAAGATCAAGATTAAACCGAGTTCACACTGGTGGGGATTTTTAAGATCTCTTTCTGAGTTTTTGCTCTATTTTACGACACAATAAGAGTGTCTGTTGGGGCAGCACTGATCAAGTGGTGCTCTGTTTCTTGTAAAAGGAATTCCCAACCACTTGAATGTGAAGCGGGTCGGGAAAACAAGAGGAGGAGGGGTGGTGTAATTGGTTGAGATGAGAAATGTGCGTCCTTGACCCTGTCGCTGTTAAGAGATTGCAGATACTATGAACCCTCAGTGTGATTATGTGGGGGGGATGGGTATGAGTGAGCTTTCTCAGGATCCATTAGCAGCTGATAGCAGCAGCTTTTACCTCTGATCATTAGCAAAGAGAAAATGGGTGGATGACAAAAATCATTTTTGACTGTCAAAAAGGGTCTTGACTTATTTTCATGAGGAAAATGCATGTCATATGTTTTGTTTGATTATTTTTTTTCTGTTTTATACTTATAGGACTTGTAAAAATTTTGAATGACATGAAAATGATGACAGATTTTTTTGTGTGAAACTTGTCTTTAATTTAGAACTTAAAGGTACAGTGTATGAAATTAATCGGCATCTTACGGTAAAGTTACGATTTGCAACCAATGGCTCACTTCACCCATTCCTTGTCGAAGCACTGCGGTGGCTGACAAGGAACTAAAATTTCATAATGTTTTCGCTTCTTTGCCGAAGGAGATAACGTATTGACGAAACGCGCCTTGTGGAACAGTTTCAATGTTTGGTCTACTTTAGAAACAACTTGTATGTTGTACCACTGTGTATGTAGATAGAAATAGCTCTAAAAAGTTAACACTTCATTACGTAAGGTATTTATACACCTCTGAAGACATATATTGCACTTCTGTCAATAGATCCTCATAAAATTGCACACTGGACCTTTACGATAGCAGTTTCTGTAATATATTGCCTTGAATAATGTACTTCACATTGGCCTTTTCAGCATGGAAAAATACTTCTGTTCCCATGTAGAATTTGTATATAAAAAGAGTCTGTTCTTCGTTTTAGTAATTGTTTATTTTAAATCTATTCATTAAATTGGAAATTGGATGTTTTGATTCCGTATGCTGGTGGACAATGTGCAAAATGGCATTCATATTCATAATTCATAAATGCATATGTATCGACTTTCATTCTGAAAGAAATCACCTGCTTGGCAGCCAAAAACTTCTCTTTCACAGAAGTGAAGAAACACACCTCTTTCAATTTTTCTACTACAGGAATGGTTCGCAGAAATCACACCCTAACGCGCACCCTAACACGCACCCTAACACACCCCCTGTTAAATTCCCACACCCCCACAAAACAACACAGACGCCAAGTAGATTAGTTTAGCTTATGGACAATAAGAGCTCCACATTTGGGATCCACTGTATGATGGTAAATAAGCTATGAATGAGAAAGAGGGAGTGTAAGATAAAGAAGACATGCATTTACACTGTACAAGATTTCACATCAAAAGAAGGTATGAGAACTCCATTATCCCGAGTACTGAGGGATAAACTACACCAATGATTGATGGGTTTGTTTTAGGTGGAGGTGTGGAAGGGTGTAACAGGGTGGTACAGAGAATAAAAGAGAAGAGATCTGTTTCGAAACCAAGGGAACTGCCTGCCTGGACAGCTTTTTATACACATAGGCACTCATTTAAAAGGAACAAAATGCTGTCTAAGTGCACATTGGAAGCATCTACATTTGTTTGGATGACACACATTCATGAGAGGACCACAATAATGAACCTTCAAAACAAACAATGCACTCATGCTTACTTTAACATATATAGTATGGCACTTTTAGTTTGGTTCATTTCTGTCAGTCATTTGATTTGTGTATCAATCCATATTGATGTATTGTTAAACACTTTAGTCAGAAAGACTGACTACACAACCAAAATGATTGACACTATTTCACATTTATCAAAAAATACAATATTGACCACTACATTCGATATCTGCAGAATTGTTAGTAAAATCCATATTTGAGTGTTGTATGGCATTGTGGCCTATGAGGAACGTTTTGTATCCCCATAGACGTCCCATTTGATTTAGGGTTAAACCTGTCAGCTAGCTAATCAAATAAATGTCATTCTCTGAAACCAACATCCTTTGATGACAGCACACCACAGCACTGCTGTTGCACAGAAGTCTCGTGTGAAGCATACATTGGTTCTACTTGAATGTGTGATATGTGTTTCTTAATGAGATGTAATGATGGGGTAGGTGTAATGATGAGTTGAGTCAAGGGACGCGACAAAGAGATGATCACACACAATCAACAAAAAAACACAATGACAGAAATGACAAACAAGACTTTAACTGCAACCATTACAGTATAATAAAAGAGCACTAAACCAGTTAATGTATAAATATGTTGTTACACAAACTCTATTAACTCTCTTATTACCTACTGAAAACTATTATACAAATACAATTTAATAAATCAACCTTTCTCTCACGCCATCTGACATCTTAAATTTGTTTTTATAGAGCTTGTCTCAGTGCATTCTGGGATTGCCTTTTCTGATGCTAATATACAATTTTTTTATTGCTTTACATGCTCTTTCCTTCGTCGAATAAGAAATAAAATACAATTCATATTTACATTTAGTCCTTTAGCAGACGTTTTTATCCAAAATGACTTACAGAGAGGTCAGGGGGCAAAAACTGATATGTCATACAGGAGCAATTTTACATTAGGGGCTTATACAAAGTTACTAGTTTCGACAAAAGCCAGACCAATACCTGTTGAGAGAAGGATTTTATACTCAGTTATTGTATTTGAGAGATGCAATGACTCTTGGCTAATGCAAAACGCCTGATCCAAAATGTGTCAGGCCCTGTTACCTTATTACAGGTGTATGGAGTCTACTTGTGAACTGTGATCAAAGAGGTTTGTTAAGATGAGACACAGAATCTAGGTGGCCCATGATGCTTTAAAGCGAGGAAGACAAGTAGCTGATAGTTGATAGCTTGTGTTTTTGTAACACTACCTAACTCTACCAAACACCAAAGAGTCTTGGCTCATAATACTTTATAAAATGACCAACCAATCAAAAGCAGTGTTATAAACAATGAATGATCTAAGTTAACAGCTGCGGCCAAAACATCCAATCCTTGCATGCCTGGCTTTGACTTTATGGGCACTGAGGACAAGCCTGCCCTGACCCAGGTGCTGCCAATGAGAGGACAGGAGCAGTGCTGCAGGAGCTTTGAACTAAGGGCTGGTGTTTTACTTTACCGGTAAAAGAGTACACAAACATCAAACGCAGTGTTATATTAGATCTGAGTCAATTTTACGGTCAGGTCTCTGTTGTGGTTTGGCACTGACTAAAAGGAAAAGACAGGGAGAGAGAGAAAGAAGGAGGAATGATAATTATAGTACAACAATGAATGGGGTTGTGAAGAGAACATTCAGCTTTACCCTTAAACACTTTTGACCTTTGACCTCTTACCCCGATTGTTGAAGTCATGTGGCTTTCTTTATTCCATGTTTAGATATTAATACTAAAAAGCGTGTTTTCTTTTTCATTCTTAATGTATTCTGTCTTTCTTTTCATCTGATTCATTCAAGTTAAAATATTTCCAGTCAGACATTGATATTGTTGTTCCAATTGCTTCTAATGTTTACTTTCTGCGTATGTCACTTTGGATACAAGTGTCTGCTACATGACCAAATGTATATAAATGTAAATGTATAGTTAGGGAAATGGTTCCATCTGCACAAGTTCTCATAACTTTAATGGATATGGTGGTCTAGTGGGTTAAACCACTGAACTAGTACATCAAAAGGTTGATGTTCGATCCCAGCAGCCATCACCAGTGTGTCCTTGAACAAGACACTTTACTCCATGTTGCTCCAGGGGGATTGTCCCTGTAATAAGTGCACTGTAAGTCGCTTTGGATAAAAGCGTCTGCCAAATGACTAAATGTAAATGTAAACTTTATAATGTAATGTGTGAACTTTTTACACAGTACCTCACCATCCGTTTTCCAGTATTCAATTTACGCCGCCTGCATTTGACAGATGCTTTGGATAAGTGACTTGCAGTGGATTTAAACTATACATTTTATATGTTATTTGCCGATGCCCTGCCCTGCCTACTCCTTGTTACAGAACGCTTCACCAACAATTGATCCAGCAGTCTGTTTATTCGTCTGAGGGCCTAGGTAAAAATGCCCTCAAGGACCATGTACAGATTTTCTTGGACATTCTAGATATCCGTACTGTGTTTTAATAGATCCATTTTGTGATAGCCTAAATTATCGTTATCAATAAACAAACTCCCGTTATGGTCCTTGGGGGTCCTTGGCTCAGTTCATTGACGATCCTTTTTTGTCATGTGGCTCTCCCTTCACCATGGGTGAGGCTGAGGAGAAGTCTTTGCCTAAATTTTTCTTTTGGGGGGCAGCAGGCCTGAGGCTCCAGGGGCCATGGAGTCATACCAGTCACGGAAGCCAGCATGTCATACATCACAGCCAGGTGCTGATGGCCACCTCTCCTGAACCCGTTCACAAGATGGCCGCCAGTCCAGAGCCCATTCAAAAGATAGCTGCCAGTCCAGAGCCTGTTCACAAGATGGCCACCAGTCCAGAGCCTTCAGCCATCATGGCCACCTCGCCAGTGGTCCAAAGTCTGGAGGTCCCAAGTCCAGAGGTCCCAAGTCCGAAGGTTGCAAAGTCCCCTGGTCCCAGAGGTGTCTGTTCTTGAGGTTCTACCCTTGGAATCCGCTCTGACGGTGGTAGCTGCTGCCATACTGTGTGTCTGGGCTGTGCGCTGTTCATCCGCACCGCAGGCTGTTTCTGAACCCACTGAACTCCTTGCCTCATCCAAGATGGCCGCTTTTGGGTCCCCTTGGGGGGGCTCTGTCACTATCCCAGTCCATGTTTCCTTTGTATTTTTGTTATGTTTATTAGTTCCTCCATATGTGTCTTGTTATCTTGTCAGTTTCTATATATTTAAACCTCAGTGTTACCTTTGTCTAGTCTGGGTCATTGTATGTTTGGTCCTGTGCAAAGTGGCTTTTCCCCTCTTCCCAGTGTCTTTGCTCAGTGTCCTTTGGATTATTTTAGTTCCTTGTTTCTTTGATCTTCTATGACTTTGCGTTTTTGTTTACTAAAATCTTTCCTCGTGTGGATCCAATGTCCGACTTGGCTACTCCCCGTTGCAATTCTGTTTGGAGATGCAAACCTCACCCCCTTCCTTTTTCAATTCATGGCTATGTTTATGTGTGTGGTTTTGTGTACATACAAAGCATTTTACCATGCTTTTTTGGGCCATCATATGTATCCACGATGTATATAATTTCTCAGGCCAAAAAATCTAAGTGTCCCTCAATCTCTTTCTCTGAATATTTAGTATTCACTCAGCTTGCTGGGCCTATTTGTTGTAGGACAACACTATTGAGCCACAGCAGAATGAGAATGTACTGCAGTCTTTGTAATGGAAACGGTGTGCACATGGGCTTCTAACTACCTGTTTTGCTCCATCTGACACACACGCACTCAAGGCTATTTATCATTTGGACGATCATGGCCTGTCATTAACATTCACTTAGAGATTTAAGTAAGTTAAAGAGCATTGTTTGACATGCGTCCTCCTGCTGTCTTGTGCTGCCTAAACATGCGACAATGACCCTGTGATATTGATACTGAAACCTCAGCAAATGAAAGACAAGGCCCAGACATAGAGAATGTCATTACAGAAAATTGGAAACAGTGTAAAGTCCCCAACATTATCTTTCTCTCTCTCTCTGTTTCTATCTCACACACACATAGACACACACATTTTAGACAACTCACAAACCTCATCATCTGGAGCCTTGAAGAGGGAAGATTGTATACAGATGCACAGGGAAGGAGTGAGCAGGGGCCACTAGAGCTTAATAAGAGTAAAAGACAACCAGTAATTTACCTTTCGCTTTCTACTTATTGTGCAAAGAGACAGGAAGAGAAAAGAGAGAGAGGGAGAGAGACAGATAGAATGACTTTAAAATGGTGCAAAACACAAGAACTGAACACGAACTGTTTGTCCAAACTGTAGCTTCACTGTTAGATTAAATCTAAATGATATCTGGTAATCTACTCTGTCAGACTGCTTCCGACATGAGGGTAAGATGTTATCGGACATAATTGCAGCACAAAGGCACACTGTTTTGTGTACACACCTTAGATGTTTACATTAGCCCGTTGTCGTATGAGAATGTTGTTTAAAAACGAAAACGATTCTTGTTTATATTGCAGTTTCCACGTGTGTTTTAGACAAAATCTTGGTATACCCACACAAATGTTGACAGTTGTATAGTTGCAGTTGGTTACTAGTCACAGACCGGCCAGTACAAAATGAACATGGTGGCGAGTAAAATCAAGGATGTCTACGTGTGGATAACGTTAGATGAGGTAATCCATGTTGTTAGGCTTGTTAGATTTCATTCAGTGCTGCGTAGACCGATCAACATATGACATCGCAGTAATGAGTGATCTATTTAAAAGCATACAGCTCTCAATTCTCTATCGCTTTGCTGTGATGACACTGTGTCGATCCGTGTACGCAGCATAGCTTGAAGTGAAACAAGCCTGTTGCCCCTTGCGAATCTGGTCATTGTCGCCATCAGTTAGCGTTATGGCTCATACGACAAGGGCTCAACGAATCAGGCAAGCAAACACAATGATACAGACGACTCAATCAATAAGCGAATGGGGGAAAATCCCAGAGTTTTCAAACTAATACAGGGTCTGGAGCATTTCCAAAAGTCTCCATTTTTGGGGGTCGAAAACTTCATAGTAATGTAAACACCAGGCATAACTGTTGCAAGAGTTATGCGTTTTAAAAGAAAACTCACTAGTATAAACGCAGCCTTAGATAGTTTTCTGTGATTTACTCTCTATCTTTGGGGTTTGGTTTCTTGTTTAAGAAAGCTGCCTTCATAAAGTCATAAACTGAATTTTGAAAAAGATCCTCTGTTCTAAAACAAAATAGAGCAAAACTGGGTTTTTATGATATTATTCCACTTAGTGTACTTTAAATAAATCTGGTCAAAGGTTCTTGTACTAAAATCTTAATTTTGTTTTCTTGGACCCTTAAATCTAACTGCCTAACTATTTGTTCTTTTGTCCTTAGAGCACAGTGACAGCAGGCAGGTCTCAGGTGAGAAGTTTTGCATGAACACTCGCTCTGTCAGCGGCACAAATAAACCTTTACCACAAAGGCAGCTGTGTGCAAGCAGTGACTCTAATGAGTTTGACTGAATAATGAGGGACCTGCTGTTACTGGCAGCTCTAAACATACAGGTATTAATGGCAACGGTCATTCTAATCTCGAAATGCCACATTAATAGTGAACTGTAGAAACCAGAGGGTCCCAATGGTCTTTTAAAGGCAATGCTGAAGGACCAAACATGCCTTGTGCCAGATGAGGGTGTGTATATGTCTGTGCCAAATAAGCCAGAACGAAACTGTACCTATGAAACATTATTAGGGCAGCAATTCTGCTGAATCCCAAAATGTTAAGCATGATACGAAATGGCTATAACAAAGTCCTCTTTCTCTTAAGTAGCCTTTTAACATTAAATTAAAAACATTAAAATCTGAAATTTATTCAATCTATTTATTTTTTAAGCAACAAAAATAGAGCATAGCTCTGTAAAGAATTTGGCCTTCATTCTAATCCAGATGGCATAAGCATAAGTGGGATTATAGCAAATATGGCAATTCCCGCCTGCTTTGTAGAAAAGTAGATCTAAAAATCCCCTGTCCCCAAAACCTCTTGGCAGCTCAGCTGGGATAACACGCGGGGGTGATGTCATCAAGACGTGATTGCACCTAATGACATACCCAGATGCAGTGAGGTGCAATCGCATCTCTAAGTCGACTCCAAAGATACAACAGCAGGTCAGGTTGAGATTCAATAAGGTTGGATACGATCATTTACGCTTGAGGTGCATGTGATAAGAATTAGGTCTCTTGTGCTCTGGGGAGCCCAAACAAGTACAGGCTCCTAGATTTAGGAGCTGGATACTGAAAGAAAGGCACAGGGCAAATCCCTCCGTGTGTTTATGCACCTCTCCAACAACTCCAGCATGCCCAATCAACAGGATGAGTTGGCACACAAACCAAATGATCTGATAATTTTAATGGGGTACCCTGCGATGAGGTTACAGTGGTTTACAAATATCTAAAAATGTCACCACCAAAAAAAATTGCATCTGAAATTATTCTTATGATTTATGCAGATCAATGTGTGAAGTGTGTGTGTGAAGGTGAATGCCAAAGTAAGTGCATGTGTGTTCTGTAAATCTGTTGTCAGATGGCACAATTAAGAGGATTTTCATGTCTTTTATTCGAGTCTGATTAAATTAATGAAAACAGACACACTGCAAGACAAAGCAATGTGTGAGTGTTTATTCTAAAACGTCCCATTTGAACCCATGTTTACATTAAACTTTATCCACCGTTTTTACTATGGCCATCCATTTGCTGTTATGCTATTTCAATTGTTTACATTTTGTTTGTAACTATAAAATGTATGCATATGTCCTTTGTCTATTCTCTGTATTAGATTGAAAATGAATAAATGAACAATTAAAATGCAAACATATACTTTATAGTCATTATATTTGATAAACATTTTAAACAAACAGTAGATGTCTATGGCATGTGCTCATGTATTCCTTTATTATATACAGAACACCATGATGCTTCTATGTAAACGTTGGATGGCTTGCCATATTTGGAATTGTTATTAGAGATTTAAATATGCATCAAAGTCACCTTTAATCCCAGGAATTGAGATGGGGAAGAGCTGCTGTATTTCATTATGGATATGTTGCATCTTCAGCTAGAATTTTCTCAGAACAGCCTTAGCTTGGCTGTCTTAAGAAAGCTGTGTGCATGCGTGCGTGTGTTTGTGTGTGTGATCGTCTTGTAAAGGACATTAGGGAATTTCCTGAATTGCTCTATTCAATATTCTCAGAATATTATAAATAAACACACAGAAAATAAAATGCACACACACTCTTTTGCTTATCACAAGCTGGGCTTTACTGAGCAAAACTCTTGCAAAGCATTACTTAGTCTTGCACTCATTGCAATTCAGAGCCTTCCTTTACAAGGCATTGAAACCTTCAGAATATAAGTTACTTGCATTCTGTTTTCATCTACATTATGTTGTGTCTGTTGTTCTTTATCCTATCCTCGGTGGCAGTGGCATGAAATAAAGTGGGATTCAGAAGTCACATTAAATATAAAGAATCCAAATTCTATCTTTGAAGTAAATGTATACATAAAAAGTATATTATTCTGCAAGGTTCACTGAATAATGAAAAAAGCAAATCTGTGATACCATAATAATTAGAAAAAAGTCAGATGGTCTTGTATAAATTGCAAAACGCAAGATGTATTTTGGAACATTGTCAATTCATGCTGGAAAAATATTAATCATGGAGATCATGATATAACAGCATTGCTATTCTAAATGATAAAATAATATGCCTGTGAAATGTTTCACTGAAATTCTTATGCTAAATATATAATTTACAATGACAAATATTGTAAAAATGCAAAACACAGACTTCAGAACTTGTGGTGTGTTTCTCTGTTATTTCTTCTCTATTCCCCCCTCTGAATTGCTGGCATTGTTGGGCGATCTGCAGGAATGGGAAAGGTTTTTGGCATGCCTTTTAACTAGTCCCATCCTGATCAACACGAGCCAGAACACTCAAACCTGGCCTCCAGTAAAACAACACCCAATCAAACAAAAACTTTATTAATAGAAACAGAAAAGATATGGATTTGGCAGCAACCCAGCTGACATTACCCTTGAGCAAAGTTTTTACACCTTATCTGATGAGACACTGCAAAGGATTCCCAAACTGTGTATGTAATTTGTGTGCCCAAAATTGAATAAACCCTCACCTTCACCTTTAAATGTACAACTGATTGTGAGCTAAAATGTGTATTACAGTGCATTCACACATACATGTCCTTTATTCAGAAGTGTTGTGATTGGGCGATACATTCATCCTCAGATAAAAACTTGATTAACAGGGAGGGTCATGCAGCAATGTCTGTTTCTAATGGGAAGAGAGATTAAGTGAGGTGTTAAACTCGCTGTTTGATGGATAAAAAGTAAAAGTTGTACAAATACACACACCTCAGCAGTTCGAGCTGAATAAACACTAAAATGGGTTTCATGGTCATTTGATTGGCCTACAGACTGACTTCAGCCAGATGTTGCCCATGGGATTTCATTCAAGGTAAAACAAATATCTTTTGTATCTACCCACACACATAGGTTGTGTCCCATTACCTTTCTTGTGAAAATATACACTTAAACATACAAACATAAAAAATACCTTAAGGCATAACAGCTAAGGCATATGACTTACAATGTACTTGAACATACCCAAAGTGATCCCTGTTTAATAAATTGATCTTGTAACTTCAATAATGCTTCTAGCATTATTTCTGTCTTTGGATTGTTTGTTTCTGATTGGTCGACCGTGATATTTTGCGGTTAAACATTTCTACATAACGACTGGTAAGCTCTATAATTGACCGTTGACTCTCGCACCCAGTTCCCACACAGTGATAGTTTCACGTCTCTTGCAAGTCCCAATGCATCAGTGTAGTTTTTTTCCACATACTTAAATAATTCTTAAAAAATCACCAAAAATCAATGCTTTTTTGTAATGTATGTACAATGTACTCTCTTTAGAAATGGTCTTCACGATGCCATAGAACCCTTTTTGTCTGAACAAACTTCTGACATCTGAAGAACCTTTCTGTTTAAAAAACGTTTCTTGAGATGAAAGTATGAAAGAAATGGTTCTTAAAGAATCTTTGATTGTAAGGTTCTTTGGTGAACCATAGTTATGCAGTTGGGTTCAACTCCTCATGTTTTCCTGTATTTATTTTATGATAATGACCAGCTGACTGTACATTATTATCAATTAAGCTCTTTGCACATACAGTCAGAAATTTCCATATGTGATTTTTTGTATTTGGCGCTTGTTTGTATGTTGTCCTTGAATTGTTTAAAAAGGCCTCTCTTAATGCTTGCTACAGAATGCGAAAAATTCATTTATGACGGACGAAAATATCGGAGGCAGTGTGCGAATGTGATTGATACAATGTGAGGTCGTATTTATTTTTTAGCGTGAGGAAATTTTCGACAGAAATTTCGTACTCAATGTGCAATGGCCTTTAGACTGGTTTCTCAGATGGATGAGTGTTTACATTTAGGTTTAATGAAAAAATCAGGATTCCAAGTCACAACAGGCTGTCCTGTTTCTGCCAAACCTCACAATGTAATCCAGAATGTGCTTCCAATGTGTAATATACAAATTAGTAATTTACCTTCATTAAGGTTATAATATTTCGACCAAGAACATTCCCCAGGCCAAATGAAAATGAAAGAAATCTTCAAGGAGCTGTGAAACACTTTTCCTCAATACTGTTCCAAAAGAATTCATCACAACTCTATTGGAAACACCATACCACCCTCTCTCCTTCTTTCTCTTCCCTCGCTCACTCCCAGTGAACTTTGTGAGTTTCTTTTATCACCGTTTGCTTTATGATCTGGGCTGTAATTGATTGCTCCCCGCAAGTCTGCCTAAAATCACTTCATGAACATAAACAACTAATAAAGTAAAACATGTGCTTGCCTCTCCTCCCACTAAAACCACACCAAGCACTGCCATGTCATGTGACTTCATACAAGCCAGTGAAACAAACAACACATACACACACACTCACATATTTATACATATGCCTGCAACACACAAACACTGCACATGTCTGCATATAAAAACACTTTTTGTGTACACAGAGCAGAGCCAAATGTTCAACGTTTCCTTCCTACAACCTTTTCTTTGAGTACACACACACACAAACTCAGAGCCAGCAGGACCATGCTGTTTTCATTAGCACCCTGTGTGTTTTATTGCCCAAATCGCTCTGCTATGGTCAGGAATCTGATCCAAGCCCCAAATAGAAACCATGGTAACCCATTTTCGTTGGAATTCTTTTGCATGCCCCTTGCACACACTTACACACTTACACACATACAGAAATGTACAGTCACTCAATGGAGTGACTTCATACATTTTCCCTGACCTTAAAAAACAAAAACGTATAACCCGGGCAAACGGCTAGTTTGTAGGTGCTTATGAACCAAAAACAAACACATATCATTTTCATATGCAAAAACATTTCCATTGGTTGGTCTGTATTTCGCATTTTATCCTTTCTTAAGCGGCCTGTTATGCTCATCTTGTTTTTTGACTGAATAAAACAAACATTCTTGCACTACTGGGATAGTAATACAAATTTCAGAACTAAAGGGGCATTAGAGTTTCCCTGAAAAATGTAATAGCCTCAGTGTTACTAAATTGGAGACTTTTCGTTAAATTAAGCGAATTTTTAGAACCCATTAGCGACTTGTTTTTTAAAAAGAGACTAGCGACAAATCTAGCGATATTCTAAATAAACCTTGGTAACTTATCGTTACATTCCGCATCACTTCTTGTGCCCTGGGAGAGTTTTTTATTGTGCATTTGGGTGTATCATGATTAAATATAATCCTGTATACAAAAACTCAAAAGAGTCAAAACATTTAAGAGACCTAAAGCGCTAACAGTTAGATATATGTAAAGACGTAAGTAGCTTGTGATGTCACATGGTGACATTTAGCGGCTTTTCAGGCAGGCTTTAGCTACTTTCCATTGAACACTGAATAGCATATGCTATTAAATCAGATGTGTTATTATTCAGGTGGCTGGCTACACTTATATAGTTAGACTAACTTGCTTGGAAAGATTTTCTTCACACTTTTGTTCCACCATGACAGTAGTTGATCTAAAATAATATTTTCTGCTGTAGCGCCCCTTGTGGAAACATTGAAAATGCAGAGCATCTAATGTTATGTGAAAAGTGTTTTTAGATGCAATAATGCCTAAAACCGCAGAGATAAACTGGTTCAGAATATCAATAGATTATCCCTGAAATTTCTTGAAGATTTCATGTTTTTACTTGGTGGTACTTGTCTCTTATAAGACTTATCATCTGTCTGAAGGTGACTGATATATATTGGCTTTTGCCAATACCGTAAGACTTGTTTTAAGCATCGATGTACGGTTTTTACACAGCCTTCGATTTCTCTTGCACTGGGTAAACCAGTGAAGCCTTTCATTAAATATAAGTCCTATTTTTACTTTTCATCTCAAAGCTGTAGCTCTTATTTACGATAATAAAGGGTGTACAATGAAGATCTCTCCCATTCGCCCTTCTCTCTCTCTGTGGAGCAGCCCATCTTTCTCTGTGCTAATGGTCCTGTTTGAAGTCTGTGTTTAATGGTTTGGGTCTCTTTGTCATGATTATATGTGTGTGCCATTTGCGTTCAGCCTGCAGAAATGAGCTGTGGGTTGTGGCGGCGCGTGACGTGGACGTGTGTGCGGTCTGGGTAAGAACGATTTTTTTATTTGTCACGACTTCATTCATTCCTCAAATTATATGCAACTGGCAGCTGATTTATTTTTGGAAAAGTAATACGCTTGAGACATTAACAGCCAAAACTGTTTTGTAGAGTATAGCACAGTGACACAGACACATTATATTATGATTGATTGTTTTTCTCACTCTACTGGACCTGGGAAACTGAAGCATCCCATATTATCAATAGTATTACTCACCATGATAAATGTTTCACACTGTAGGTCTGATCACTTAATGTTGTTCCATGGGATTGTGGGTAGAGAAAATGTGTGAGGTTTTTCCTGACCACTTTATTTATGTGAAAGCCTCTAGCTTTATAGGAACAGCCCAAAAATGTTACTTCTTTTGTCAGCCACAAACCCCTTCATCAATGCTATTATGAATTTATATAACTTTCTTCTGTGAAACATAATATGAAAAATGGCTTTAGTGTATGCAATGAAAGTGAATGCTGGGTACCTGGGTTACAAAATACAAAAATGAATTCATTAAAGATGTTCATATGCTAGAATTTTCATATGTGCTTTATTCCAAGTGTAGTGTATAACATGATGGTGTCAAATTTTCTAATCTTATTTGTATTTCCACATATTAGGAACTTTCCTCATCATAATCTGTCATGAAACCGGTCCTCAATCACATAAAGCATGTATGCAGATTGTCGAGATCTACAGTAAGTATAAATACATACATTTCATTAAATAAAAAATGGAGCTTAAGTCACTGTAAACAAGAAATTGCGATCATTTTTACTTCCATATTTTGACGCATTTCTAAGTGAAATGGAATTTTTTATGAGAAAAATAGGAGGCCTTGATTTTGTCTTTTTCTGCGATTTGATTGGATGTATAAAAATAGTAGATACATTTTGAAATTGATCTGGCAGCAGTTAACGTATGCTCTGCCCAAGGCGTCTATATGTCATCTAAGATGGATAGTCATTTCAGGACGCAAGGTCATTTTCAGATTTTAACTAAAGATTATGAGGGCACAAGATTTTTATAAAGAGAATGACCCACAATGATAAACCATTTACAAAAAACGCTGTAATATTTCATGAAAAAATAAGCATTGTAATCTTTTATTTCACCGGGACTTTAAATGCACCAAAATCATTGCAGTACAAACAGTAAATCATTTCATATTTGTGTGCAACGGAAGACAGGATCCTATGCAGGTATTAAGCAACATTATGATAAGTGGGCTAAATATTAAAATAATTTTCATTTTTCTGTGAACCATTCCTTTAACAATCAAGAGCGGACGTGGTGTATGTGTGTGTTACCCCCCTTGTCTGTGTGTGTCCAAAGGGTCACACAGCACACAAAAAGCTTGAGAGTGGGAGTAATGAGACATGTGTGGTGTCAAAAAGACAGAAAGAATAAAGGAAGAAAAGGGTGGAGGTTCGACGGTCTTCTCTGTTTTGAAGATCTGGCGACACTTGTTTAAAGTCGATTTGACCATTAAACTCTAGTTTATAGATCATAATTATTGATCTACAGGTGCACATACCAATGCAGGAAATGTAAGATTTTATTATGGGTTAATATTTGGTCTCTGGAATATTTTAAAACTTTTTTCCAAGACATATCTAACCTGTCCAGGAAACTGCCCCACAAATCTTGTCATTTTTATAATAATAATAATCTTACACATGCTGGTAAAATGTATACCTTGTAAGTCCCTTTGAATAAAAGTCTCTGCCAAATTCTATAATGTAGAGGTATTTTTAACTATGTAAACTTAGAAATCACACTGTGTACACACATCCTATATTTGTCACACTCTGTCACACTCTACGACAATACTGAGTACGGGAAGTGTCTCAATTTAGCTTTGCGGAACTGTAACAGTGACCTAATTTTGCAAAGAAAAATTCCAAAATGGTCTGAAAATCTCAGCATGCACCATGATGGATATTAAGAAATATTTATGATAGCTACAGTAAACATAAACATTGTCTCACTAAGCAGCTGCAGCAGTTTCTTCAGCAAATACAATATAATATACTATGATACTTGAAAAATTTGGATTAAGAAACCACATGGCCAATTAAATGAAATGTCACATGCAGAGGGAGTGATTTGCTACAGCCCTTTTCGAAGTCATTGAACGTCAGACCCTCAAACATGGTGTTTTACTGTGGTAGTCTTTGCTTAGCAATGGTAGAAAAATCGAATCAACCGATGCCCTTCGTTGTTTGGCAGATCTGGGCAGATAAACAGTAGGTGAAAAGCAGACAGGTCTGTGGGGAATGAGCTCTATGTTGTTGACTGATATATGATACCAGCTGACATCTGGCACCCTGTTAGATTGGCGTCCCCACAGCACGCACACAGTTTAATAGCACTACGACTCACGCTCTCCAATAGATACTACACATAAGTACAGGTCCCCATAGGGCCGTATAATCTATGGGCCGCTGGCACCACTGAGACACACACACATACACCAAAAAACATGCCACATGAGTCCCTCATGTACCGGCTAGACAGAGGTTATTCTGGGAAAGTGGAGGGTGTAGCACCCTCTTAGGAGTTACACGATGGAGACCAACCGTCTGAGTGTGAGTGTGCGTGTATGAGTTCAGTTATAGGGAAAGAGGTAATGTCTGTCACTCACAATATTCTGACACTTGCCATTGTGGTCTGGAATGTGAGAAATGTGTTTGATCAGTAGAGGTGGCTGCACGAATCTGCTTTTGTATTCGATATGTACATATGAAGTGTGTGAGAATATTCCTGCGAAAAACTTTTCTTTACCCTCCAACAACACTCATTTCTCATCTGTCACTTAAACGCTGCAGCTGGTTATTGTCTGAAGGTCTCTGGTTACCTTTCTTCTTGTCACAGATCACACACACAAATATTGACCAGACTGCATATTTCACTATGAAACAACCTTTTAAAGTTTAAAATTCTTCCTCTTTTAGTTTTATGCACAAAAATATTATTTGGTATAAAAGATACATATCCATGTCCAAATTAAATATTAAGCCACGTAAAATGACATATTAACCCCTGGTTTCTGATATTTATCCCACTGCACTAGAGGTCTTGATTTTTATAACCAAAAAATATAAAATACAGTTTAAAATGTCTATAGACACACAAAAAACGAAAGAAAAAGTGTACTAGAAATTTTCTGCCAAGACAGAAAATACAGGTGGAACTCAATGCAGAATGGACACACTGTAGAATTTTTTTTTAAAAAAAAACTTAAAATGTACTGTTAATACTGGTAACTTGAAAATACTTTGTGTTTATTCTACAGATATTTTCGTTAATGTTTGGTAAAAACTGGTGAAACAACTTTAAATACGTAATACTTAAAATGTCTTGATATGTCTACAGTATATAGCTCCATATGTTTGCTAAAATGTATTGTTCTCTATAGATTATGCTCTTAAAAACAAATCCCATAAAAAACATTTAATTCATATAAAAAAATTGTCACATAAATATACAAGTTTTTCCCTTTATTTTCCCTCTGACTAGTGCATTTTGCAGTCTATTTCTATAATTGACATTTTTTTTAGCATATTACAAAAACGATTTCTGTTTTCTAAATTTTGTAAAATAAAACGGTAAAATCCTGTAGAGTTTTTACAGTTTTTACCGTGTGCAACACATTATAAACAACATTTGCAGGACACTTATTGACATGTCTTTGGAATAACCTGTGATTTAGTGCCTTGCCGAGGGGCACAGTGTTGAAGATTAATTGCTTTCCCATTGTGCCCAAACCTCTCAATTTCTAGTCCTAATGTTGAAAAGCACACATTTTGTGAAAAAAAGAGATCCTTAAAATGAGTTTAATGGATGTATCATATTGTGGTTTGGTTACCATAACATTTGAAATGCACACTGGAACACAACTTACCATCATTGGTTAAGTTGTCTTGTGGGGTTTACCTACTGTATAAACTCCCCAAAAACAGTATTATAACAGTTGTGTTTACTAGACAGACTCAAGGACTCAGCAAAGTTAAGTATTGAATCTAATCCATGCACACTGAAGTGCTCATGCCATCTAGTGGTGTTTTCTTTACTTTTAAAACTTGAAACGTTTCGATTAGGGAGAGGGGTTTCTCTGTTTACCAGCTAAGGAGGTCACGCTCTTGCCTGAAGTAAACCTCTGCAGCTGAGGGGTTGAGAGGGGAATCCCTGTTATCTTTATGACATTCTGGGGAGGGAAAATGGAGGGCAGAGAGAGCGAGAGCATCTGGCCCTCTCGGTTAAACTTCCGTGACCTTCAGATTGTTATATGAGCTACAGTTACTTAGGTTGAATAGTTCTGGTAACTCAAGCCCTGTGCTGGTCCCTGTGCTCTCATCACTACAGCTATCACCTGCTCTTCAGAGCCCACAGCCAAACCCGCGGAGAATGCTTCCTGCTGGTTACACTGGACTGAGGATTGTGTGTCAATGATTTACTCAGTTAAGTGCTTGTGTGGGAACATTTTTCATCTTTTAATGGACAAATGGAATGCTTGCGATAACAAGGCCCAGTATATGCCTCATTGGCGCCCGGTCTTGATGTGTCATTTCTTAGTTTGAGAATTTCTGGATGCCTTTGCGGCCTATCAACATGTTCAACAACATACCAGCAGGGAGGTTACATAATTTGTCATCTCAAGGCATGACACCTTAAACTTCTAGTATAGACTTTGAACGTTTGACCCGTTGTTGTAGATTGGGTGTAATGGCATTTGAGAGATTAAATATTGAGATCGTATACTGCCATCTATTGGTTATCGCACCAACTGCAGAAGACTATCTGATCACTTCTTAGTTTATTTTTCAGGAGTCATGTTAGATGACATGTTAGATGAAAATTCATATTCATATAAATTTCCCCCAATTTTAGATATTAGTAAAAGCTCATATCTAAATTAGTAAGAGCACCCATTCTAAAAATCAATATATTCATTTATACACTACCATTCAAAAGCTCAATGTAACTAGGGAAATTAAAACAATCCCAAAATATATCAAAACCTGTGACATTTCAACATCATTGTAGTCGATGTGATTTTATTAAACAGCTTCTTAAAGCCTCACCCAGAGATGCCTTTTTAAGCAGTTCATTTTAATTGTGGGTTCTTATTGGCTGCTTTTTTCTATGATTTATTCAAGTTTAGATTCATTTTTATTAAACGTTTTCTAAAAAGGTCCGTTTGAGCAATTATATTTTGAAAAACTGATTTCTGACATTTAAGCATAGACTTTAGATTAAAATGTTGTTCACAACTTTTCTCTCAAGTGACCATAATCTTTTAAATGCTAATTTTATCAAATAAGCATATTTATGAAAAAGATCAGGCTACTATTTGTTTTTATCACTGCCTTTTTATATTTTGTTTGCTTTTCTGTAGTCCAACTGCTGTCTACACCAAGGTTATGGGTTCGATTCCCAAGGAATTTATGTACATAATGTTAGTATGTAGGGGTTTGGAAGGTCTATTGACAGAAATGCAACACAATATACATAACTATGTCTCCAAAGTTGTAAAAAACCTTAAATAATGAAGTGTTAAAATCACATTGCTCCTTTAAAGTGACAGTTCACCCAAGAATGAAAATTCTGTCATCATTTACTCACCCACTTGTCATTTCAAACCTGTATGGCCTACTTTCTTCTGCAGAACATAAAAGGACATATTTTAAGAAAGCTGGTAACCGAATAGCACTGGCCCCATTCACTTCTGTTGTGTGGACACAAAACCAATGCAAGCGAATGGGGGCCAGTTAACAACATTCTTCAAAATATGTTAAGTCATACAGATTTAAAATGACAAGAGGGTGAAAAAATGATGACAGAATTTTTAAACTAAAATAGATTGCTTGGCACCTGACATTTTTGGTATTAAACACGGACTACTGTTTATCATGCTGTATTTGTGATTTGCAAAATTTGGAAAATGTAAAGCAAACAGTTTCTAAATGTGGTGTTAATTTAATATCTGAAAATCATTCTCCAGCATGTATTCACTATCAAAATTAGCACCAGATAAGTCCAAATGAATACAAAATTATTTTTTTGCATACATGGAACCAATTGTCACTTCATGTAGAAAAAAATCAAAGATCTATTTTTTCTGGTCTCTCAAAGGGGTGGTTAGGTTAATTCAAATACTATGGGAGTCAATAGCGGTTAGATTTGATAATCTTCCAAACATCTTCCTGTGGGTTCAGCATAACAAAGAAATGTATACACGTTTGAAACAATCAAATGATGACAGAATTTTCATTATTTGGGGGTGGGGGGGGGGTTGGGGAGTATCCCTTTAATGACACTAACTAAAGCTGAATAAGAATTGACCCCTCTGCATGTGAAGCATTATGTTCAGTGTTTGATTATACAATTAGTATAACAAAATGGTACAATCAACCAAAAATAACAACAGTAAACTTAAATGAAAAAACAAACAGTTTTATTGAATTTAAGGCACAATACAATAACTACATTGTATACCTAAAGTCATTTGACGATTTCAATTCAGATTTTTCAATTGTTATATAAGAAATAGGTGATGGATCCCTCATGACTTAATGAGAGGACACAAAGAACAGTTTCTGAATCTTATCCCCGAGGACTCCCAACAGTACACTTCCTTGATGACTCATGTGTATATGTACTTTATTACACGAACAAGCTAAAGTGTTTAATCAGGTGTGTTTTAATAGGAACATATTTGAATGATGTACTGTTGGGGAACAGGTATACAGGTCTCAAGGAACATGTTGGAGAACCCCTGGACTAAGTGCTTATGCTGGTAAGGTGCCATTTCTGTAGTAATTCCAGTGTAGAGACATTTTTACAGTTACAGTTTAGTGTAGCGTATGTATTTTTTCCCAGAAGGCACCTCTTTAGTGGTAAAGCCAGCTGGGAAAAGCTTGTTGGCCTCTTCTTCGGAGAGGGACGGGATGACCATAACCTCCTGTCCAGGCTTAGATAAGCACAGAAAACACATATATTCCAGCATTAAAAAAAACACTGATTGTAAAACAAATATATAAAATGGAATAAAAAAATAAATAAAAAATAACAACATTCTATGACTATTTTCAATTTCACAATAAATAGGCAAAAATCTAATTCCACTACAGCATTAATAAGTTAATCGATTCAAGGTCTCCTTCTACCTCATAAAAAATCAAGACATTTAAAATTTTACCTTCCAGTCCACAGGTGTGGCCACCTTTTTAGTAGCAGTCAACTGCAGAGAGTCTATAACACGAAGAATCTCATCGAAATTGCGCCCCGTAGTGGCCGGATAGAGAACAGAGAGCTTTAGTCTCTTATCAGGACCGACAACAAAGACCTGAAAAAAAAATAGGACAAATGGCAGAGTTTGATATATTTACACAATTTTAGCTACAAGAGTTCTTGCTCGTTTCATAGCTAGAGTGCTATATTATATACTTCAAGATCAAATGTATCAGGCTAGTCCCTCCTAATATACAGGTTTTTCTATTTCAGATCCACCAGTCAATAGTACTTACACAAAATCAAGCATGTAACCGAACACATTAAGATTGCAATTAAGGATTAAAATTCATTTTAATTTCATTCCCTCCAGCCTCAGGGATATTAGCATTGCTCTACTGTTTAAGCTATGGAAATACAGTACTGTGTATATACTGTATGATAGCACATCATTGGGGTAAGCTACAGTCAACCTTTGCAGAACTTTCTGTGAGACCAAAGTGCATGAAATTGCACGACAAGATAAACCTATAGTTTTTTTTTAGAGGCATAGGGGACTTTGGGTGAGTTACATTAAGTAGAACATCAACAGAAATTGTGTCAGGCGGATCAGTTTCACAATCATTATCTATTCACTTGATCCATTTCCAAGAAAAGTGGGTGTAACATGTTTACAGGCAAAAATACTTAAGTTACCGTAGTTATTTAACAAAAACTTTTCAATTCTATTATCCTTTTAACCTTTGACATGTAATGTGTTTGATGCAGGTGAATTCTACAGGGCATAATAGGAAAAGACCTCATATTCTGTTTTTATTGAAACTCACACAGCGGGCAGTGAGTGGCATCCCATCTTTGTCCCTCTCATCAGGGTCCAGCATCCCCAGCAAGACCGCTAACTCCCTCTTGTTATCTCCTATGATTGGGTACGGCAGTGGACTGCGTACATTCTCTTGGTTGAATGCCATAATATCCTTGAAAGAACAGAAATTAAGTTACTACAGAGTAAAAATTATAATTATTTATCAAAAGTGTATTTGTATAAATGTGTGCATAGTGAGTGCGTAAGAACAGTTTCAGGCAAAGTGTGGGATCTATTTATACGTAGAATTGTGGGTAAATATAAGCACACCTCCGAGCATTCTTACGCAGAAAATGTAGTGGTAGAACACTTATACCACTAAAAGGAAGTGCCACCATTTCCAGCATCCTTTATCCAAATCATTGTTCAAGCTAGACATTCGTGTAATTTGTGTGAGAGACTACAAAAGCGAGATGGGAAATCATTTGAACTAAAGTTCAATGGCTGATCTAGCTTTGCTGGAAGATTTGGCAAACCTTTAAAAATTAAGTGAATGAGCATGGTACTTAAGAACATCTGGGATTTATCAACAAAGATTACTCACTGCTGTGCGTAAGAACAGTGTTTGATAAATGGGTGTGTATGCAGCTACGGGCACCTTTGACTCTCCAAATGTTTTTTTTTTAAATCAACCCCCTGTGAGTTTTTATTTTAATCATCAGAGTCTGTAATGCATATAAAACAGTCAACAACATTGCATGGAGTCATGTAATGTAACAAATAAAATGTGCTTAAGTAAAAGGCATGTGGGCAACAAAATGACATTTTGGCTAATATTTAAGCTTTCTGGCGCTACCAAGGTCTACCACATTAGTTTTGACTATTAACATCTTAATATACATGAGTTAAACAGTAATATACATTTATTTTATTTAAAATGTATCGCATATACAGAATTACTAACTGCATGGTAAGGACACACAATAAATACTGTGTATATATATGTTTTGGGGATCTTGTGAGTGAGTTAGGTGGCCTAATCTGTCAATGCACTCATGTGGTAATTTCTGTTTCAATAGAAACTAGATGTGGGTCGTGAACAAAAATGGTGTTTGGACCTATAAATGCTTTATAATTTTATATTAAATAACATTACTCATTAATTCTATTTTTTAGAATAGTTAAGGTGTGTAATGACACTGTGACCATATTTAAAAAGCGTCATATGACAAATTTTTACAACAATCTAAAATGAAACAGCTGGGACTTAAAAGTTGCAGCGTAGTTGCAGAAACACCAAAATATGGATTTTTTTGTACTTTCATTCATAGGGCAAAATATAGAACCTTTTCTATGCACTTGTGATAAATGAGGCCCCTGGTATTAGGTGAAAGTGACCTATTTGTCAGATATGGTGATCCATGCCCGAAATGTGACCTCTGCATTGAACCTATCCAGAGAGTAGTGAACACACGCACAGCAATTGTCGAACACACGTTCACCCGGAGCAGTGGGCAGCTATCACTGCAGACCCCGAAGAGCAAGTACAGGTAAGGTGCCTTGCTCAAGGACACATCATCGTTACCCGCCGGCCCTGAGAATCAAACCAGCAACCTTCTGGTCCCGACTCCTACTCTCTTAACCATCAGGCCACACCCCTTCGGAAATGTTATTCACTTCTACTATGAGCATCAATGCTGAATATGTGGACCTCTGCATATTTGGATAGTGAATGGGGAGTATTGTGGTTAAACAGACACACTTTCTGTTAACCATAATGTGATATCACAGTACACAGTACTGTGGGAACTGAGTGTCTGCCTAATTTACAGGAACCCAGCAAGAATTCAGCCAATATAGGAAGTCAGTTCCTGTTACTTTGATAACATATTTGCCATAAAAAATTGAATAACCGATTTATTTTAACTTTAATTATTACACATTCAGGAAACTCTTGCTTGTTCTTTTTAGAAAGTATATGAAGAAAGTATGTACATATATACACAAACCTCACTCCATTTGCGGTGGTCCTCGACACTGTCAATGGACAATGCGATCATCTTTACATCACGCTTCTTAAACTCATCACTGAGCTTTGCTGCTCGGGCTAGTTCAGTCGTACATACTGGAGTGAAGTCACGTGGATGAGAAAACAAGATACCCCATCTAATGAGGAAAAAATAAGTTGTAACATGTGCCTGTAGTCTTTTAGGTGGTAAAAGTTGCATTCATGAAAAGAAACATGAGGACAGGGAAGTTCAAGATTGAGTTCAAGCGATATCCTAGAGATTTCTGAGAGATTTTTTTCTCAGTTAATGCAGCAAGAGGGAATTTTAATCTTTCCAAAATAGTCACACCCACAGGCTCTCCAGACACTATTTTACTGTGTCATTATGAGATCATCTCACATGTTTCTCAAGGGATAGAGCAAAAGAATCATTCATTCCCTGCAGACATGAATGCAAGCCAATCTCAAAACATTATTTTATCTTGGAAACCACTATAAACTGAATAAATGAATGGAGGCCTTTTATATTAAGATTAGATAAAATGTTGATTCCAGTGCTCTAAATCACACGTTATCCCCAACCTGCAGCCTGTTGCTTTGACATCTTTTCAGATCATTGTTTAGGTAAATGCATAGGACAGCACTTTTTATTGAAGAGCCAGAAGAGCTGTGGCAACCACAGAGTTAAAGTGTGTCAAACCTTTGTCATGGCCCCACAACGGAAGGAAATGGTGTAAACTATTTGTTCTTCACGGCTTTATAGTGTAGTGATTGGATGATAGCCATAAATATGTTTTACATATCACACCCCAAAACATTCAGGGTGAAGACACCTCGCCCCTAGATTTTGCGACATGGAGAAACGTAATCCGGCCAAAAAGAGGAACTTTTCCGATTTAGAAATTAAATTTTAACCTTGAAAAGCAGATTCAAAGGAAGCAACACAGTATTTTTATATTGGATACTTATGTTTTGTAAATACGAGCGCAAATATCTTATTTTATTATTAGTGTTATACTATTATTTTTACACTGAAAGTATTGTTGTTGCTTTAAATTAGTTTGGTTGTATAATACATTTAAATTTAAACCAAATTAATCTGAATTTAGTCATTAATGTGTTAATGTAAAAACAAATGTCTATACTTTACTGATCATTTTAGGGCACAATTATAGAATTATTTTTATATGTAAATGATTTTATACAGTTTTCTTAAGGTAAAGAAAAAATGGTCTGTGGTGGAAGAGGCAGATGGCTGTTTCTAAGCAGGATAAAGGTTTAAAATATAATGCTGCTAATCTTGCATTTCAGGCTGCTTAAATCATGCACACACAGTTTTATGTAAGCTTCATTCATTTTTTCTCTTGCAGATCTGTAAGACGCATTCATACTGTGTCCCAGTACACATCTTCCACACCATTGAACATCGCACGAATAAAAAAAAACATCACAGCATACGTGTTTTCTGTTTTCATTAAAATGCATATTCGTCAAACAAAGAAGCTATCACCTTGCAAAGACATAGCTTACCCATTGCTTGTTATTGATTATTGTAGGTTTATAAATGTTTTACTTTTAATTGTGCATTTTAATTGGGGTAAATTGTCTTAGAAGTAGCCTAAAAGCTTTTTTTAAACGACAGCATCCGTTCGACTTGTAATTTCGAACATTTAATAGTATGTAATTAGGCTAGAAAGGAAAATATGAAATTGCATTCATATTTTTACATTTGTCAAAATAGAAAAAAAAAACTTTCTATTTGTCATTATTCGTTTTCAGGAATAAAAGCGTAAAGTGTACAAAGACATTCACGCTATCTCAAAACTTGTGTACACAAACTGAGACCTGTCGTGACCAACTGCTCACGTTCATATTGATATATGCCAAGTTTTGTGTGAAAACAACCGTACACTCAGTTTTCATAAATGAGGCCCATTGTGTGCAAAGTTTGGCTTGAAGTAGGGACCACAGACAAGCACCTTTTTTGTTAGGCAACATATTAAGGCCAGATGGGGACAGTTATGCAACGGGAATACAGCTGGAATACAGTCAGTTCAATTGACCCCACCCTGCTTAACACCAACACTTTACACCTGTCAATAGACATTTTATAGATGTTTTGGGGTTTGCACATTACATTAAAAGGAACATATGCAGGTGAAAGTTAACTTAAGGCATCAAAGTGCTTGATGCATCATGATTATGCATCAATGAAGCATTTGCCATTTAAATCTTCCAGTTCCATCATTTATATAATATAAATGAGCAGTGTGAATTTCAAGCATATCAGGCTCTTTACCAAAATCTAAACAATTCTGGCCTTGTTATCCCAACAAATACAGTCACAGTGACGAAGCACATTTTACTTTCCTTCAAACTCAAAATGGAGACAAATTTGAGAAAAGCATTACTGCTATAAGAAAGGAATAGCTGCTTTATAAATTGAAATGTAAATCTTCACTAAATTAAACTGCTTACATGTAAAGTTTCAACAAATACCCTTGATCTGTGAGCTGCTTACAACCTCTACCCTGCTATAATATACTAGTTGTGATTGTTAAAATACATAATAAAGTTTATGAGTGCATGCATTTTTATGTCATTTCAAGGCAAGCCAAAAAACAGGTTGTGTGACGAACTTATTGATAGCAGATTAATTAGATGGTATGCTACACCATGGAAGCCTGTCACTTCTATGGAATGTGCTGCAGTTAATAAAGAATAGCAAAATAAGCGAAAATAAATACAAATATTAAAACTAACCCATTATTTAATTATGAGTTTTAATCGGTAACATTAAACGCTTAAGCCTGCCATATTTACATAAATTATATTTGTTTATTCAGCAGATGCTTTTATCCAAAGCGACTTTAATGGTAAATGAGGAAACAGGAATGCCACAAGCACAGTATACAAAGCCATGTTTATAAACAGGTATATTGAAAGAGTATTGAGATTTTAGCACCCATGCAGATAACCATCACATAACCTTCCGACTGTTAATCACCTTATTCTTTCGTGTCAAATGAGAAGGCGTGCTGTAACCACATCAAACGTCAATATCACCCCTAACTAGGCCAACATGCTAAAATACAATAAGTAGCATATTTCGTTACTTACGAATTTCCCAGGAATTCGTGAAATTTGATCTTGCCGATCGTAGTCTCTGCTTCAAAATTAGGGAGCACGTCTCCCAGTAGAATGCCTGGCATTTCTGATGTTCAAAGGACTTTTTCTCAAGTCTTGTTGGCACATGTACCCATGGTACGGCAGTTTATACAGCACAAGCAGGAAACTATCACGTCACGTGGGCGGGGCGAGTTTGTGATTGGATGAAATGAAGTTCAAGGCTCAAACAAGCAAATGATTATAGTTCTTTTAAATTATTAAGAACTATTCTAAGCAACATATGGAAAACGAACACTGATATTACACATTTAAAAACAAAACTTCCTTTATGACTATATGCAAAGCCAATTATTTATTGTTCTAAAGAATGAATTTTATTTATTTATCTATTGTATAAATAAAAAGATTAAACACAAAGTTGTGTCATCTCATAAGCTCAGTGACGTTATATTCCAAAATGCAACACCTGATCAAATTGATCATAATACTCAATATAGGGCAAATGTGCTACGTTCAACATGTCATGTGAGTATGAGCTGCTCTATATGCATCAGTTACACGTACTTTTTAAACATATTTTTAATAATCTCATGGACTCGAATTGAATTAAATAATTAACATTTGTCCAGTCATCTGTTTTCACATCCAAATGTATGCAGTGCTATGTATTGAGGGGAAGAAAACGTTTAGACAATATTTCCATTTAAATCCAATATCTGGCACCAGAAGCTCACCCCTATGCAACACCCCAAGATCAGTTTGAACTGTGTTTTTCTACATACTAGATCTGTAGTGTATTTTATTCATCAGGGAGTGCGGCCACAGGGCTGATTTTTTTTCAAAACTAAAATTATTTATTTTATGAAGTCATGTGGTTGAATACAGAACGACATTTCCCAGAGTTCATTGCGCAGAAAGCTGCTCTTCAAACATGGCGCTGTACGGTGCAGTGGTTCGACGTGTTCTCTTTTATTACCTGTAAGCCGTGATCCGAAAACGAGTCATCTAAAAGCTTCAACAAAAAACGGAAGACACTCCATTCGTATCGGACCAAACTCTCTTGGCATCGGTAAAGTAAAATGCCTTCTCCTAAAGCGCGGAACAGTGCTGGGCGCAGCGGCAGTGTCCCGTCTCCCGGCGGTGGAACCGGGCGCTATGAGTTCATTGCTCTGAACCGAACTCCCCCGCACCTGCTGCAGAGACAGGGTTCCGATCCCACATCGGCCAGGCTCCGAGCCTCCGAGAGCCCTAACCGACGCCGGGGCTCGGGTTCATCTACCTCCTCCACCAGTGGACAGCAGTTACCAGAGGAGGACTGCATGAAATTAAACCCTTCTTTCATCGAGATTGCGCTCAGCTCTCTACTGGCTATCGACCTGTGGCTGTCGAAGCGGCTCGGTGTGTGCGCTTGTGAGGACTCGTCGTGGGGCAGCGTGCGGCCGCTCATGAAGCTCATCGAGATCTCCGGCCACGGGATTCCTTGGCTCGCCGGTGCCGCGTACTGTTTGTATAAAAGCGACAGTATCGCCGGTCAGGAGGTCATGCTGAACCTGCTCATGGGTAATGCAATCATTATAGGGTACCCTATAATGGATCGTTCTGTGTGTTGATTTGTCCCTCAGAGTGCAAAAAGGGTGGAAATATGTAAATAAGTATACACTTTTATTACTTCTACGATGTAATAATTTATGCTATAATTTGCAGGACATCATTTGTCAATGATGAAATGACCTTAAGTGCCCCATAAGTTTACTGTAAGGGCGTTACTGATATGTTTTGGGTACAATTAAAGAGTTTAAACTATTGAATAAGCAACATAGCCTGACTCTCATCTGTTCTTCATCAAACCCTGATGGTTGTTTTACATATTGATTTCTTAAGGGCTTGTCTTTTCTTTCCTTTTATTTTCAGACTCATTATTTTCCTCCGGTGTTAGATGTAATCAAATCATTATTACCCCCTTTACCTGTTACTCACCCCTGATATTTTTCTTTTGACCATTCATTTACTCTCTCAAGTGCTTTAAGTTCCAGAGAAATGCCCAGGTGAGGCACATTTCCATTGCACTATTACTGTGGTAAAATGCAACAGGCTTTTTATATGTTGCCTGCAGTGTTAAGAAATATTAATTTACCATGAGTGATAAGGAGCTATGGTGATCATACTGATACCACTGCAGCAGTTGTAACTTCTGTAACCTTGACATCCCATGAATAATTAATGTACAATATGACCTCAGTAGTTTGTCCAGCTTGTTTGTGAAGTTTGTGAGTTATATGCTTAATGCCCAGCAGACCTTCTTTTTTTTTGATTACAGTTAATTTCACAACTATACGCCCTGATCTGTTCATTTGTTAATGAAAACATTAATTTTGTTCATGCTGGTAATCATACAAATATTGTGGTTAAAGATATCCATAATTGGTCACAGATTATTATCATTATTAACAGATTAACGCTCATCACTCAAATTAGGGTTAGGTATCGAGAATCATTTTAGAACCGGTTCCAAATTTCAAAGAACCTGGGATTCGCTTGGATGCGAGCATTTCGGTTCTGTTTATCGATTCCAGACGATTTTAGTCACTCGCGAACGCTAGTTGTATCTGTCTGCTAGGAGGACCTGCGACAAGAACCTTGCCTCATTACGCACATGCGCACTTCATTACATTCGGCACTATGACTGACCGCAGCACACGTTCAAAAGTTTGGTTAAACTTTGTGCAAAAAGATGATAGTATTGCCACTTGCAATTTATGTGGTAAAGATATTGCGGCAAGGGAGGAAGTACCCTTAATATGATGAAACATTTGCTTCAACATGTTAGTAATCTGAAGGAATGCACCAGTGTTCCTCCTGCTACAGCGCACCAAAAACAGCTAATATTTCCAGCATCTCACACTCTTGATACATAATATATATATATATTTGTTTAGTTTACTTAATTTTTTTAAATAGTGATCACAATTAAATACATTAGAGAATTTGCAAGACAACAATTTGATTAGATTAGATTAGATTCAACTTTATTGCCATTACACATATACAAGTACAGTGTAACGAAATGTAGTTTAGGTCTAACCAGAAGTGCAATTAGCAAGTGCAGGATATTCAGTGTGAATAAATACAGAATACAATATTAGGAAAATACTTTACAAGGTGTTATATGAAAATACTTTAATCAAGGAATGTTCTATGAAAATATGACAGTCTGTATGTACTATGAACAATATATACAGAAGGCTATATACTGTGAACATTAATGTACAGGTGGTTATGAACAGATAACAATATGGACTATACAATAGTGCAAGTGACTGAAGTGTGCATTAATTACAGACATTAGCTATTAAAGTTGCAAAGTAATAGATGAGTTAATGCGGTTATTAAAGGTACGGTGCAGTATATGAGTTAATGCAGTTATAGAAGTTATAGTGCAATACATGAGTAGATGCAGTTAATACAGTTACAGTGCAGTAGATGAGTTAGTGCAGTAATTGAAGTTACAATGCAGTAGATGTGTTAATGCGGTTATTAAGGTTACAGTGCAGTAGATGAGTTAATGCAGTTATTGAAGTTATATTGCAATAGATGAGTAGATGCAGTTAGTTATGCAATAGATGCAGCAATGCAATAGATGAGGTACAGTGAAGTAGAGAAGTTAGTGCAGTTATTGTCGTTACAGTGCTGTAGATGAGTTAATGCAGTTATGAAAGTAGTCCATTAGTGCAAATGAGCATTCAGTATAATATTCCTGGTGTGCAAGTGAGCAGTATAGAGTGCAAATGATGCTATGGTGTGTAAATTATTTAAATAATATGAATTTGAGTTATTTAATCACTTTTTAAAAATGAATTAATTCAGTGTTTTATTCACAAATAATTGTTCAGAGAATGAACAATCTACCATTTTCAAGGACTCTTGAATGAATGATTCAATTAAAAATAATGCTAATTAGGGATGTCAAACGATTAATCGCATCCAAAATAAAAGGTTGTGTTTACGTAATTTATGTCGGTATACTGTGCTAATGAATTTTGTATTTATGAACACATACACATAAGTGCATTTATTTAAGAAAAAATGTTTTTTAGAATTTAAATTATTTGTAAATATTAATCAAAATATTTTCTAAATATATAGACAAGTATATGTAAGTTTTGTGTTTATGAATACAAAATGAATATGCACTGTACACAAACATATATTATGTAAACACAAACTTTTGTTCTGGATGCGATTAATCGTTTGACAGCCCTAATTTAAACACTTCTTATGTTGTATTTATGTGTTATACTTAAATAGTTTTGGTTTGTAATTGCATCTGATTATTCATTAATGGAAGTATTGTTATTATTTGACAAATTGTCACAGTTAACAGTTAGCCTACTGGTTAGGTTATAGCCTCAATGTGGCAAGAATAAAAGGTAAAAACTTTTTTTTCTTCTTCTTTTCTCCCCAAAAAATATTGGAATCGGAACAGAAATTCGATAAGAACCAGATTCAATGAACAGATCGGAAACACTAAATTTAAAACGATACCCAACCCTACTCAAATGGGAGTTTGGAACTAATTTAGAACAACCCTTAAGTGCCTTGAAGGGATAGATCCCCTAAGTGTAAAAATCCTGCCCATTATATATTCACCCTCATGCATGAATTTGAATACACTGTGTGTGGTCTTGTGGATCTGCCAAAGTCAAAAATATAAATGTTTCCTGTGTCACTAAACATCTGTCTGAATTCTATTTTGTTAAGGGCAACATTATATGTGAGTTAGTTGTATAGTCTCGCACTAATTTAACTCCTTTTTCTTCGGATTTTCAGCCTTGGTTCTGGATCTGGTGCTGGTTGGTGTGGTCAAGGCCGCAGTGCGACGCCGACGTCCTACCCATAACCAAATGGACATGTTTGCCACTTTCTCTGTGGACCTGCTATTCCTTCCCATCAGGCCATGCCACACGTGCTGCGATGTGTGCCCGTTTTCTATTGGCACATCTGGTGCTGGCTGCCCCACTCCGGGTGCTTGTTCTGCTCTGGGCGTCTTTTGTTGGTTTTTCTAGGGTTCTCCTCGGACGCCATAATGTGACCGATGTTGCGTTTGGTTTCTTCATGGGTTACTGGCAGTATAATTTGGTTGAGATGCTGTGGTTGTCACCACTAATGTTTCAAGGCATGATCGGACAGCTCGACTGAGAAGTTGTAAGAACTTGAGATAGGACTAGATTTTTTGGGGGGGATCTAGACTTAATCACTGTTTGGTGCAATTAATTCCATGTTGTTATTCATTATTGTTTCTTATGTCTACTAACTAAAATGTAATATATTATCCATCTTCCAGCAATGTTCAGGTTTTTTATGAAGTTCATTTCTGTCAGAAATCAGCAGTGGATTGTCAGAGAGTGGTATGAAGGGGTCTTATGTTCTATCACTTATCACTGTCTTCCTCTCTTTTTCTACTTTTCGACTGACCACTGTTGATTGGATCATTTGTGACTAATTTTAAAAACAGGTGTAAAGAGGGAAAATAGGTGTTTGAGATCTATGGGGTCTATTCTCATCAAACATCAGGCAGAGTTGTATCTGTAATTAATATGAAAAACTCTTCTTAGGTGAATATTTTAATAAGCAAAGAAAGATATGAAACAGGGGGCTGAATTTAACTGCGGCTTCCATACCTTAAGGGTACGTTGTGTCCTCAATAGATATTCACAGGGGAGTTGTGATTGAAGTTCTGTTGAATTTCGTATATTTACGGGTTGTATAAGGTTGATTTGATACAGTTTTATTGTTGTCCTGTGGAATGTTATCTGTTGTGTAGTGTGATTTCTGGATTTAATGCTTTTCTTTGTTCTGTAATGTTTTCTCTCGAATGAATGTAGCCCTGCATTATTGTGACCATGCCAAAAGATATTGCACTTTAAAAACACAATCTTTTTCAACCTGGTGTACATCAAATGTAGTTAATGTTTTCTGGGTTTTTTTAGAGTTAAAGTGTCATGGTATGGTATAAATGCATGGTATGTAGCAAAACTGTAGCCACTCATCACAGGAGAATCATTATGACAGTGTAAAAGTATTACACAGGCCTTCATTCCATCACTGATGGCTGTTACTTTCACCAAAGTCACAGAAACACCTCTTTAACTAAATTACACAAACTGTACAGTGATGGTACTAATGGCACTTTATATTTTATATATATATATATATATATATATATAATTGTACCAAGTGTATGTTCAATGGTATTTAAGCTATGTTAACATGTGTAAAAAGCATCACATACCATCACTTTTTTATAACATTCTTGTTGTTTTATTATTGTTTAATTAGTAATCATGGTTCATTTTTTATAAGGGATTCATTATTTTATACTGTGTGGGTTTCCAGATCATGTTACTAACCTGAAAAATAACCAAAAGTTTTCTTTTTCTCCTGAAGAATGTGTATGGACAGGAGCAGACTCAAGTTTGTGTGTGAAATATGATTTGAAGTTTACTCAATGCTGGAAAAAATGATTTACAGTATGTAACGGAACAAACATGCCATCGGCCTATCATTTGGCTCTTTCCTCTGTGGCATTCCTTTTTCAATCCAAACCACGGTTTTCTCTCTTATATGAAATTGGTCTCCTTGAGGGCTCATGACCTCAAAATAATAAGTAATAAGTTTCTTGTATTGTGTGTGGGAGTCTTCAATGTTTAAAGAGAACCATCTACACTCTTTTCATGTGCAATAATTTGGTTGTTTCATAAAAGTGCAGCCATTGTCATTTGTGCAATATAACAATATACGAGACAAGTGGGAACAAAAAAAGAATGCTGTATTTAAATTGCAATAATGGGATGTTCAGAAGCTGTGTTTGTTTGCTAGAGACCATGCATATTAGCCTTTTATACGTGTAGTTAAGGGAGGGGACATTTTTATGTCTTAAAGTCTTAAGTGGTTTCACCAACTATTACACTACAAATAATCTCACATTTGACAATTGCTGTCCAAAGTGGCAATGTAACTTCATGCTTATGTGGTAGATGCTATGATTGTTTACTATATTTGTGATGTAAAATATACTCTACATTGATCGTAACGTGATTGTATTTTTTGAATAAATATAACAATTTCATTGCGTTGATTCTTTTGAAATTTTGACCCATTTATTGACACTTTGAGAAAAAAAGAACAATCTGAACCCAATGAATAGTAGTGGCTCTATTTTCTATTATTATGCTATACATGTGTTAGACTTACCTGACACAAAAGGTACTTTCGTTAATAGTTATGTTTGTATTGAAGCATTTGGTACAAATACAGTAGATACTTACAACACATTATTTATAGTGTGCAGTTGTTGGGAGTACCACCTAAGTTTTATTTCAAAATGTGTTAAATTCATAAATACAAATTATAGTATGCACGTATAGTATTTATAATGATATGAAAGACATTTTTATTTATTTTGATTTTCTTTTCATGCAAGAATCATGAAACTAACAGCAGTTGCTGTGGAGATCTTATGTTCAGGAGGTTTTGTTGCATGCTTTTTTAGAGCAATTTTATCATATTGTTAATCGTTTATATGGCATTAATCACAAACTTTATGAGCAATTGAATATTCTTTTCACTGTGAGATTTCTGTGAACTGTTAAATGAGCCTGCCAGATGTATTCTCGTTGTTTTGCATCTGGTACATGAACTTTGCTCTTTCCTGTCATATCAAGTTTCTTTTAACACAGTAGTTTCAAGATTGAGCTTTATCTGCCTAGAAAAATCTACTTTTTTTATGAGAATTCGTTCTTGTCTTCTACTTTAAACCCAAATTCTACTTTCTGGTATAAAGGAACTTTATATTATATTTTATATTACTAAAACAATCCCTTTATAGCTATATCCTTTGTTAAGTGCTGTAGCACCACTATTTTTAATTGTGCTAATTGTAGATAACAATAATAATGTTTCTTCATAATCAAAGCCTGGCACTAATAAAAGATAAAAAAACGCTAACCTAGTTTTGCTCAAATCCATGAATGTGATTTCCTACTCATGATTATGAGTCAAAAGCATAAAGTCAGAACGAATGACATGAGTGGATGGATGGGTTAAGTCTTTTTATTTCAGAGAGCATTTCAGTCATCATTTGTGGGGATATGAGTCCTCAGAATTTTGAATGCATGTCTGATAAAATTGGTATGCCTCGAGATTGTTAAATACATCCTTTACAAGACATTACCGGCTTATGTTCTTCAGTATGAATGTGAGGAGCAAAAACATCTAGAAAGATATATCGCAAATCGTAATTTGTTCTGCTGAGAACACACATCCATCCATCCATCCATCCATTTTCTTCTGCTTATCCGGGACCGGGTCGCGGGGGCAGCAATCTAAGCAGGGATGCCCAGACTTCCCTCTCCCTAGACACTTCCTCCAGCTCTTCCGGGGGGACACCGAGGCGTTCCCAGGCCAGCCGGGAGACATAGTCCCTCCAGCTTGTCCTAGGTCTTCCCCGGGGTCTTCTCCCGGTGGGACATGCCCGGAACACCTTCCGGGGAAGGCGTCCAGGGGGCATCCGGAAAAGATGCCCAAGCCACCTCAGTTGACCCCTCTCGATGTGGAGGACCAGCGGATCTACTCTGAGCTCCTCCCGAGTGACCGAGCTTCTCACCCTATCTCTAAGGGATCGCCCAGCCACCCTGCGGAGAAAGGTCATTTCGGCCGCCTGTATCCGGGATCTTGTCCTTTCGGTCATGACCCACAGCTCATGACCATAGGTGAGAGTAGGAACGTAGATTGACCGGTAAATCGAGAGCTTCGCCTTGCGGCTCAGCTCCTTCTTCACCATGACAGACCGGTACAGCGACCGCATTACTGCAGAAGCTGCACCGATCCGTCTGTCAATTTCCCGTTCCATCCTTCCCTCACTCGTGAGACCCCCAGATACTTGAACTCCTCCACTTGAGGCAGGGACTCTCCACCTACCTGGAGTGGGCAAGCCACCCTTTTCCAACTGAGAACCATGGCCTCAGATTCAGAGAGATGAGAACACACAATAACTTTTTAATAAACTTTGATTCATTTTTTTATTCTCGACTAATAAAGAATAAAATATTGGGCAAAAGTGGCTATGTACTGTGGCTTGTAATACTTTATAGAGAGCTCATTTAAAAACAATAGGTTAAACTGTCATGGTGCCATTGGTTCAGAAAACCACAAACAGAAAAAAATTTCAGGGTAAAATCCCGCCCGACATTTTATTAAATGTCCGTGACATTTTATTAAAGAAAAATGCACCTTAATCAAATTCTAAACACTACCTTTTTCACACCCACTTCAGACCTCTATAACATGAGCGTAATAAAGATCCCAGTCGGGGTTGAATCATTGACTTTTATTGTATTTCTCCTCAGAGGGACAGTCTGGTAGCTGAACCCTTCTCTTAACAGGAATGAGTTTCAATTATGTTTCCCTTCTCACACATCTACAGTACACACAGCAGCAAATACACACCTTAGAAATCTATCATAAACTGGTCAATGCGATGCATACATGACCGCCCTTTGAGACAATTAAACATGATTATGGTGATCCACTCACATGAACATCTAGTGTGATATAATGTGTCTTTTTTAACAGCTGCAGTTAATGTGGCATGGACATCACAATTAGTTTGGCATGGCTTCAGGGGAACTAGGAGAGCATGACTTCAGCAGGCAGGAACATGTGTGCCCGGACTCTCTCTCATTTTCTCTCTCATTTTCTCTCTCTCTCTGTCTCTCTTCAGGCAGATCAGCAAGCACTAGTTACATTCACAACGAGAACTGCAAAACAGTGATAAGTTACAAGCCATATCACAGAATGACAGAATTAAGGGGCATCAGTCACACTAAAAATGAAAATTCTGTCATCATTTACTCAGCCTGTATGACTTTCTTTCTTCTGCAGAACACAAAGAACGCTATTTTGAATAATGTTGGCAACCGAAAAATGGCAGTGCCTATTGATTGGTTTTGTGTGCCTACAATAGAAATGAATGGGTACAGCCACGACCGTTGTACAGGATTCTTCAAAATATCTGCTTTTGTGCTCTGTGGAAAAAGTCATACATATTTAACATGACCAGAGGGTGAGTAAATGACGACAGCATTTTCGTTTTAGGGCGAACTATCCCTTTAAGCAGAAGACTTGTTTATTCACAGCATGTTTCTATTAGCATCCCATGAGATTTACCTGCTCGGTTTCACTGGTAGAATTTGATCTCTGCGTCAACACAGTCGAAGAACAGGTCACCAAGCTCCTGGCCCTGTATCTCTCCCCTAAGCATTGCCTCTATCTCCTCAAGACATTGAGACTCCAAATTTCTCATAGTCTCTTGTAGAGAGACGGCAGCATCCTGTTACACACACATACAGTACATCCATGCAAATACAATTATTTACAAGGTTATTTCATTAATATCTGTGTTTTTGCATTAGAAACTGATATTTCTTTTTTAATAGAAGTAAAAGACATTAGTCTCCATTACACCTCAGACTTACTGAATTGGTCAGTGCTGTCTGGTGGGCTTTGTATAGCTCATGTTTGCGATCCACTTGATGCTGAAATCGAGGCTGTGTCTTCACAGGATCATCTGGACCGTACTGCGGAGATACCACCATGCTGACAGGCCTCATGTTCTCAGAGAAGATAAAAGGCTTGAATACAGACCTGCAATTAGAGACAGTGAAAAAGTGAAATATCTGCCTGGAAAAGAAACACTCGGTTGAGTGTGTAGGGGTCAAACCTGGAGGGGTCAGGAGTAGCAGTGAAAAAGTGGATGCAGGGCATGCCTGGCTTTCGTGGGAGAATGGACACCATGCTGCCTGTGGTACGGAAGCCCTCTGAGTCCATACAGATCCCACTGGGTTTGTCCCTCAGGATGCTCATCATCACCTCTGCTGTCACAGAGCCTGTTTACAGGGGTCGAAGGTCAGTGAAGGAGGAGTGTGAAGAAATACAGAATAAACACAACACAAAACTGGATACATCATCATAAGATTAGAGCATTTTATATTGGACCTGAATGGGGACATAAACGGGTTGGTATGTCAAACTAAACTGAAGACAAATGTAAATTTGGGCAACCAAAATAAAACTAGCATGTTTACACTCCTAAACGTAACCCCACTCCCTCTATCAGTCATGACATCAGAGTAAAGTGCACTTACCATCATGTTGCTGAAGCAGGGCTGTGCCGCCCTTATAGCGCTGCTTGGCCATCTCCATCCTAGCAGGGGGGTTATCAGGGCTGAAGGCAGCGGTGAAGCTAAATTCCCCCTCCCCACTCCACCAGCCCTGAGTCTGGGCCACGCTGCGCAGATCCAGATGCTCTGCAGAGATCTCCGAGCCTATCGTCAGCTGGTTTGAGATATTCTTGACACCCTCTGATAAAAAAAAATAATCTCAAGTTTATTTTTAGAGACACAGTAAAACAAGGTTTTTCTAAACACAAGCCCTCACTACGTAAGATATTCAATATTATTCATATGCAGATTTTGCTACTGTACAGTACAAATACAAGTGCAGTTTGGTCCAAAAGACCATCCTGAAAATCTGGGATTTAAAGTTCCATGGCAACTTGAGTGATTGTTGGCATTAAAGCATAAAGGAACTTTTCACCCAAAAAAATGTCTGTTATCATTTGAGTTGTTCCAAGTCTGTTTAAATGTCTTTGTTCTGTTGAACACAGAGAAGATATTTGAAAGAATGCTTGTAACCAAACAGTTCTTAGCCACCATTGACTGCCATAGTAGGATAAATGTCTTTATAAATGTCTTTGTTTTGCTGAACACAAAGAAGATATTTTGAAGGATGTAGGACAGTAAATAGTTCTGGGTCACTTTTGACAACCATTGTCATTTCTTAACTATGGTAGTCAATGGTGGCCAAGAACTATTTGGTTACAAGCATTCTTCCAAATATCTTTCTCTGTGTTCATCAAAACAAAGAACAGATTCAAAACAACTTGAGGGTGAGTAAATGATGACAGAATTATTTATTTTTGGGAGGGTCAATTGTTCCTTCAAGTAAACCAAATTCTAAGAAATGTAGAAATGTTTGAAAATAGAGTTAAATAGTTATGCTCATGCCCTTACCCTATAACAATACATTATTTAATCCGTTAAATAACAAATCATTTACATTTTAAATGAAAACATACCTGTTTAAACACCAATGATCGTCAGAAACAACAAATATGTCTCCACACTCACCTGTGACTTTTTGAGCAGCCCACAGTTTTCCAGCAGTTTCTAGGACCCAGGCATCCTGTCTGTCCACTAGTAAGAAGGTGTTGTGGTAACTTAAGGGTTCGGTGGTTTCCCTACAGGCTCCACCCTGACCGTGCTGCTCCAGTAGACCTGTGATGACATTCAGAGCGGACCACGCACTGTCCCCGCGCTCCAGACCCAGCCTGAACACACAGACACAACAACTTTTGTCAATGGAATGTTTACCTGCAGTATTGGTCATTGTAAATAAATATTGTCAAAGAAATGGAAAGCAAAACTGAAAATGATTTACTTTGTACCTTTTAAAAGACATTAAAAAGTATACGTATATAATTAAGAATGACAATATGTAAAACGTGATGTATAATAAGGTTACGTTTTAATGGATAAAAAACCTTAAGAAAAAAAAGTGTAGTTGTTCTGGTCTCACCGAACCAGGTCCATTCCCAGTAAAGCTTCCTTTGGATCTACAGGCTCCTTGGTCCACACCGCTTCATTTCCGATACACACCCCATGTTCATTAGCTCCCATCTCAGCCCCCCAAAGCCAAGCGGGTCTGGTCAGCACAACCCCATGGGTATGCTCAGCTTGAAGGATAGAAATGTATGTGCACTACATAGAAAAAATCAGAAAGGTTTGCCCTGCTGTATCTTTAATACTATGCATTTTCAAGAAAATTCAAGAAATCATAAAAAAATATAAAAGCCATCTGACTGTAACTATAATGTATACAAAAATGTAACCTAATTGAGTAAAGTAAACTACATTTGGTCACAGAAGCCAAAACCAAAACTATGAGGTTACAGCAAAAACCTAATACTGAGTCAAAGGAACAACTTATTCGCTTGTTACAGCACTTGACATTACATGTAAGTACATGCACATGAGCGTGTAAAACAAACCGTCTCTTAAGGCAGGTCTATTACCTCCACTCTAGACCCAGGAGCGTGTGAGGACGCAGGGTAATACACCACCTCCTGCACCTCATCTCTCGGGCGGTCAGAGTTTTTACCAAAAATCACATAGTCTTCTTTAGAACCAGGAGGTAGAGATACGAAACAGTCACATGACTGAGGCGGTTCAGCCATCCTATCCTAAAACGATACACAGGATCAATGCAGTGGATACATTTAAAATGATCGGAACACACTTTACTAGCCTTTATGTAATGGAAAGATTTAAAGAATGGAAAAAAAAGAACCAGTATTAAATATACTGAACATAGTCAAGATGAATGTATTTGTAAAGTGGTTTTCACAACATACACTATTTAAAAGCATCATTACATACAATGGTACTGCAGTGGGACGTTAGGCTACTGTGATGTATTTCTTGAATGCACTTTGGATAAAATACTAGTTATGTATTATTATATAACTGTTACTTAATATATTTAAAGCAACTTTCAATAATTTAACTTTTTAGTAATAAGTGACCATTTTTTTGTTCGCTATAGTTAAAAATTGTGCACTGTTAAAGGAGTGCTGGGGATTATGTAACGTTAAATCTCAGTGCTGGACAGGTAATTTAACAGTTACATAGGCTACGGCTTATCCCTTGACCTCCATTTCACCGATTATTTTGTTCAGATCTTGAATTGCATGCAAAATAGAATTAAATCCGCTCTTTAAAAAAAGTCACAACTGCTGACCGATGTGTTGAGTTTATTTGTGTCATGTCCATTATTTTTATTTGTCTGTTGGTGGCCTGTTTTCGAAAGCGAATCACCTATATGAATCATCAACTCACTCATGAAAATTAATAGATGACATCCAGGTACATGCATTAGAGGGGTTTAAATTAAACTATGTCTGAGTGTTTAGCCCATATCTGGTTTAAATTGATTAAGTTATTACGTTACCTTAAAGATCCAGATCCGTCAGCGAGCCTGTGAGAGGCAGAGCGGAGAGTGATCAACATGCTACAGCACACATTTCAAAATAAAGGTCCTCTGAACGCTTCGATCCGATTAAACTTCATTTCAGCCAGACATGCGAAAAACGTTGATTTCAAGAGATGTCAGAACCTTCAATATAGGCAGGTTTTTCTGCAGATATTTCTGCAAATTCTAAAGGATGGGTTTCAGTGAAGATGAATGGACAGATACATCTGAAAGTCCCAGTGAAATTATTTTTTCTATTTTCTCCTTTGAAATCCCTTTTCACTCGGAAATGTGTGAAAATACGAAAATATTGATTGGATGTACAAAAACAGCTGTTGCATTTTGAAATAAAAAAATAGTTGATTGAGGGCTGTTGGCCGAAAAATCTGTAACGTTATAACAAACTGTATAATATTTAAATACATTTTTTTTCCCATTTATTTATGATGACTTTAGCATTTGATAAAGTAAATACATTACTCTGTTATTTGTATAATGAATGCAGTTTAAAATCCAAGGTATATAGTTCAATGAAACTAGAGACGTAGAATTCAATGAAATTACAATTACAATATTCAATATTGTACATTATATTAAGTACATTAAAAACATAGAAACCGTGCCATGTAAAAAGTAGTGTACAATTAAAACACTGAAAGAGTTGCATATACAAAGAACTACAATTAAAATTGAGAAACAGTGCAGTTGAGTGCACATTAAATCAATTCCTAATACAGCTAATCAAGCTTTAATTAGCAGTGCAGCCAGTCTCCTTTAATGAGATACATGAAGCTGGTCCTTCTTTTTTAAGAGTTTTTCCAAATTGGGCTGCAGAGAATTTACTGACAAAGTCAGTTCATTATGTAGGTGAGAGCCAGTTACATTTACATTTACATTTAGTCATTTAGCAGACGCTTTTATCCAAAGCGACTTACAAGTGGGGTAGGTAATGGAAGCAATTAGGACAGCATAAGTACAACAAGAGCATAAGTGCAATCAAAAGCCAATGCAGCTTAATGAGTAGAGGAGTAACGTGTGCTCTCTTCGGTTCATTAAAGATGACTCTTGCCGCAGCATTCTGGATCATCTGTAGAGGTTTGGTTGTGCAAGCTGGAAGTCCTCCCAGTAGTGCATTGCAGTAGTCCAGTTTGGACAGGACTAGAGCCTGTACTAGGATTTGCGTAGCATGCTCTGATAGGAAGGGTCTAATTTTCCTGATATCGTAGAGGATGAATCTACAGGAGGGGTGGTGCTGGCAACTTGATCTGTGAAGTTGAGCTGATCATCGATCACCACTCCCAGGTTTCTTGCCTTTCTGGAAGGTGTGATGGTTGATGAGCCCAGTTGAATGGAAAGGTTGTGATAAGTCTTTAAATCAGCCGCGATTACAAGCAGTTCTGTTTTTGAAAGGTTCAATTGCAGGTGATGGCCGTTCATCCAGAGTGAGATGTCGGCTAGGCAAGCTGAGATGCGTGCTGAGACAGTCGGATCGTCAGGGCGAAAAGACAGGTGGAGTTGTGTATCATCCGCATAGCAGTGATAGGAAAAGCCATGTTTCCTAATGACAGTTAATGAGCTTCTCAGTTTAAACTTGTTTAAATTCATCAGACTAAAAGTCTGCTCACAGAGGTAGTTGCTGCCAAACAGAGACAGCATCACTTGTGCCTGTTTGCACGTCTTTGGGTACCTGTTTACTGGAACACATTTGCAAAAGTCAATCAAAGGTTGGGACCTGAACTTGTGTTTGAGTTTTGATTCACACTGAAGGTCAATTGGTTCCATCTGAAGATCATCACTGACTGTGTCCACCCTGATGTTAAAGGGTTGAGTAAACAATTCAAAGTCTGCGGCATTGTTTCTGAAGTCCTCAAAGCGAAGGTCAAACTCCTGGATAAGATTGCTGAGAACAGCATCCTACTTGGGTACCTTTTCTTTCATCATGCCTGCCTCTCTAAGACAGGGAAATATAGCCAATATACCTGAATTTAAGGATATAAGAGAGAGAGAGGGGGGAACAGTGAGAGACGTGTAGTAATGATTTGAACAATATGCAGCTGGTATGTAAAAACTGACAAAAAGCAAAAAGAAGACAATTAATACAGAAGTTAAAAGAACTTTATAAAAAAATGATTAGCTTTATTAACAAATATATAAAATAATACAGCTGACACCACTGGATATGCAGTACAAACTAAATATAATTACTGACTGCACATAAAATGTGCAATATTATAACTATTAATGTTACCTGCTGAGAGATGTCTTTGATAGCAGTAGTTACTGTATTGAAAACATTCAAAACATTAAGCAGCTCTGTGATGTCCACAAGGTAAGCCAGGTGAGAAAGCCATTTCAGGTCCATGGGCACATGGAAGTTACTATTCTTGCTTTCCTGAAAACCTCTGATTTCATCGGGCAAATCAAAAAAACCTCTTGAGAAGTCTTCCTCGGCTCAGCTATCTAACCTCCTGGTGGAACAGCACCAGTGGCGGTTCTACATTGAATCACTCCCCGGGCGAGATCCCCTCTGGGTGCCCCCCCACCTATCCCACCCATCCGAGAAAAAAACAAAAACAAAATTTTGCACAAACAGCCATGTTTTACCATAACAATATAATTGTAAGACAAGCTTATATTTCTCATTTTCACAAATCCTTCAACAGAACATTTTAAAATCACAATTCTGCACAAAACAGTAGGTTATCAGAATCTGAACACAACATAAAGTTACTGTGAAATGACCAGATCAAACTTGACGTGCTAACATGGATGCAGCTATGAAGCCGCCGGGTTTGCTTCAGGGAAAATTTATTTTTAAGAAGCTGCCCAATGGAAACCTCGACAAGACTAAGGTTGTTTGCACCTTGTTCAATGTGGAATTTGTTTTCTGTACGGAATTGGTTTACATACAGTTGGTTTAAAAAAAAAAATTCTCTCAACAGGTAGTGGTCTAGCTTTTGTTGAAACCAGTAACTTTGTATTGGCACCTAATGTATTATGGCTCCTATATGACATATGGCTTGTTGCTCCCTAACTCTTTGTAAATCGCTTTGGATGAAAGCGTCTGCTAAATGACTAAATGTAAATGTACTGTAGGAGCTCTTCCAGTCTCATGTACCACCTAAACGCAAAGCATCCCTTAGCTAATGCAGAAGTAAACACAAGTTCATCTTATTGAACATAATTTAATTTTCATCACAAATTATCATAGTAGAACAGTTTTCTCAAGCAGTTTGTGATGCATTTTGGAAACAGGAGATGAGCCCCTGTTCTCAAAGACTTACTTTTAGTCATTATTTGGGTAGCACACATACTGAATGCCTTCGGCAGAATTGAAATGAGCCATTTGAATCTAGATTAAAAAAAATTATCCATGCCCACCACTAAATATAACTCTTACGAATTGCAAATTTAAGTAAACATGCCCTTACATGCCAAATGTCTGTCATGACTCGTTAGACGCTATATTAATCTAATCTAAGGGAGAAACAATTAGCTCCTTGGTTACTGCCCCGAATTATATTCTTTGTCACGCAACAGAGTTATAGCAAATGTTCGTCTTTGAAACTTCCTTCACATATGTTAATTCCGTTGGCTAATTACAGGGCCCAATATTAACCCCAATGATGGAAATGAATAATAACTTTACTTGAAACAGTTTTGTTGCAAAGCACAAATTTACGGTGAAATTAGATCTCGTGTTTGTTGAGTTAAAACCGAATTATTGTTGTATAAGCATAGCAAGCATCATATAGCAAGAAGGCTAACAAACGTCATAGTTAACATTACCATCATTAACATAATCCCTTCATTGATGACATGGATAACGTTACCGTAATCATACAGAGAGAACGTAGTTGCATACCTTTATCTTTTGCTCCTTTCTCCTCTTCTAATTTTATTTTTTCCTATATTGGGCACCTGACGGCTTAAAACTTTTTCTCTCAATCACTGTCGCTGTGTTTATCTGGCACTCGACAATCAAGAACCACTTCACCTCCACATAATCGTATTGGATTACCTTTTTTTATTAGACATTTCACACACACAATTCAGAAAAAAAACAATGCAAATTATAGGCATGTGCTTTAATATTATGAATGAAATGTGCGTTATTTGGAAGAAAGTCAATGTGTGACTGACTTTAGCCCACTAAGTGGATCCCCCTCCTTGTCCGCTCCATTTGGGAGAGGTGAACTGTCTATCGCGTGCGCGGCCCCTCCCCTTTACACTTTTTTTCACAGCTTCTGCGTTTCTCAGCAAGCAGGGGCGGCAATTTGCCAATTCCCCACACGGACAGTTATATTATAGATATTAGAAACCCGCTTAGCGGCGCACATTATTTTTCTTTTTCAACTGCTTTTGCCGCCCCCACGTGTCGTGAAAATTTTTGCGCCCCGGGCGGCTTCCCGGTTCGCCCGTGCCTAAAACCGCCACTGAACAGCACATCACCATATTGCGCATCCATCTCGTCCAACAGTACTTTGAACTGCCTGTGAGTCAGCACTTTGGAGCGTATGTTATTCACAATTGTGACGACTTCACGCATCACATCAACAACCCAATGGATTTGGGCACATAGCTGTTCTTGATGTACAGTACAATAGTGGTACTTCACGACTTTCCCCCCACACTCATGGACTTTCTGAGACACCAACGTAGCAAGGCCACTTTTCTTACTGTAGTAGAGCAGGCAGGGCGAGTTCGAGGTTCGAGGCCGGTGAGTAATTGTGAATGAGCGCCAGCTGTGCGCACACCGGGCTCGAATCACGGAGGAGATGGGAGCATATAATAGAACGAGCGACAGGACCGGGCCCGAACATGTTTTATTGTTGTATGTATGTTTTATTTGCGGGCCGTCGTCCGTGAGGGGCGGCCGGCTGTCTTATTACTTCCGTGTTTTTGATTAGTGATTTGTTTTGTTCGCCGGCGGTCGGGCGTGAGGGGCTGCCGGCTGTTATTATTTATATTAAAACAATATTAAAATGTCTGCCGGCTCCCGCCTCCTTCCTTCCTTCCTTTTAATAAACCTTGTTACACTTACCTACCATTGCTTGGGCTCCGTCAGTTGTAATTCCAGCCATATTATTCCATTTTAAATTGTTATTTTTTAACACACACTCAATGGTAAAGAAAAGGTCCTCACCTTTTGTAGTCCCTGAAAGAGTCTCGGTGCCAGCAAGCTCGTGTCACTTAAAATCTTCATTTACTCCACGTCAAAATATCAATAGCTGTGCGGAATTAGATTTATCTGTGCTCTCGTCGTAAGCTATTGAAAAGACTGAAAAGGCTCTGCCTTTGCCTTGATTTGATCACCAATATCCTCTGAAATTTCCAATATGCGTCGGGGTAACGGTATTCATTGACAAGCTGATTTGCGAAAATTATCTTATTTGCTAGGGGCATACTGCTTCTGCAGCTATTGCAAGGCATTTATTTGACAAACTCTCCAGTTGCGAAGGCCCTTATACCTTAAGCAAATAATTTGGAAATTTGATAGCTGTCCCGTGTGGCACTTTCTGGAGCTGATGAAGGACGTAGCAGTGTACTCTGCTCCGATCGAAGTTCAGCAAGCAGCTTTAGCCTCTTGCTTTCGCGCCTTGTCGCTGTACTTTGAGAAAGCCGAAGAATGTTTTGTTTCATAATGATGACGAATATTGTATTCTTTCAACACAGCGACTGACTGTTTGCAGACTAGACACACTGCCTTTGAATTAACCTCTGTAAAAAGAAAATCGTTTGGCCAATTTTTTTTAATGTCTCTTGTCGATGTGCCACTGCCGCCCCCTCTCTATTATTAATTGTAATGTTCTTTGTCGCAAAGAGCGCCGTTTCTGCGAGTCACAGTAAGCACATTAAATTTAACTCTAATTCGCTTAATCAAAAATAATGAATCCTTTCATTTTAAAGTACATAATCGTAATGTAAAAACATGTCATGTAAAATGTTAAAATATTATGTTAAATCAGAAATTAAAATCTGCATGATTGCCGTTTTCCCCCTTTTGTCATCTATGGCAGGGGTTTTCAACCCTGGTGGTCCGCGGCGGCATTGCATGTGGTCCGTGACATGCATTCTAGCCTACCTAATTTCACTATTAAAATCACTTTTTTTCCATAATTTATTTTTTCCAAACATTACCAGAATATTTGCGCATTGGTGTGAATACTAAATTTAATGAAAATATTAAAAATAATTTGAGTTTGAGTTGAGATTCAAACTGACACAGGATAGGCTAGCTTTGCACCTATCAGGTCTATCTTATGCTTTGCTAACGTTGTGTTTTGTGTTTTCAACGTCATATACGTACATATACGTAAATACACATAAACAATAGTAGGCCGCCGATTACTTGTTAGTCAGAATGGTGGTCCCTGGCACAGAACCAGTTGAAAACCCCTGATCTATGGCATCTCGGGCCAAAATAAATGTCTGTGCGGGTCAAGTTTGGCCCGCGGTCCCTAGTTTGGGCACCTCTGTGCTAGACGCTACATCCGCATTTGTCCACGACACTGTTGTAATGCGGTTTCTACGTCAGTAAAGGCAATAACAAAGTGGAATGCGGATATGACGCCATTGACAGGCGACCGCAAAGCCCCGTGTCACGGTTTAGAATAGGAAGATAGAATAGAAGTAGGAAACATTTGAGATATTGTAAGTACTCAGCTGAACAAAATATATAACACTAGCTTAGTGGTTTATGGATATTTGACTTCAAAATTGTTACAAACTGCACCTTTAATTGTTTCAACATTTTGGTTTACAGTTGTGCGTGGTTTACAGAGATTTTTTAAATGCATTTTTAGTTTTCATCTATTGATTTCGTTTTTTAAATCATATAAAAAGAAGCTGACCTATAGAGATGAAGAGGCCCTGGTGAGATAATCGGAACCCACAACAAAAAACACATGATGTGTTAACTAATTTTGGAACCAATCTCTTCAGATGTAGCCTTTATTTTAGTTACAAAAAATAGGCTTCATACAAAATAAGCTTTCTTCAAGGCACTCCCTAAGAAATTCATCTTAGTGTAGTAGAGTGGGTTCGTTTTACAGTGTGTCCGCTTGTAATGAGGCATGTGTTGCAATTAACAATCACTTAAGAGGTAATCAAAGCTATTGTTTTCTTTGGTATAAAAGCCTGACGGTTATGCCTCTTGGCGTATCTCATTGTCCCGGACCCATTTCTTCTTAGTGGAGCTCGGAGGTATGTGTTTGGAGCTAGAGGCCTGGCTGTTTTATCATATCTTAAAGTAACTCTTGTTTGTTCAGTGGTAATTTGGGCCACTAAGTGAGTGACGTGAGGACACCCTTTCCTACACTGTGCCTTTTTGGGTTTTTGTTATCTGGCATTACGGTTTGTTAAGTGTGACAGTGGGGATGCACTGTGCGTTGTCTGCTCCTCATTCCCAGGTAAGTCGTTTACTGCATTGGGGATGGTTAGGTGTATGTGTATTATGTATACACTTGGTTTCGTGTGGTTTGCCTTTAGGGCGTCCATTTTTGTGCGTTTGTCGGAGTATCAGATGTGGTTGCGATTTCATCTAGAGAGTTCAGTTCGCTCGTACGAGTGACGCATGTCATCGTTTAATATTTAATCGGATCATTAGGTATTTAAACTGCTTTGGGAGAGGTACCGTTATGTATGTACAGTGAAATTTGGCCATTCGTATTTCTTTCTTGCTGAGAATAGGTGTGGAAGGGTTGTTATCGTGATACCTTTTAGCAAAGTTATTTTCGAATTTTGACTATTTAGGGTCATTACCCTCACCCTGCGTGTTGTCACTTTTGCCCTTTACTGCTGTCCTGTTGTGGTGGCCGTGAGTAATCATCTAAAGAGTGGATTGCAACATCCCCATCCTCAAGCACAACCTGCAGCAGGAGTTCACAAAGAACTGCAAGAGGAAGCTGTAAATACATAAAGTGTAACAATATTTAAATGTGATAATGATCCAATTGCAGCTTGAAAGTCAACTAAAATGGTAAATACATCCCTGTTTATGTTCAGGGGTGGGTAACTGGTTGCAACTATGAGGTAGAGACCATACAGAACATCACTATTAAAATAAATCAACATTTAATATTAGTAAGAGGGACCCGAAAACAACCTAAAAAATACCATTGTCCTGTTGCTTGTCAGTCCTGATTCTCCCCTGATTATACACTGCTGGCTCTTCACAAATGATCTTGATAAATTCATGATCGCGCGAAGACATTAATAATACAGAGATTTTAAAAATAAAGCAATGAGAATTGATTGCATGCAGATGTAACTAATTAAATATCACACCAAGTGTAAATGCAGTTGCTATCATTTGATCAATTTTAAGAAATTAACTAATAACAAGAATTAAATTGCATATCTTGCAGGAAACATCTCCACCAAAAGAGCAGACCACCATTTTCGAATAAGCGGTGAATCTGACTAAATTTGGGAAAAGTGCAAGTTTATTAGAACAAATATCTGAAACTTACAAAATGGCTTTGAGTGTGGCTGGCAAACAGACCTCTGAGAAGTCAAAGGTTCCCCCCAAGATGACATAGAGAGCATACTGTAACATAAATAATGACACATGGGCTAAATTCTAACATGACATTTGCAGAACAAGTAGTAGAATTTTCTCGTACCAGTAGTGAAAAGACTCCACAGCTACAGTACATTTCTTGCCGAGGAACATCCTTACCATGGTAAAAAATTAATCAATATTATTTTGTAACAAGTGCTTTTGTAAAATCGAATTAGTTGATCTTACTTAAAAAAAGCTTGCAAACCGATTGCCTTAAAAAAACTAAGTAAAGCGAATTGGTATTGTTGAGTTCTAGCAACTAATAAAATTAGTTCAGATGTGCTCTTGACTTAATGTGGAGTACTCAGAATTAACTATTATTACCAAATTAAGAATTTCATCATCATTGAAGTTTTAAGTTCACTAAATTGCACTTTTTATTTCACATATATATTATACTAAAAATGCATAAATCCAACACCTTGAATTGTGCAACACAAAATGAGGAGACTGAACTCAGAACTATATGCACAGAATATGATCATTGATAGAAACCACACGAGGTTCGCAGACCCTAATCACATGGACCTATCTTCTGAACAGTGGTAACCACAAAACTTAAAAATGTGTCAAACTCTTCTAAATATCTAAGAGAAGTGAACATTAAACACTATCAAGTCTTTAACTTAACTAAAAACATATAATATAATCATATTTTTAAAAATGTAGTCCCCTAATGCAGTCTGGCACAAAGCATGCTTGGAATCTTTTCTGCGTACAGGCAAGATCTGCTCTCCACTGCCTCTCGCTGGTGTAGTAAAGTAATTGCTTCGCTTGCCGCTACTTGCTTGATTTAAGTAAAATATACTAAGGGCGAAAAGTAAGTTGTTTGATTTCCCCTGCAAGCAATCGTAACTTAATAAAAACTAGTAAAATGTATACATTTAGACAACCAAGTAAAGTTAACAATTAATTTGTAAGTAAGGACAACAATTAGATTTTACAGTGTAATTAGGCATCAAGGTTTGGGAATCACACAAGATAAAAAAAAATATTATTCCAGAGCCTACACTTAAGAATAGTAAAGACATTTGACATTTTCACATTAAATGCAAAATAGTATAAAATACCTCAAGGTCCTCAGAAGAGAATTCTGTCCATGGCCCAGGACATAAGCTTAATGTCCCATGTTCAAAAGTGGAATAAGGTAAGATATTGCTGGGGTCTGTAACGCAGCTTCTCCTCGTGCTGGTGTTTGTAACGCAGCTTCTCTTGTCGGTGTCTGTAAATTAGATATGGGGTGGGTAGCATAAAGATGCCTTTTTAAAGCACCTTTATTTATATATGTCTGTGGACACTGACAGCATTGAAAATGTCTCGAAATCAGACCACAGCCAACACTACAGTTGTAAAGAATATAATCTAAAAGAGAGATAAAAATAACATTTAGACAAGGTTAAAAAAATATTTATTGTACAGACATTTCAGAAACTATGCTTAGACACTCACCTACATATTCAACAGTTCTGAGTTTATGCCGAGCTATATGAACCATTTTCAGATGATAATCTCTTGGTTTGTAGCTGTGCAAGAAGGGCACGTGAATAAATTGATAACTGCATGAAAGGGGTGTAGTTGTGGCTCTTCACCTCTCCACTGAATCGTGATGTGCTGAAAATAAATATTTTAAATGAATTTCCCCCCATGTATTGATATAAACAATTCATTAACGTATGTAGTGTCGTTAAGACTCTATACATTTTTTTTTTAAAGAAATTAGAACATGCTGAAAAAATAAGCAACTACTATCATTACTGGTTTAATGGCTTAAGTCACAAACAGACTAATCAAAGAGAATATCGCGTGTTAGCTTGTGTTAGTTAACGATAGAACAATCAACTTACTTTCATGTTTATGCGAGAACCCTCTCTTCCAGTTTTGTTGGAACCGCCCTGTCAATTTTTGCAAATCAGGCAAAGAGATTGAAGAACGCCTATCCCGGTTTGAAAACTCTCACCAATTGGAAAACGCCCCTTTTTGTTCTGCAGAACTTGGTCTGACCGCTGAGATATAAAAAAGACGTTTGCGACACCAAAATATTATCGAAAGCCAACAGGATCAAAATGTGCATGCTTTTGATCACCGTATTAATATTAATATAAATTAAGATTACCCATCTGTCGGCTGGACAAAGCCAACATGCTACTAGTTAGTCGCTAGCTGAGGTGCTGGTGCAATCGGTTAGCAGACCCGCAGCAGTTTTTGCTTTTTACAAGTGTATATAAGACAGAGATTACTGTTTAATCTATACTTTGGTAAACATCCATGGAGATCACAAGACGTGGCTGTGTGTGTGCGCAACGGCAAGAAGTGAAGCCATCCAACCGAAAGTAACAGAATCCCCTGCTGTAGTCTTTTATATAAGAATCAGCGTGATCCTTCCCACCTGCACAACACAAGGTGGTCTTCTCCTGCCAGTTTCACTGTCTGCAGTCGTGTGCCTGAAAGAAGTCAATTAACTTTAGGTGTTGGCCAAAAGTTTTTCGATAAAGATGGCCGCTTCAAAGCCTTTATTCCAATATTGGTCGCAAAATGCAATTTTAATGGGGTTCAGTTTCCTCCCGCAACACAAACACAAATGGCATAGGCATTGAGAAACTCACACACCTGTTTGGGTGTAAATGCGCAAACCTCTTCCTTCATGGTAGCAGGCGACCCACTGACGCCCTCTGGATCCATAAACATACATCAAGTATGACTTCATCGGACTCTGGCCAGTAAACCCCTCTGCGGTCAGCTTAATTACACACACACAAACACACACCCCCTGAAAAATAAATACAGTACGGACAACCAGTCTGGCTGTCGATGTGGTTAAAGATGCGCCGATCCAGTGACCAGTCCAAACTGTTGGAGATGTCCACCTGGTCTGAGTGATGAAGAACGGTCAGGATAAAGCGTGTACAGAGACCCCTCTTTCCTCTCCATCATGGCCGGCGGCAGTTCAATTCCCATGGTACACGGACACGCTGGGGGAAATGTGGGTATAATAAAATGAACTACAATACATTACACTTTTTCATCACTAAACACTTAGCATACAGCAAACCCTAATACACTGTTCTATTGTCGAGTCTCCCACATAAATGGTACTTTTTTTGGAGTATATTCCTGCAAGGTACCTCCCAGCTTATCTACTTTTCCATCACTGAAGCGAGCGTTGGGTTTTCCTTGTCCAGCTGGGCCGCTGTTGTAATGGAGTGCATGACCCGGTGAACATACGCGAAACGCATTTCCCCCGCGATGACGTATCCGCCTGCTTTTCACACCAATGACCCTACAGTTTTCTACGGGACAGTATAAACACACAATGCCCTTCTCACAGGCGCTTGGATCTCATAAAACACTGACAAACTTTCTGATGCCTCACCTGTAGTGATCCTCTCCTCACGACCAGTGAGAGAGCTCCACTAGCTGATCCACCAAAGACGAGCCTTTTTCCTCGCAGACGGGACTCTCGCCAAATTCATTCTTTCCTGGGGGGTGTGCTCAGGGATGCGGGAATGTCTTAAAAAACACAAAAATCTGGCATTAGAAGCGTGTTTGTCAAACCGTTACACAACAGATTTAAATGAGTTTAACTGTCCCTTTCCATTTCGAGCACAGACAAGACATGGACTTCTTAAGGTTGTAAACACTTGGGAGATCTTGTCAAAAAGAGGAAGTTAAAGGAATAAAGAAACTGACAAATAAAGTGTTTGTGTATGGTGTATTGTGTATTTTGTTTTATTTTCATTGATCTACCACCACGTATAAACAGACGTTGAAAGCCACACAGTTTACCGTGAATGATTGAATTCATCATTTTCTAAGACAAGTGAATTGACTCGGTCACCATTCACAATATGCACACATTTGTGCCTAATCTTATCCGTAATAATACAACCCCAAAACGGCTCCGTTAATGTCTCGTCGTCACACCGCAAACGTTATTGCGAACCAAATCACACGTGTAATGATGGGTCTTACTTACACACTCCTCCTAGCCTCGAAACCGTCCTCCACCGGTCAGGCAAGGGAGAGACTAGCTCGCAGCCTCTGCCTGCACAAACAGCTCTTCCTCTGACAGCTGGCCTCCGTTACACGTGAAATGACAGATTTTTCATCTACAACGGTGTTTTGTGGTTTGCATCGGTGGATCCTGTCGCTCATAAGTGCCCGCCGTTCGAATTGTAAAGTTGTTTAGCCATTTCTACGTCGTGCATTGCGCTCTGTCTTCTTCTTCCACTTCTTCTTCTTCTTCTTCTTCGCAGATAGGTTGTAGCTAGAAGGGATGTAGTTACGGCCGGAAGTGGTGCAGCATCTCGCCATATAATTCCAATAAATTACTTAACCCCTACGCCTACCCCAACCCTCCACCTAACCTTACAATAATACAAAATATAAATCAACTGTTTTAGCGTGACGCAAATTATACGGTATTGAAGTGCGCTTGCCCAGTGGATGTGGCTATATCCCGTCTATTATGTGGAAAAACAATTATGTATAGCACTGAAATATTTCACGTGTTGATAACGTTAGTCTATGAACATTTGACACTACGACCTGTACAAATAAAACCAAATGATTGCTTCCGTGAACTTAAATGTTTTAAAGAAACCCTTTGTAAAATGAATAAAAGTAAGAAAGTAATTAAATCTCTCAAAATATTGAATGTGCTCCTCAAGGAAAAGTAATACTATGTTTAATTGACTCTGTCAGGAACGCAATATCTGTTTAAAAGCAAAGCTGGTTGGTTATAATCCTCGTTTCTTTCTTTTTTTTTCTGTTTATTATTTTTCATTTTATTTATTTTTTATTTGAGTTTTATGTTATACTGATATGTCTCGATGTTAATAGAAAGTTATGGTGAACATTTATATCGTGAATGTAATGTAATACACTAAAAATTATCATTCCTTGTACTCTGTTACTGTATTTGTATTATACATTTTGCTTGAAGAGATAATAAAAAAAAAGATTGCTTCCGTTGTGTTACGTATGATCTTTGACCTTACGTACGTGACGTGACGTGCTTCGGCTCGATCACACCTGCACTAAGGCTTGAGGCGACGACCACATTGCAATTGTATCCGAGTCGCCTATAAAAGCCTTACCTGTGAATCCATTTGTGTGCGAAGACTTCGAGCGACGTCAACTGGTCATAAGACAAACACAACACGGTGTATTTACCGAGATCAAACTATACATTGTTAAAACACTGATTGGTCTGCAGTCGGAGCGTTCCCATTGGCTGTTGGTTTGAATAATTAATGAGGGAGGTCTGTCTGAGTTTTCTTTAGCGATTTTCGTGTATAAATATCATTGTGTTTCGAGTTGCGTTTTGAACGATAGAGTGTATGATAAGGGCTCTGTCGGGCTCGTGTTTTCAACATTAGACGTTCATTGAAATGTGCCCCTGCCGTCGTCGGAAGTACCAGCGCCGATCGGCAGTATAAATAGCAGGCGCGCGCGCTCCTAGTTCGGTTGGGCCAGAGAGCGTCGCCTCGGCAAAGCCACATGCTACTAGAGTCGCTAGCTGAGGCGCGCATTGCACCTCTGGCCCGACCGCTGATGCCGTCGGTTCGCCGACGCGCATCAGGTTTTGCTTCTTGCAAGTGTATAGAAGACACAGATTACTGTTTAACCTTTACTTTATTTAACCTAGACAACGGCAAGAGCTGAAGCCATCCCACCGGAAGTAAAGCAAATCCCCCGCTGTAGTCTTTGATATGAGATAACTCGTTATTATAAAGAAAATTCGGTAACAATCTTAGAAAAAACACCAAACGGTGTGAAAATCTCGCTCTCCGACCCACCAACCGAGACGCTCTTGAGGCTGCGGTCTTTCGCCTCCTCGTTAGAGTGCCCGCCCGTCTCCCGTCCGGAGCGACGTCGGTTCGAGGCCCGCCCAGAGCGTTGCGAGAAGGAGCGCTTGCGTACGGAGCCTATGTTTCGGGAACAAAACGTAGGCAACATATAAAGAGATTGGTTCCAAAATGAGTTATCACATCAAGTTTTTTTTATTGTGCCTTCCGATTAATATCCGATTAATTTCTCTCTTTCTAACTCTCTTTCTCCTCAGAATATTTGTAGGTATGATGACAAAATTTTTAAACACCCCTAAGCTCAAAATGGATCACATGACGAGACAGAGCTGAAAATTCCCTTTCCGACGACACCTGAATTGTGAAAATCAGTTGAGGATTGCGAAAGCTATGATATTTATAATACCCGGGAATATAGTAAAATAGTTAACATTAACTACACTAGAAGTCGTGTGACAGAAAATGCTTATAATTCACACATTTTTGCTTGTAACTTCCTTATTTTATCAGATATTTGCACGAAATTTGAAACGAATGTAGAATCTTGTTAGTTCTTTCAAATGAAATCATGAAATTATACTGTTTTAGCTGGAATGGGCATCAGACCCATGGTACCTCACTCAAAACAAATAAAATTAATAAGCGTTCATTCATATTCATTAACATTTATTTTGAGAATACAAGAGAAAAAAACAATACACATCAAAATTAATTGTTAATTCACATTCATACAACACATATTCATAGCATCAGTAATAATTTCTAGAAAAACACCGTCAGAATGAGTTGAATACAGACGATGTTTTTTTTTAGAACGGCGCCTGCAGTACATTCGCTAATCTACCCGCCCCAAATGTGACTACACAATTTCCGCGATTTAGTTAAATACTTTCTCCTCGATGGATTTCGATGAAATTTCGTAAGTAACAAGATAAAACCTACGTATTTAGGTCCACATACATCTCATTAGTGTCCAAAGCTTAGATGAAGCCCACAGACCGGTTGAACGCAACGCAAATTTTCTGAAAGCCGCGGTGACCTGAAATCACATTAGGGCTGAAATCCCGAAGTGTCCAACGCTTAAGTGGCTTGCACTCGATGTAGTTATCGTCGCATTCAGGCAAAACATACTACCACCAGGCGGCCAGGAGAAGATATTGAATGACATACACATTTTAGTACCGCGCGGTTTGGAACACATTTTTTAGTCAGAATGTTCGCCGCGAGTGGTTACGATGTCATCATACCTAATATTTGTCATTTTTATTGCTTCCTTATTGCCTTTCTTCCCGTGCCTTGCTTAATGCCCGTTTATTTACATCAATCAGTGCCTTAATGCAGTATACCAAGAGTTTGGTTCCTAAATGAGATTACTCTGTTCTTTAAAACATTTCTAAAATCGTGTTTGTCATGATGTTTTGGGTGCGTTTTATTTTACTACATTTAAAGTTGCTAAATATATTGCATTTTGTTCTTATATAAAAGCATACGTTTAAGATAGTTATAGAAGTTTGTGTACCTTTCTGATTTTAACAAAGGCTATGGGCCTCATAGGACGGGCACCAAGCAGATATGGACCTCACATCTGCCTCACATTACACACACGCTTTTAAAGACACTAGTTTGTACCAGTCACAGAAGAACACAGTTTACACTTATGTACTGATTGAAGCACATGTTTACCCTTAAAATACACTGAACACTAAGCAAGGTGTAGTAAATGACAGCGGTCAGTTTACGGGAAAGTTAAAAGCAGTGTGAAAGAGATTTAATCTACTTATTGCGTTGTTTGATAACACTTTGTGCAAACATATGTCACTGAATGTTGTTGGGCGTCGCATACACAGACTGTTAAAAAAATGTCACCATTACATAATTATTAGAATGATTGACGCGATGACGACCTCCAGTGGTAGAGGTCACCTAGTGGTAAAAGTCACCCGTTTGTTCCAAAAACAAAGTCAAAATGAAGTTATCTTGGGACAATTGAAGAAAGTGAGGATTCAGTAAATCTTTTCACATGACCCCCAACACGTGATGCATCTGTGAAAGAGGAAAGCGGGCATACTGTAGCTTCTAAACGTGATTTCTAATCTATGTTCTTGCTTCACTAGATGTCGCAGACCCTGTTTCACAATGAACATAGAGTTTGTTTTGCACTATCTGCCTGGCCGGGGGGGCTGCTTTAGAATTCAGAAATTAGACATAATTAATATTGCATATAAGAATTTATAGTCCGTTTAATATTTGACCTGTGGTTCTTTCTCCTTTTTCGCCAATGTGTGCTTTCACTGTGTGTGTGTGCGTCTATGTCAATGTGTGTGTGTGTGTGTATGTATGTTTGCATATTGTGTGTGTGGAGCATTTGTATGTCTGTCTTTGTTGTTTTCACCTTTGTCTTGTTTTTACAGGTATATGCCTTTAGTTTTTTTACTTGTATTCAATCTGTCTCATGTACAGCTGCTTTGTAACAATGAAAATTGTAAAAAGCGCTATATAAATAAAGTTGAGTTGAGTTTGCATTTTCAGTACGTGGACATCCGGGCGTGTTGATTTCATTGGTTAGGTGGTGAAAAGAATAACAACACAGCCGTATACAAGAAAATGTCTTTATTAGGAGGCGTGCGCTTTTCGATATTAAAGCGCTACGGCCTGTGGAAACATCACTAGGATTCAAACCCATTAAATACGGCATTTATGAAACCTCTGCGTCTCAACCCTGGGACGTGACACCCACTTTTTCTTTTCCAAAACTGCTGATGGGAAGTCTCACCCTGCAATTAGAAGAGCTTGTTTTACGTCATAATAGTTCTCACTTTGATTTTAACAAGACATCAACAACGGAAAACAGCATCTGCAGTGAGCAATCGTTGTCATTGCATAGCACCATCCTTAATAAACCATGTCACAGTGACTGATGGGCTCTCTTCGACACCTCTGTTTGCCAGCAGGACGTTGAGATCAGCAATAGTAAACATCGCAAATGTGGAATCAGGATCGCTATCAAATTCATCCCTGGAAATCATTTATGAATACTTTTGTTCACAGAGTTGGGTTAATGTAAGAAGGATTAGAAGACGTTTAACAATTGTTTCACTTTTGTGAGGTCACGTCTAAAAAGTGGATTTGTGAATAATTGCATTTTATATCCACTGATCAGGTCTATCGAATCAGTTTAAGGCAAACATTTTCCTATGTCTAATACCAAGAAACATAGATTTTCATCTGTCCTACGTTATCCTGCATTATAACGTTATCCGGTTGTACGGTTACAACGGTGGTTAAATAATCAATGCTGTTTCGGCAGAAAAAAGGATAACGGATCAACCAGCATCATCGCTGTCTTCTTGGTTTTTATCCAGTACACGGGAACGATGGAATGCCCGTCACTCCCACATCCGTGACCTGCGTTGAGAATAAAGGATGTTATGTGTCAGTCATGATGTGACAACCCGTGATTTCACCTTACAGTATGTGTTATGTCACCTTAAATAATCAGGCAGCCGCAGGCTGTTTGTCCAGTGCATCTCCATCCATGTCTTTAAATGCCGTCTGGTATGTCTTCATCGGGTTCTGCCCAGTAAACCCCTCTGCGGTCAGCTTAATCACACACACACACACACACACACACACACACACACACACACACACGCACATACACACACGCGCGCACACACACACACACGCGCCCGCACACACACACACACACAAGCACACACAAACACCCCTCTTTCCTCTCCATCATGGCCGGCGGCAGTTCAATTCCCATGGTACACGGACACGCTGGGGGAAATGTGGGTATAATAAAATGAACTACAATACATTACACTTTTTCATCACTAAACACTTAGCATACAGCAAACCCTAATACACTGTTCTATTGTCGAGTCTCCCACATAAATGGTACTTTTTTTTGAGTATATTCCTGCAAGGTACCTCCCAGCTTATCTACTTTTCCATCACTGAAGCGAGCGTTGGGTTTTCCTTGTCCAGCTGGGCCGCTGTTGTAATGGAGTGCATGACCCATTGAACATACGCGAAACGCATTTCCCCCGCGATGACGTATCCGCCTGCTTTTCACACCAATGACCCTACAGTTTTCTACGGGACAGTATAAACACACAATGCCCTTCTCACAGGCGCTTGGATCTCATAAAACACTGACAAACTTTCTGATGCCTCACCTGTAGTGATCTTCTCCTCACGACCAGTGAGAGAGCTCCACTAGCTGATCCACCAAAGACGAGCCTTTTTCCTCGCAGACGGGACTCTCGCCAAATTCATTCTTTCCTGGGGGGTGTGCTCAGGGATGCGGGAATGTCTTAAAAAACACAAAAATCTGGCATTAGAAGCGTGTTTGTCAAACCGTTACACAACAGATTTAAATGAGTTTAACTGTCCCTTTCCATTTCGAGCACAGACAAGACATGGACTTCTTAAGGTTGTAAACACTTGGGAGATCTTGTCAAAAAGAGGAAGTTAAAGGAATAAAGAAACTGACAAATAATGTGTTTGTGTATGGTGTATTGTGTATTTTGTTTTATTTTCATTGATCTACCACCACGTATAAACAGACGTTGAAAGCCACACAGTTAACCGTGAATGATTGAATTCATCATTTTCTTAGACAAGTGAATTGACTCGGTCACCATCACAATATGCACACATTTGTGCCTAATCTTATCCTTGATAATACAACCCCAAAAACGGCTCCGTTATTGTCTCGTCGTCACACCGCAAACGTTATTGCGAACAAAATCACACGTGTAATGATGGGTCTTACTTACACACTCCTCCTAGCCTCGAAACCGCCACCGGTCCGGCGAGGGAGAGACGAGCTCGCAGCCTCTGCCTGCACAAACAGCTCTTCCTCTGACAGCTGGCCTCCGTTACACGTGAAATGACAGATTTTTCATCTACAACGGTGTTTTGTGGTTTGCATCGGTGGATCCTGTCGCTCATAAGTGCCCGCCGTTCGAAGTGTAAAGTCGTTTAGCCATTTCTACGTCGTGCATTGCTCTCTGTCTTCTTCTTCTTCTTCTTCTTCTTCTTCGCAGATAGGTTGTAGCTAGAAGGGATGTAGTTACGGCCGGAAGTGGTGCAACATCTCGCCATATAATTCCAATAAATTACATAACCCCTACGCCTACCCCAACCCTCCACCTAACCTTACAATAATACAAAATATAAATCAACTGTTTTAGCGTGACGCAAATTATACGGTATTGAAGTGCGCTTGCCCAGTGGATGTGGCTATATCCCGTCTATTATGCGGGAAAACAAATATGTATAGCACTGAAATATGTAACGTGTTGATAACGTTAGTCTATGAACATTTGACACTACGACCTGTACAAATAAAACCAAATGATTGCTTCAGTTGTGTTACGTCTGATCTTTGACCTTACGTGCGTGACGTAACGCGACGCGACGTGCTTCGGCTCGATCACAGCTACACTCTAGGCTTGAGGCGACGACCACATTGCAGTTGTATCGGAGTCGATTTTATACGCCTTACCTGTGAATCCATTTGTGTGTGAAGACTTCCAACGACGTCAACTGGTCATAAGACAAACACAACACGGTGTATTTACTAAGATCAATCTATACATTGTTAAAACACTGCTTGGTCTGCAGTCGGAGCGTTCCCATTGGCTGTTGGTTTGAATAATTGATGAGGGAGGTCTGTCTGAGTTTTTCTTTAACGATTGTCGTGTATAAATATCAATGTGTTTCGAGTTGCGTTTTGAACGATAGGGTGTATGATAAGGGCTCTGTCGGGCTCGTGTTTTCAACGTTAGACGTTCATTGAAATGTGCCCCTGCCGTCGTCGGAAGTACCAGCGCCGATCGGCAGTATAAATAGCAGGCGCGCGCGCTCCTTGTTCGGTTGGGCCAGAGAGCGTCGCCTCGGCAAAGCCACATGCTACTAGAGTCGCTAGCTGACGCGCATCAGGTTTTGCTTCTTGCAAGTGTATAGAAGACACAGATTACTGTTTAACCTTTACTTTATTTAACCTAGACAACGGCAAGAGCTGAAGCCATCCCACCGGAAGTAAAGCGAATCCCCCGCTGTAGTCTTTGATATGAGATAACTCATTTATATTAAGAAAACTCGGTAACAATCTTAGAAAAAACACCAAACGGTGTGAAAACCTCGCTCTCCGACCCACCAACCGAGACGCTCTTGAGGCTGCGGTCTTTCGCCTCCTCGTTGGAGTGCCTGCCCGTCTCCCGTCCGGACCGACGTCGGTTCGAGGCCCGCGCAGAGCGTTGCGAGAAAGAGCGGTTGTGTATGCAGCCTATGTTTCGCGAACAAAACCTAGGCAACATATGAAGAGATTGGTTCCAATTTGAGTTATCACATCAAGTTTTCTTTATTGCGCGTTACAATTAATATCACTCAAACTGCAGTTGGCTTGTTTTGGTTTAAGCCATATCACTTCAAGAAATAAGAGAATCTGGTTTACTGAATGAGCATCGAGGAGGAGAGCCCTTCTTATAAAAAATGCTTTTTTTTTCTCTTTCTCCTCAGAATACTTGTCATTTGTATTGCTCCTTTATTGCCTTTCTTCCCGTGCCTTGCTTAATGCAGTATACCAAGAGTTTGGTTCCTAAATGAGATTACTCTGTTCTTTAAAACATTTCTAAAATCGTGTTTGTCATGATGTTTTGGGTGCGCTTTACTGTACTACATTTAAATTTGCTAAATATATTACATTTTGTTCTTATATAAAAGCATACGTTTAAGATAGTTATAGAAGTTTGTATACCTTTCTGATTTTAACAAAGGCTATGGGCCTCATAGGACGGGCACCAAGCAGATATGGACCTCACATCTGCCTCACATTACACACACGCTTTTAAAGACACTAGTTTGTACCAGTCACAGACGAACACAGTATACACTAATGTACCGATTGAAGCACATGTTTACCCTTAAAATACACTAAACACTAAGCAAGGTGTAGTAAATGACAACGTGCAACAACGTGCCTTTCTTTTTCAGATGGATGTATGTGCATTTCTTTTTTATGCTTTTAAAAGGTTTTGCCGAAGTTAAATACTGATGTATGGAGCTTGACATTTAACTGTGGAAGGTCAGAAAAGGAGGGACTAACGAAAATAGCTGATGCCATGTGAAACCTGATTTAAACCTGGTTTAAACGGTGATAACAACGTGAGAACTACGTATAAAGGATGGAGTAAGATACGTATTGGTCAGACATCTTCAGATGAACTCTGTATGTCTCACTTTGACTCGTTCGAACTAATTAAAGATTGAATCCCTTGAAACTTGGCTTCTTGGTCTTTGTGATTTCTCTCAACATTTGATGATCGATTTCGCCACAACAAGTGCGGCTCTCTTCACTAGCTGGCCTCCGTTGCATATGTATCAGTTCAAGAAATTTACTGAAAGAGTTAAGTGAAAAAGTGAGTGTGAAACAAAAGCTTTGTTCAAGGCACTCCCTAAGAAATTCACCTTAGCATGTGAATCGGAAGCCACGGTAAAAAAATGAACGTGACGTGTGTTGGAACCAGTCTCTTCATATGTATCTTCTGTTCAAAAAATGTAGGCTATATTCACATACAAGTTAATGGAAGCTACTTCAAGAGTTAAGTGACAAAGCCAAAATGCAAAATAAACCTGTTTCATTAGCGCACTCCCCAAGCAAATGTGGTCTGAGATCAGCCTATGTTCTTTGAACCTAAAGAGAAGCTGCATTCAGCAGCTAAATACACAAGTATGAAACGGCGCCATCTAGTGGTGAAGGGCGGTAAAGGGAAAATTAAAATGAAGCGACATTGTATCAGATTATCGGTCAGTTTACGGGACAGTAAAAGGCAGTGTGAAAAGAGATTTAAACTACTTATTGCGTTGTTTAATAACACTTTGTTAAAAATGCTGCGAAAACATATGTCATTGTATGTTGTTGGGCGTAGCATAAACAGACTGTAAAAATGTCACCATTACATAATTATTAGAATGATTGACGCGATGACGACCTCCAGTGGTAGAGGTCACCTAGTGGTAAAAGTCACCCGTTTGTTCCAACAAAAAGTCAAAATGAAGTTATCTTGAGACAATTGAAGAAAGTGAGGATTCAGTAAATCTTTTCACATGACCCCCAACACGTGATGCATCTGTGAAAGAGGAAAGCGGGCATGCTGTAGCTTCTAAACGTGATTTCTAATCTATGTTCTTGCTTCACTATATGTCGCAGACCCTGTTTCACAATGAACATAGAGTTTGCATTTTCAGTACGTGGACATCCGGGTGCTGTTGATTTCATTGGTTATGTGGCGAAAAGAATAACAACACAACCGTATACAAGAAAATATCTTTATTCGGAGGCGTGCGCTTTTCGATATTAAAGCGCTACGGCCTGTGGAAACATCACTAGGATTCAAACCCATTAAATACAGCATTTATGAACCCTCTGCGTCTCAACCCTGGGACGTGACACACACTTTTTCTTTTCCCAAACTGCTAATGGGAAGTCTCACCCTGCAATTAGAAGAGCTTGTTTTACGTAATAATAGTTCTCACTTTGATTTTAACAAGACATCAACAATGAAAACGGCATCTGTAGTAAGCAATCGTTGTCATTGCATGGCACCATCCTAAATAAACCATGTCACAGTGACTGATGGGCTCTCTTCGACACCTCTGTTTGCCAGCAGCACGTTGAGATCAGAAATAGTAAACATCGCAAATGTGGAATCAGGATCGCTATCAAATTCATCCCTGGAAATCATTTATGAATACTTTTGTTCACAGAGTTGGGTTGATGTAAGAAGGATTACAAGACGTGTACAATTGTTTCACATTTGTGAGGTCACGTCTAAAAAGTGGATTTGTGAAAAATTGCATTTTATATCCACTGATCAGGTCTATCGAATCAGTTTAAGGCAAACATTTTCCTATGTCTCTAATACCACGAAACAAAGATTTTCATCTGTCCTACGTTATCCCTGCATTAAAGCGACGGTTACAACGGTGGTTAAATAATCAATGCTTTATCGGCAGAAAAAATGGTAACGGATCAACAAGCATCATCGCTGTCTTCTTGGTTTTTATCCAGTACACGAGAACGATGGAATGCCCGTCACTCCCACATCCGTGACCTGCGTTGAGAATAAAGGATGTTATGTGTCAGTCATGACCCGCGATGTCACCTTAGAGTATGTGTTATGTCACCTTAAATAATCAGCCAGCCGCAGGCTGTTTGGCCAGTGATTCTCCATCCATGTCTTTAAATGCCGTCTGGTATGTCTTCATCGGGCTCTGCCCAGTAAACCCCTCTGCGGTCAGTCAGCTTAATGACACACAACAAACACACGCACACACACACACACACGCACACACACGCGCACGCACACACACACACACACACACACACACACAAACACCCTGAAAAATGAATACGGTACGGACATCCAGTCTGGCTGTTGATGTATTGAAAGATGCGGTGATCCAGTGACCAGTCCAAACTGTTGGAAATGTCCACCTGGTCTGAGTGATTAAGAACAGTCAGGATAAAGCGTGTACAGAGACCCCTCTTTCCTCTCCATCATGGCCGGCGGCAGTTCAATTCCCATGGTACACGGACACGCTGGGGGAAATGTGGGTATAATAAAATGAACTACAATACATTACACTTTTACATCACTAAACACTTAGCATACAGCAAACCCTAATACACTGTTCTATTGTAGAGTCTCCCACATAAATGTTACTTTTTTTTGAGCATATTCCTTCAAAGAACCTCCCAGCTTATCTACTTTTCCATCACTGAAGCGAGCGTTGGGTTTTCCTTGTCCAGCTGGGCCGCTGTTGTAATGGAGTGCACGACCCGGTGAACATACGCAAAGCGCATTTCCCCCGCCATGACGTAACCGCCTGCTTTTCACACCAATGACCCTACAGTTTTCTACGGGACAGTAAAAACACTCAATGCTTCTCACAGGCGCTTGGATCTCATAAAACACTGACAAACTTTCTGATGCCTCACCTGTAGTGATACTCTCCTCACGACCAGTGAGAGAGGTCCACTAGCTGATCCACCAAAGACGAGCCTTTTTCCTCGCAGACGGGACTCTCGCCCAAATTCATTCTTTCCTGGGGGGTATGAGAAGTGTAAAGTCGTTTAGCCATTTCTACGTCGTGCATTGCTCTCTGTCTTCTTCTTCTTCTTCTTCTTCTTCGCAGATAGGTTGTAGCTAGAAGGGATGTAGTTACGGCCGGAAGTGGTGCAACATCTCGCCATATAATTCCAATAAATTACATAACCCCTACGCCTACCCCAACCCTCCACCTAACCTTACAATAATACAAAATATAAATCAACTGTTTTAGCGTGACGCAAATTATACGGTATTGAAGTGCGCTTGCCCAGTGGATGTGGCTATATCCCGTCTATTATGCGGGAAAACAAATATGTATAGCACTGAAATATGTAACGTGTTGATAACGTTAGTCTATGAACATTTGACACTACGACCTGTACAAATAAAACCAAATGATTGCTTCAGTTGTGTTACGTCTGATCTTTGACCTTACGTGCGTGACGTAACGCGACGCGACGTGCTTCGGCTCGATCACAGCTACACTCTAGGCTTGAGGCGACGACCACATTGCAGTTGTATCGGAGTCGATTTTATAAGCCTTACCTGTGAATCCATTTGTGTGTGAAGACTTCCAACGACGTCAACTGGTCATAAGACAAACACAACACGGTGTATTTACTAAGATCAATCTATACATTGTTAAAACACTGCTTGGTCTGCAGTCGGAGCGTTCCCATTGGCTGTTGGTTTGAATAATTAATGAGGGAGGTCTGTCTGAGTTTTTCTTTAACGATTTTCGTGTATAAATATCATTGTGTTTCGAGTTGCGTTTTGAACGATAGGGTGTATGATAAGGGCTCTGTCGGGCTCGTGTTTTCAACGTTAGACGTTCATTGAAATGTGCCCCTGCCGTCGTCGGAAGTACCAGCGCCGATCGGCAGTATAAATAGCAGGCGCGCGCGCTCCTTGTTCGGTTGGGCCAGAGAGCGTCGCCTCGGCAAAGCCACATGCTACTAGAGTCGCTAGCTGAGGCGCGCATTGCACCTCTGGCCCGACCGCTGATGCCGTCGGTTCGCCGACGCGCATCAGGTTTTGCTTCTTGCAAGTGTATAGAAGACACAGATTACTGTTTAACCTTTACTTTATTTAACCTAGACAACGGCAAGAGCTGAAGCCATCCCACCGGAAGTAAAGCGAATCCCCCGCTGTAGTCTTTGATATGAGATAACTCATTTATATTAAGAAAACTCGGTAACAATCTTAGAAAAAACACCAAACGGTGTGAAAACCTCGCTCTCCGACCCACCAACCGAGACGCTCTTGAGGCTGCGGTCTTTCGCCTCCTCGTTGGAGTGCCTGCCCGTCTCCCGTCCGGACCGACGTCGGTTCGAGGCCCGCGCAGAGCGTTGCGAGAAGGAGCGGTTGTGTATGCAGCCTATGTTTCGCGAACAAAACCTAGGCAACATATGAAGAGATTGGTTCCAAATGGAGTTATCACATCAAGTTTTCTTTATTGCGCGTTACAATTAATATCACTCAAACTGCAGTTGGCTTGTTTTGGTTTAAGCCATATCACTTCAAGAAATAAGAGAATCTGGTTTACTGAATGAGCATCGAGGGGCGTAAAACTGTCTCCAGGAATGAGAAGGGGGAGTCTGCAGACCTGGAGCATGCAGTTTTACGCCCCAGGCAGTTTTACGCCCCATGCAGTTTTAGGACCCTGTTGTTCCTCATTTTTCCACTAGGGGTTCGCTGTTCATTATGAACCACCAGAACAGACCTAACAGATAACTTTGGCGTCTTTCGCGAGTTAGAGGTATGTTAAATAATCGTTTTTCTTACTAAGAAATGGCCCAACATGCATAGTTTTTTAACGATTTATTGATATTGTTATGAATTAATTTAAACATTTTAACACGTATATATATTTATAATATAGTGTGTGTCTTATTTAAACTCAAAGACAAAACAATTAATACTTATTGGCGACCAGGTCAATGTTGTGTCTGGATCAGCCTTAGCTAACCACGTGTATGCCAACTCGAAATCTTATTCATTTTCATATTTCTTTTCAAAAAGTTTTAGAAAAATAAATCTCCATGAACTTGTATGAATTATACTGCAGGGGCGTAAAACTGCATGCTCCCCCTACTGGAGAAATAAGGAACAGAAGGGGCGTTAAACTGCTTGGGCTAATTAGGCCTATTATGTTGTGATATTATTGATCTCATTTGTAATAATGCTTGGAAATAATTAAAAAAATATTAAATGATCATGCTGTTGTACTTTCTTGTTATTTCAAAAAGTTTTAGAAAAATAAATCTCTATGAACTTGTATGAATTATACGGCAGGGGCGTAAAACTGCATGCTCCCCCTACTGGAGAAATAAGGAACAGCAGGGGCGTAAAACTACTTGGGGCGCAAAGCTGCGTGCTCCACTCCCCATATTGACAGGAATTGCTATTCCCCCTGGGGTGTTAGTTCGGCTGAGGTGATCCTATGAGGGATGTAAACATTTTAATTGATCTTAAACCTTGAAGTGTCTAATAAAGAAGTGTATTGAAAATATCCTGGTGTGTTGTAGCCTACTCTGCCTCTAAAATTGTCCCGTTGATACATTATGTTCTATTTCCCGTGAATTTTAACAAGAGCAAAAATATTTTACAACATAAACAACATGCATGTCAGGTGTAAACAAATGAAAAAGTGACATAACAAGTAAATAAAGAAAGCTTAAACATAAAACATGTACAGCTGCCTTGCTTTTAAAGTTTAACATTGTGCTTTAGTTTTGACCTATGGTTTAGACATGACGCGAGCCCCTCCCCCACAGGTCCCTCCCCAGCTTCCTGTATCAACAAAGCAACCACACACTACTCGCACTCAAGCCCATTCACAAGGTCTTTAATGTTGTGATATTTATTTTGATAATATTTTGATGCCTTTCATACATAACTAATTGTCTGTAAAATATATCGCAGTTTAAAAAGTGTTGCGACGCGTGAACATCGTCGGTGTTCATTGATTTACTTTTCTGTAACGTTACTGAACTTTTAGTTGAAAGTTAAAACACCTCTTTTTCGACTTTCACTGTTTTACGATAATATTATTATTATTATTATTACAATGTTGTAACAAGAGCAACATGTTTATTTGTGTAAATCGAAACTAAGATAATGTAGTTTCTTTGCAATGACTAGACCTAGTTGTCACTGAAATACATCCATGAAGGCTTAAATTTGTAAGTGTGGTCATTTTTAATTATTGCTTTTTTATGATACTTTTTTTGCATTGGATTATTTTTAAAACTTTTATTAATCATCCTCGCATATCATAGTGAAAAGGGTTGAGCGTATGGGAACTGCTCACTGTTACAGTGCAATTACCATAGGTCACAATAGAAAAAAATAAAATGCATTTGAAAACAAATGCACAAACCATGTTGTTACGATGAGACGCGACAAAAGACAATAGAACGCATTAGACCGCAACAATCCCAACAAGCAGTGTGTGTAGTGTTGTGTCGCGTCAATATAATATATTTTATATTTTTAATAAATATAATATACATCGTTACATTTACATTTAGGGAGTTTGCCGACGCTTTTATCCAAAGCGACTTGAATTGTTTTATCCTATACATTTTACATAGGTATTTACAATCCCCTGGGATCCAACCCACAACCTTGCTCTTACCACTGAGCTACAGGAAAACTCATTGTAATAATATATTTTATATATGGACACATGAATGTCTTATTTAGCCTATTCATAACTGAAAAGGCAAGAGTGAACACTGCACGGCTAACCAATAGTTTTCTACAAAAATCATGGTTAAATCTAAATGGAATCTTAATCCATGATTATTGATCTTCGGTTAAAATACAAGATTTAGGAGAACACAGTGAAAGGGGAATTGCACGTCTGTATTGATGGCAAATGATTAAACATGCTTGAAATCTATAACAATTAACTGTCGAATCCACCCTAAACCAGTGCCAGCACAGACAAGCCTTCTCTGTGAGACTTCAGACGCACTCGACTGGTTACATAACAGCTTGATTTCAATGAGACTGTTGCTATAGAGCGACTTTAGCTGGAGAACTCTCTGGCACTTTTTTATTTAAAAGACCTCAGACGGTCTTCATCTATGGTGAGAATTATATTTGTCATATTCAGTGTTTAGTTTGCAGCATATGTCTAGAATTTCTGTTTGCATTGTGCTATCATTGATTTCTGGCATGTGCTTGTTAATGATTAATCAACTGCTGTAGATCTATGCCAATGTTGATTCATTGAACAGTTTGAATGATTCTTCCTATTTTTATGTTTATTAAAATCATTCAGTGCTGACAGTGTCGCTAAGGAACATGGCTAAGCGTGTTGCTGTGATTGGAGCAGGCTGCTCTGGGCTGGTCTGCATCAAATGTTGTTTGGATGAAGGGCTGGAGCCAATGTGTTTTGAAAGCAGTGATGATATTGGCGGACTCTGGAGGTTTAAGGTCAATGTTAAACATTTCAAATGTCTGATTCTAGAGTTTCCTCAACTCAACTTTATCTATATATCTCTTTTTACAATTTTCATTGTTACAAAACAGCATTACACGAAACATATCGACTCTTAGCAAAACATTAAACTTATACTTTATTAAAAGTTAAAAAAATGTTTAACACACACACAATACAGAAACGCACATAGGTTCATACACACCTACATACAACTCCACGCACAGAACACAAAATACAAAATGTCTTTGTATTTTCATTTTTGTAGATTTTCTTCTATCGTGTCTCTAACCAATTGTCTGTGTCCTGCATGTTCACAGGAGACACAAGAGATGGAACGCACCAGCATTTATCGTTCTCTTATAGTGAACACCTCAAAAGAAATGATGTGTTTCAGCGATTTCCCAATGCCAGATCATTTCCCAAACTACATGCACAACTCTCTTGTCGTGCAGTACTTCAGAATTTACACGGAACACTTTGACCTTCGCAGATATATTCACTTTCAGGTTTGCAACATTCCATTACAGGTCCTATTGACAGAAATGCAACATAATGTAACTATGTCTTCAGAGGTGTATAAAGACATTACATAATAAAGTTTTTATAAGCTTAGTATGAGTTATTTCTACATACCGTGGCTCCCCTTGCATGGAATAAACCATGTTGTTTCTACAGTAGCCCTTAATGAGCAAACTGCTCTACAGAACGCGTTTCATATATATGTGAGGATCTCAGTCCTCCGATACCATAGTGCTTCATAAAGGGAGGGGGGGTGAGCCATTAGCTGCTATTCGCAACCTCACCGCTACGTGCAGCTTAATTTCATGCACTCAATCTTTAGCAGGTGACATGTGATCTCAAGCACTTTTATATTCAGGATCTATCGTAAGTTACAAAATTTCTGTATGTTTTTCAGACTACAGTACGCAGTGTAAGACAGAGGCCTGAATTCTCAACTTCGGGTCAGTGGGATGTTGTAACCACAGGCAGGGATGGACGAGAGGAAAAACATGTGTTTGATGGTGTGCTGGTGTGTACAGGACAATACACACAACCTATTACACCGGCCTTCCCAGGTGCAGATCTTGTATATCACAAATAATTCATAAAACATTGTTAACTGACAAAAACAGATTCATGTTGGGTGGCTTATTGAGTGCCTTGGAAAAAACAAATGTATGTGGTGTATTATTTATTTATTTATTTATTTATTTATTCTATGTGTGTAATAGAGGGGCGTATTGTCACAAGGTCTTTATTTCAGTAACAATTCTGTATGTCATTTTTGTTGTTGTTTCAATAATTGTTTGTGTTTTATAATTGCTTGGTTGTTTATATTTAAAATTGAAAATTCTGTCATCAGTCACTTATAGGTGACCTATCACATAGCCAATTTTTACTCCACTCGAGTACATTTTGTTTTTATTACAGTGTTTTTACTAATAAAGATCTTTTTTCCATTTAAAGTCCATTTAAAATATAGGTGCTTCCTTACTAAGTCCATTTTGTGAGTAAAAATACTAAATGCATATAGTATTAGATTTGTAAAGTGCTGAAGCATGAAAGGTCGAAAAATTAAACATTTATGTTATGTATTCATGAAGTGGAGTAAAAAGCATGATGCTTTATAATAAAGTGAAGTGAATAAGTGATACTTGAAAATGTACCTGAGAGTTTTGTGTTCTGTGGAAGAAAGTAAGTCATAAATGTTTGAAATGACAAGCGAGTGAGTAAATGTTGACAGAATTTTTATTTTGCGGTGAGCTATCACTTTCAGTACTGTCCACCTCTGATAGGTTGTAAAAGTCAGGTTAATATGAGTTTGTACTCTGTGATAACATAGTCAATGAGTGACAACACAGTTAATGCATATCACTACTTGTTCAATGTTTTATTTCAGGGCGAAATGGATTAAACATACATACTGTATATGTAAAACAGAGACAGAGAAGACAATGTATTGAATACATTTTATTGTGTCATTTGGTTTGTTACAGGTGTTGATTCTTTCCCAGGAATGATTGCCCACAGCTATGATTATAAAGACCCTGATCTTTACCGTGGAAAGAGACTTGTGATTGTTGGTATTGGAAATTCTGGAGGAGACATCGCTGTGGAGCTCAGCAGAGTGTGTGAGAAGGCAAGCAATTTTTAAAAATCTTATTCAGATACAGCAACTAGAGACAGTCTCCTGTCAGTTGACCACCATACAAGCTTTTGACACAAACATTTAATTTCCCTTTCCTACCTTCCTGTGGTCTTCCTATTCTTTTCTTTAGACGTTCCTGAGCACCCGTACAGGGACATGGATCACAGGTCGCATGTTAAGTCGAGGGCTACCTATGGATATGATGCTGGTTAGGCGACATCTGGATCTGATTTTTAACCTTCTGCCTCGAGCTGTGATCAATTGGATTGGGGCAAGAATGCTCAATCAGAAACATGACCACCAGCTGTATGGACTACAGCCTAAATACGGGTGATTGGCTACTGCTCTGTTAAACCACAAAAGGATAGTCAATCCAAAAATGGAAATTCTGCCATCATAAACTATTGTCATTTGTCAGCGTATAGCTGTTTTTTATCTGCAAAATGCAAAAGAAGATACAGTATTTTGAATCATGTTGGTAACCAAACAACAGCCGTATCCATTCACTAATATTTTATGGACACAGAACCAATGCAAGTCAACACTGCCATCGTTCATTTATCAACATTCTTCAATACATCTTTGTTTGTTTCCTCAGGAGAAAGTCATGCAGGTTTACAGTGACAAGGGGGGGAAATGATGACATAATTTAAATTTGTTGGGTGAACTATCAATTCAAATTAAACACAACTGAGAATTTCATCAAATCTACTGACTTATTCATAAGCAACTTTCAAACGTATTAAGTATTAAAATTGCTATTTTGAAAACATTTGTAGTATAAACTGCATTTAAACTGCAATAGAACTTAATCTAATATGTAATCTACTAATGTTGTTGATTTCCCAATTTCAGAGTTTTTGACCAGCGTCCTATTATCAACGATGACCTCCCGGGACGCATTCTGGTGGGAGAACTGGTGATGAAACCAAATCTGCAAAAATTCCAAGGCTCGACACTCATGTTCAATGATGGGACAGCCGAAGAAAATATTGATGCAGTTATATTCTGTACAGGATATAATTCTACATTCCCCTTCCTCTCTTCCTCCTTAAACTCTGGCCCTGATAGAGAACTGACTCTCTATAAAAGAATCTTTCCCCCATCTCTAGAGCGCCCGACGCTGGGCATTATGGGTCTGCTCCAGACCAAAGGGGCTATCATGCCGGTTGTAGAATTACAGGCACGCTGGGCCACAAGGGTCATCAATGGTAATCTGCACATTAGTACTGTGATGTTTTTTAATTCTTTGAAATTGTTCATCAATTGTTTGTTTTTTAAGCATTACATAAAGAATCGTGGGTTTATAAAGTTGTGGTTCTAACGTTTTAATTTTCCTTTTGACCTTCAAGGGTTAAACCATCTTCCCTCAGCAGTGAAAATGCACAAAATTATTGAAAAAGAACGCAGAGCAAATTTAAAATGGTAATTCCTCATAACCTTGATCAAAATATTTAATCTAAATTTAATAGGCCTATTAAAACTTATTAATGACTTTCACTGGTTTAATCATTTCTCTTTTTTCTCTCTATAGTTACCCTTGTCCAAAGCAGGCTGCCCTTCAAGTTCCCTACATTCCTTACCTAGACACAATAGCCAAGGAAGTGGGCGTCTGTCCTAACATTGTTTGGCTGCTACTAACAGACCCTGCTCTGGGTTTGAGGGTTTTGTTTGGTCCCTGTACGCCCTACCAGTTTCGGCTAAGCGGACCAGGTCATTGGAGAGGTGCTCGTCAGGCTATCCTCACCCAATGGGATCGTGTGGCCAAGCCCATGAAAACACGCCCCATTCCGGAAACAAAATCCATCAGTTTTTTGTATTGGCTGGGTCTGGCAGGAGGGGCTGCAGTAATTTGTATCATTATGGTAAAACCAAAGAAGATCCCAGTCTTTCTTAGAAACACTTATATTCCATAGACAACCTCTCTACTAAGACACTTGAAAGACCCGCAGTTTACGTATGGCAAATGTATACATATTTTTTTTTGACTGCAGTGTACTGCATTTGTTTAGCATATGGACTTAACATGTTAACATTCACTGTCCTTAAAAACTTGTATGACCATTAGTCTTTGCCTAACACAAATCATTTGAAAAATGTCTGAGCTTTCTTCTTATAAAAAACAGTACAATAAAACAGAGTCGCTAACTTGCAAACATAGTCTGTACAGTACATTTGCACGAACTTATGTCATAAATAGTGATTTTGGACAATATCAGCAGCGAACTGAAATAAGCTGTTTTATATGAACCTGAGTGCAGACAATGCGTAAAAGCACCAAAAAAGCACATGGGTATCCTTTTCTAAAATGGTTAAACAAATATGTGCTTTTAAAAGCAGAAATATCAAGCTTCCATTTTAGAACAAGATCACGAGCAGTACTAAATGGTGTCCCTCTACTTTGAAAACTGTTTATTATGTAGGGTAAAACAATTGCGCACTGTAAAGATATAATTTAAAGTGCAATTTAATTGCATAGTTGGAAACAATATGAATTTTTATATTTTAAATTTAAATCCAGATCTACCCAGTGTAAACATGGAACAAAAGATAGCCAAAGTTAAAAAAATTCAATTTTAAGCCTGCAATGGGTGAACAAATTATTCCAAATTAGAATCTCTTTACTGTCTGCATTGGATGAAAACATATTTATAGTAGGCCTATTCATTAAAATTAAACTAATGTAAAAGACATAAATTAGTACAGAAAAGTGGTTGATGTATTTATAAATGATATTTCGTATTTTTTTTCTGCTTATTGTTTGAACACCACGTTTTATTACAAATAGGACTTTGTGTTGTGTTATATTTACTGATGGTCAAGGTAATCTCCGCCCTGTTGCAAAAGTGCTGGCGTTGCCAAATTTTGAGTAATCTTGCAAACGTGGCCTACTTTTAAACAGATATAGCAGTATTTTTTTTAGTTTGACATATTGCACAACTTTCTAACGTGCATTGAATCATTTACTTTTTAGTCTCATTTAATTGTGTCATTTAAGTGGAATTTAATAGTGTGAAGGGCCATTTTGCACTGTTATTTTGCGTAGATCTGGCAACCCTGAAAAGGGGTGTGGTGTTGTGTTCTATATGTTTCTTTCATTGTACATAACGTTACCGTGATCTACACATCTACACTCACTGCTATTCTAGGTAAGAAACAATGTCAAAAACTTTTTATTGATACAATTATACTCGTTCGGATCGAAATACTTTAATTTAATCGCAGTCGTACATTAAACACGACTAACAATGTGTTCATACAAGTCCGGCTGAAAACCCTGTTGTTCGCATCCAGATTTAGCGTTATGGTTAAGTTTCACAAATATTTACTGCGAATTATAGCTAGTGATGACGCAACACAGTTTTTGAAATGAACTCTAAATAACATCAAAAACGAAGCGATCGTATCGTGTGTGTCGTGTACACACGATTGTGTAAGAACAAATACTACTATGCAACATTACACGTTACCCGCCGATAAACTTGTACGTTATAACTATTACCAAAAAGCTGTCCACGAGAAAAAAATAACTCTTGAATGCTTTCTTACTACACTGTTTAAAAGGAGAATTAATAGTCTTTGGAGTACACTTAATGCAGGGAGCAGTTTGACCAACATCATGTGACACAATTTTATTTCGACATATTTTATGCATGTGACGTTTTTATGACCTTTTTGTGACGTATAAACTTGACACACTTACTAAAAGCTTACCACATTGCTGGATGAACTTGACAATAATTAACATGTAAACACCATTTAAAGTATTTCGACAAGTAGTAAAAGTACCTAAGTCACACTTTTGTCCCCTAAATGAATTTGACCCCAAACTTGTAATGTTGAAAAAGTTAATGCTGATATTATTTGTGAAATGTACAATACAACTTATACCTCAGCAAAAGCTCATGTGTTTGATCCCAGAGAACACACATACTAGTCAAAAAAATGTAGTCAGCTCATTTTCAATCACAGATCTGATCTTCAGAATTTTTTTATCCCCTTTCTTTTTAGTGTTGCCTAAAGGTTGTAAGTCAACATGGCTAAGCGTGTTGCTGTAATTGGAGGTGGAACTTCTGGGATGACCTGCATCAAATGTTGCTTGGATGAAGGTCTGGAGCCGGTGTGTTTTGAGAGCAGTGATGACATCGGAGGACTCTGGAGATTTAGGGTACAAGAACTGATTAACCTGTCTCTCTAATTAATGAGTGCCACAAAAATTCACCACATAAAATATTATTTCAATAAATCTTTAAATAGAAATAGGTTGTGTCTTTTTTTTTAAATCTCCATGACCAGCAAAGGGGGCCGTTGAAGTTTAGGTGATCATCAAACACTTCCCTTGGTTTCTCTCTTCCTTGGATAATGGTACTATTGTTTAACCCAGCTGTAGGGTACAGTGGTCAGGCAGGAATTGCAGATAAAGAACTGTCATTACACCACAGGGTAAAGCTGAATATCATCTGTATATGAGAAGCTGTGAAAAATATATACATATAATGGGTGTGATAGGAGGGGACATAGTACCGACCTGGTGGAACACCAGAATCAGAACAGGATTACACAAGATTCTGTCCAGATGATCCTGTTTGCTTCCTTTTTCTCAATTTTAGGAAAATCCAGATCCCGAGCAGGCCAGCATTTACTCCTCATTGATCATCAACACTGCTAAGGAGATGATGTGCTATAGTGATTTCCCCATCCCTGCTCACTTCCCAAATTTCATGCACCACTCTCTCATCATGGACTACTTCCGCATGTATGCTGAACACTTTCAACTTACTCGGCACATCCGATTCCAGGTCAGGCATGCATAGTTACTGTATAATGAATGGCACTATCAAAACTAGAATATAAATATAGATTAAATGCGCTTAATTATGGAGGGATATTACATGATCACATATTTATTTGGGGTTTCTTAGACAAAAGTCCTTCATGTCTCACCAAGGCCAGACTTCCCTCAATCTGGCCAATGGGACGTAGAAACAGAGTCTGAGGATGGCAAGAGGGAAAAGCAGGTGTTTGATGCTGTGATGGTCTGCACAGGTCACCACTGTCGCCCACACCTCCCTCTACAGGAATTTCCAGGTACAACATGGAGTAATGACAAGGCAAAAACAGTTTACTCTGAGCAAAGTGCAACATAATATCAATAGCAGGTCAAATGGGGTCACACACCATAAACATAGACTGGCATTTTTTAGGTGTACAAGTGTCATTTAGTCTTATCACATTTCCCTTGTAAGCAGAAACGCAACTATTGTTTAGAATAAGTATGTTTTCTGGGCTTGCAAATACAGTAGAGCTGTCATTAAACATTTTGCTGGCAATTATATTATTTTTTGCTGCAAACAAATTGCTAGAGATAGATACCTGAGTTTGTGACTCTAAATTCCCTGATTTATAATTGCAAAAAATGGCTTAACTGCCAGATGTCAATTACTTAACTAAAAATGGTCCTCTGATCACAGTGTATACAAACTTATATGGAATAACATTTAATTTTTACCTTTCAGTTTGTACAATGTTTCTACATGTCTATTCCATTACAGTGTCTGTTTGTTTTTTAGGAATAGACACATTTAAGGGGAAATTCTTCCACAGCCGTGAATACAAAACCCCTGAAGAATGGCGAGGGAAGAGGGTTGTTGTGCTTGGCATTGGAAACTCTGGAGGAGATATTGCCGTGGAGCTGAGCAGAATGGCCAAACAGGTAATAGAAATAATTTTAGCTTGTAAATAACTTCTCTTATACACAGGGGTGCACATACATTTTTCTTTCAGGTTCTCAAGAGAGCACCTGGAGATTCGGATTGGTGCTCACATATTGTGACAAATTATATTTAAAAAATATAATTAAAAACAGTTACTTTTAAAGAACAGTAAACAAAATAATACAGTGTGGTTAAAAACAATATCTATATTATTTTAAATTAAACTTACATTAAGAAAATGTATTACTTCTTGCATTATTTAATATTAATATTCAACACAAATTTTGAAACATAAAACGACAACCTTTTAGATTTTTTGAAAGGTTGCTGAGAAATAAGTTTGCGAGCATTTGCAAGCGCACATGGAAACTTGCTGTGCGGAGATAGGATTGAGTATAACATTGATAAACACGGACTGCATGCAAGTGTCAAGTTTAAACAGCTTGTCCTTTTAGAAATTTAAGAGAAGCAGTGTTTATTTCGACGTGCAGAGTTGTGCAAATCTAGACATTCACAGATTCTGCGCGTGCCACATGCTTCTCTAGGAACGAGAGCAGAACCGATAAAGGCGGAGTTGCAAATACTCATCATTTAGTTGCAAATATGGTTTGTCATCATTTAGACCCAGGGTCCGTTTAACACCGGGAACAAACCACATAAGTTTAAGCAGCATTCCGTTCTAACGTAAATCTTATCCAGTAATACATATAGGCCGTCTAAAACAGTGATTGTGATTGTGCTTGTGCATTAAAAGCTTTCAACCATGTCAGTACGCAAATGAGTGTTATAAACTTATTTACAGTGTGCATTTTTTATTTTGGGTGCGGATGCGCACTTGCACACCACTTATGTGCATTCCTGCTTATACAGCAAGGGTTTCCAACCTTTTTATGTAACGTGGAGAAACCAGGCAAGCAAGGCAGTATATCCAAATGCAGTATAAACATTTATTACAAATAAAACAGGACAAAACAAGTTAACCCAGAGATTGGATACATCCACAGACAAAGACTAAACTCCACATAAAACAAAGTCTGACAAAAGACATAGAAAACAGTTGAGATTTTTAAACAGTGGTTAACAAATGGGATAACAAGGGACACCTGAAACTAATGAACACACAACCAAAAGAAAATGGAACTACAAAGAACAACAACACTAGACAGGAAACAAGAACTAAGGGAGTAAAAGTCCACAACATGATATTTAAAGGTCACATTACAAGAGAAAACAGACTGAAATCAAAACATTTTGTACATGGGACATAAAACTTTCTGAAGAAAAATATTATTGTTTGAATTAATTAATTAATTGAATTAATGAATTGTATTCACCCTATCATCTCAGATCCATGATACCCTTTCCTCTACAGAACAGGCTCCAAATCCCCCCCCCCCCCCCCCCCCCCAGCTGACATCCACAATAAACATTATCATAAAAGTAATCTATATATTTCCAATGAGTTATTAAATGTTATCTTAAAGAGGCCGTATCACGCACGGTTTCTGCCGATCTCATATTAATCTTGAGTACATATACAGTAGGATTGCATACTTTGTAACTTCGAAGAGTATTTAGTTTGATCACATTTATAAAAGATACAGCTTTATGATTATTTCCGAAAGCATACTGCGTGTGCTACAAATTACTAAATCAATTGATAGTCCAATACCAGTCGCGGTCTAACGTAGCATTACTTTCCACTCCATTTTTCTTGCAAGCTTATTACTTACTATGACATGAAATAAAATTAATTCATTGCCTCGTCCGTGAACATGATGGGCGATCTCTTTACACCTCTGGATGGTGAAAACGTCATGTCCCATAATTCCACTGTTTCATTTAACTTAATTTAGCTTCACCTTTTGTTGTAGTTTCGAAAGTGTGCCATCTAGAGGTTTTCTTTCCTTCCTTTTGTTTTGTTTTATAATTCTCCCTTTTAAAATGTATCTTGGATCAGTTTAGCCTCCATTCCTGCTTTAAGAAATGGACCCCCTTTACCGCCACCACGCCTGATTTCTTTTAAATGAGTGCAATTTAGTGTCTGCCTCATGAAAATGCATTTAAAACACCTTCATATTTTTTGAGAAATTTAGTTAATATTTGTATATGATCTCATCCACCAACGAACCTCCCGCAATTAATAAGAAGGTATTTTTTTATAACTCGACTCACCCGACCCGCGGATCATCCGCAGCGCCCACGGATTAAACCACCATCCGCGCATCACTAACGTGCGCACCCTTTGCCAACAAAACACAGAGATCAGTTTCTCTCACCGGATGCGGTTCATATCCGGCTCCATATGTCAGTTTAGAACAATCTCCAAATCCAGCGTTATATCCATCGTTTATATAACATTCATCACCCAAATGCAGTGAACAAACAAATACCTGAACTTCGTGAATATGCTCTCTCTCGTTCCTGCACACAAGTGAAAGTGACATCTGCGCATGCTCCTTCTCCTGCTCTCCTTGCTGCCGCATTGGCGTGCCGCATGCTTTTCCCGGAGAATTGTCCATTAAGGGACTAAGAAAAATTGTTACGAAACAGTTTTATGTTCGAAAAAAACTTGACGAAACCTGTAAGATTGCTGGGGGAGTGTATCAAGCACAGAAATACTACGTTATATGCCCAACTCATCTTTTAACAAATTGACATGTTATGCATGAGAAGACACCCCATTTAACATATGAAAGAATGCATGACACACCGTTGCACCAACCCTTTAAGAGAAATAACTGCTGTGTGAGAGAAATCAAAGGCCTCAAATCATATATGGTCATTTTAATTAGGTCAGAGGTCATTGTGTTGGAGACCACTCTCATTGAAGTTTGCTAACAATAAGTAATATAGCCACTAATCAGATAACTTATTCTCTTACCTTAATTCCAGGTTTATCTGAGCACGCGGAAAGGTTCTTGGATTATAAATCGTGTCGGACCCAGGGGTGTTCCTTCAGATTTGAGCTTTAATACTAGAGCATTTATGTGGCTCCAGAAATTGTTGCCAATTGGGATTATTAACAATATGGGAGAGAAACAACTCAATCAAAGATTCAATCACAAGCTGTATGGACTGCAGCCTGCCCACAGGTACATAAACAGTCTTCATACTTGGTCAGCCTTTGCTTCAGGATGGCTTTTTTCTATTAATCATATTTGATATAATATACTGCAGCATCGACCATCAAGTATCTTCCTCACCACTGGATTGTACTGTAAGTGTTGTTCTTTCTCCTCCAGACTTTTCAGCCAACATCCCATGGTCAATGATGATTTACCGAACCGCATTCTCTCTGGTACGGTAATGGTCAAGCCGAACGTGCAAGAGTTTCGTGGTTCAAGTGTGGTGTTTGAGGATGGCACCATTGAGGACAACATCGATCTGGTGGTGTTTTGTACAGGCTACACTTTCTCATTCCCCTTCCTCTCTTCACATATAACTCCTGTCTCAAAGAATAAGGTGTCCCTGTACAAATATATATATCCAACAAACCTTGAACACCCAACTTTGGCTGTGATTGGTCTGATTCAGCCTCTTGGAGCCATTATGCCAATCTGTGAGATTCAAGCACGCTGGGCCACGCGTGTTTTTAAAGGTAACAAACATGCTGCTGAACTAATAAATAGGGAAATACAGGTTTTTTTTATTAAAGGACTCATCGGGTGAGCACTTACAACAAATTGATACGATTTATTAGGGTCTTCATGAAATGTTTGGATCATATTTTGCTTAAACACACGTCAAAAACAGCTATGCGCACATGAACTCGTTTTGGTGCATGTCTCTTTAAATCATAACGAGTAAGAGTGCAGCCCACCCCCTTTCCGACCAGCTTGTCAATACAAACACCGAAAATTTTGGTTTTAACATCCGATGATTTCTTTAACTAAAATGTATCTTAAATGGATAAAAGTTTTACGGAAAGTACTGGTTAATACAGTTGTAAATCATTGCAAAATAATCGTTTATACATAATATATTCTCAACATTGCTTAAAATAAGATTTTACTTTATATGTAAATACATCACAGAAAATGTGATCTTGGCATGCTTTTAAATAAACTGTGTTTTATATAACAAATTGTGATATGTGTACTTAGGACTTTGCAAGCTGCCTTCAATGAGTGCAATGCTGAAGGACATTAAAGGAAAGGAGGAGGAAATGTCTCAAAGGTTCTACACACTTAACACTTTGCATGAATAGATAATGCATTAACATCAGGGGCGTTACTAGACCTAAAGCTCTACTGAGGCACAAGACCCCATAACTTTTTCCATCACTTTTTTTCACAAGTCGGAACAGAAGTATGCAACACCATGCACTATACTATGGCTGCATCCAAGTACCCCCACAAAGTATTTCTTGTCTTTGGCCCACCTGTTCTGGTGAGCGTGGAGATCGTGAGCATGTAGTATTTCTTAACCAATGGGACACACTCAGCAAGTGCAAACATGTAACGTTAATTAATGTGGTGTTTGTTATTATGTGATAAAAAACTATTTTACAAAATACATAACTCTAATTATATAGTCAAGTTAAGTCACATTTATTTATATAGCGCTTTATTTGTATTGTATCAAAGCAGCTGTACCCAAAGCAACAAAAACAAAAGAATATCACGTGTTAAATAAATAAGAATAAATAAAGATATAGCCTTACCTTAAAAAGTAGTATTATAATTTACACTGGAAAACTTTCCACAACATCTCGTGAGACCCGAGCAACAAGTTTTACGATTTATATCCAGAACGTGATGAATGATGGGATACACTTTAGGCCTGAATACCGCTCTGAAGGGGTATTCAAGATAGTGAGAGTTTATTGCGTTAAGGGCACTGAACTTTGGCGTTTTTAAGACATTGGACAGACTGGCAAACTTACTTCCTGTGTGTGGACTCGCTCTTAAGGGGCCAAGACCGCAAGTTGGGGTATTTAGACGCGGCCAAATTTCCTTGCCTAAACACCTATTCCTTCAGAGCAACAATACTGGGGAAGCTAAACATTTATTTATTTAAAAATATTTAAGTATCGTTAACAGAATAAACATAAACTTTATTAACATGTTTGCATGCACTGTATGGAAATAATGAAAGCAGAGATCTGCATTCATTACACAATTATAACAATGAATAATTACATCTTTAAAGAATTTACAATTACAATATTTCAAGAAACCAGTAATTTTAAGGCTCCGACTAATATAAAGAGCGTATTTTATCTAAAAAAATCTATATATTTTTTTTCAGTGTAACGAGGTTCAAAGTAAGGAAGGAATGAGATAGGGTGGGCGTGGCTAGGACATGAATTTTATTCACAATAATAAAACAAGTGCACCCAATGCGCGTTACAGTACTCGAAAATAACAAAAAAATTTGTTCAGCATATGAATCCCGTCTTTGGGTGTGTTTTCCCCTCATTGAGATTCCAGTCGGTCTCTCTCTCCCTCCTCGTCGCCTCGAGCAGGCTTTTAACCATCTCTTCACCAATCACTGGAACGAGACAGGTGTTCATGATATGCACTTGAACTACTTACACACCGCTGGTCTCCTGCCTCCCTCTCTCGTTGCAGACCTCGCTGAACCATGCCCCCCTCGCCACACACAGCCAAGTCCAAAGTTCATTTTTTAACCAATGTACTGCATTAAACTGTACTGCACATAGTTATCTCAGCCATAGGTAATGCCAACTTTTTATGTAATGTGCTAAACTAGAGCTAGTAAATTAAAAATTTATTTCATTTCTTAAATTGCAGAACACAAATGTTATTCTAAGCAACTATACAATTTTACAGACTTGACAAAGGTTTTCCTGATACATTTTCCTCCAATGTCTGAGACATGACTGGCTGGGGATGTACAGATGTTTGTTTATCAAGTCTTACCTCCCTCAAACTCCTAATCCCTCCTTTCTGCTTCCATTTCCCTGTTTTGCACCAAAACAATTCTGATGTCTATCTACAGGGGCTGTTAATGATCGAATCAGAATAAGATGATTGATGGGCTATTATTTAGAAACTTACTTTAGTTTCGTCATGTTTTCATAGCCTACATCAGTCACATCTCGTCACCCTTGCGAGCCTGCATGCACACTTCACAGATTAGTGCAGCTGTTGTTGCAAGAAAAATGTATCGGGAAAACCTTTGGTCAAGTCTGTAAAATTGTGTTGTTGCTTAGAATAACATTTGCGTTCTGTACTTTGAGAAATGAAATTAATATTTAATTTACTAGCTCTAGTTTTCCACATTACATAAAAAGTTGGCAGTACCTATGGCTGAGATAACTATGGGCGGTACAGTTTAATGCAGTACATTGGTTAAAAAATGAACTTTGGACTTGGCTGTGTGTGGCGAGGGGGGCATGGTTCAGCGAGGTCTGCAACGAGAGAGGGAGGCAGGAGACCAGCGGTGTGTAAGTGGTTCAAGTCTACATCATGAACACCTGTCTCGTTCCAGTGATTGGTGAGGAGATGGTTAAAAGCCTGCTCGAGGGCACGTCCCCCAGTTAAAGGGGTCTAGCGATTAACCTGATTAACATTATAATTGTATGTCCCAGTGTGTTGTTTGAGTGTTTCTTGGTAACTCATAACCATACTCTCATGCAGGTATGTAGCTACACAGAGGCACACCATCCAGGTGGACTACATCCCTTACATGGATGAAATTGCTAAAGAAGTTGGCGTTCGACCTGCCATTCTAAAGCTGCTCCTGACAGATCCTAGACTGGGTTTAAAAGTGATCTTTGGGCCCTGCACCCCGTACCAGTTTCGCTTGTGTGGACCCGGCCGATGGGAAGGTGCACGACAGGCCATCCTGACGCAGTGGGAGAGAGTCACTAAGCCCCTTAAAACACGGCATGTGCCCGAGCAGAAGTCCAACCCATCCTCTGTCTCACTCGTGTTCTCAGTTTCTGTTGCAGCTCTGCTCTCTGCTCTGTATTACTGCAGAGCCAGTCTTTACACACTCGTATCAGACCCTTCAGTCGTCCAGGACAAGATAAGGGCTTATTTTCCATGACCAGTGCCCACAAAATGATCATGAAACATGGCCCACATAAAAGCTAACTGTATAACAAGTGTCCCTTAAAGTGAGTTTGCCCAAAGTGAGGTCCAATGTGCTATAGGTGACATTACATTTACAATTACATTTAGTCATTTAGCAGACGCTTTTATCCAAAGCGACTTTCAAGTGGGGTAGGCAATGGAAGCAATTGGGACTGCATAAGTACAACAAAAGCATTGAAAACTCAGTGGAACAGTATAAAGAATTTAACGTGAAGCCTTAGTGAGTCCATAGATGCCATTACTTTAAATTAAAAAAGCAGATACAGGTAACAATTAACTAAGTGCTTTGACTCCCAACAATTTAGTGAGGTCTCTTAAAGTGAAACAGTCAGTCCGTGCAAGTAACTGAACATCTTAAAATCCTATAACAGTGGTTCCCAAACTTGGGACCCCAAGATGGATCCGGGGGGGCCAAAGTTTTGTAGATTTTATGAAATAGAGAAATTTATGATAACTTTTGTGCAATCAAACATAAGGAAATATGACCAACCAAAAGAACTGATGTTCTAGAATTAAAAGTTTTTTGTTTTAAATTAAATTCTATGTTTTAGATCATCTTTTTGGGGGGGTCACAAGTCGATTGGGTAAAACAATATTATTAACGGTAACCAGCCTTCATTTAAGAGTTTCTAAAAGTGGGAATTCTACAGGGAGAAGGGCAACTGCATAGTTTGTTTTTAGTAATATTTAGAATAAGCTTTTATGTTTAGATTTGTATTTTAGCTGTTTTGTTATGTGTTACGGTTCTGTTATGTTTTGTTTTGGTTTAGTTCTCTCTCTTATTCAACTATTTTCATTCATTTGTTTCCTTGGCTATTAATTGGCCCTCAACTGTTTCTGTTCTCACTGATTGCGTTCTCCCTTGTATTTAATGTTGCCTTCATGTACTCTAGGAAATTTAATAATTCCCACTTCAACCCGGAATGAATGTCTGGATTTAGTAACATTAAAAGCATTAAGTAACATTAAAACATTAATGTAACTAATGATTTAGTAGCATTAAAGCACTATAAGTATCTGCTAACACTAAAAGATCACTGTTCCATAAATAATTTCTGGGTTGAAGTGGGAATTATCGAATTTCCCAGAGCATGTGAAGGCAGCATAAGACCTGTTTTTGCTTTGGTTCCTTTGTCAGGTATTGTCTTTATGTTTTACTTGTGGTTCTGTTCCTGATTGCCTTTGTGGATTTATCCAATGTTTTAACACTTTATACTCGGTCTATGTTTTAACGGACGGTCCAAAAGATATTTAGGCCGCTTTTGTGGAGTGTGTGCTGGAGAGAAATGGACTGTTTTTCTCCATCTGTTCTGTGGAGGATATCTCCAGCCCCACCCAAACCAGAGATCGGCCAGCCTTCATCACGCGTCTTGTATCTCCCATGTCCCCTTAGTCTCCTCTGGTTCCGTCCAGCTCTTCTTGAGAAGTTGCTCTCAGTTCCCCTGAACTTCCAGTGTCTTCTGTATCTTCCGTGTCCCCTGGGTCTCAGCTGGTCCTGTCCAGGTCTCCTTCGTGTCCGCTGGTCCCGCCCAGCTCTCCTTCACTTACTGAGTCTCCACTGGTCCTGTCCAGCTCGCTGTCAGCCAGCACCTCCTCTCCAGCCTCCAAGCAGGTCCAGCCTCCCCTCATCTCCACCTTGGCCCGTCTTCCCACCAGCTCCACCAGGCTCCCTCGTCCCTCCGGCTCCACCTTGGTCAGTTGTCGACCATCTGCCGCCTCGGGACTCTAATGGCTGTGTAAGGCTCTGTCAGGCTCCTTCTTCCCTCCGACTCCACCTTCATCTTCAGTCACTCTGGCTCAGCCGCAGTCTTCCCGAGCCCCGTCTTGGTCGCCTGAGCCGCAGGTATGCCTTGGCCCTCCAGATCCTCAGTGTCACCCTGACTTTCTGTCTGCTCGTCTCCACCCTGGGCTCCGCCTCCAATGGCTCCGTCTCCGTCAGTCAGCCCCCTTGTGTCTTCAGCCCTTCCTCCACTATGGCTTCTCTCTCCGGCGACTCCACAGCAAGCTGCCGTCCTGGCTGGTCACTGGAACTCCACCAGGCTTCTCCGGTCTCCTCCTTGACTCCACTTGACTCCACAATCGTCCACATTCTCAGCCCCTGCTCTCCCTCCTCTGTAGGACTTTGGTAGCGCTAGGAGTCGAACTGTCATGGTTCGGTTCTGTAATGTTTTGGTTTAGTTCTGTTCTAGATCGCCTGTTTTCATTCATTTGTTTCCTTGGTTGTTAATTGTCCCACACCTGTTTCTGTTCTGCCTGATTGTGTTCTCCCTCGTATTTAAGACTTGTGTTTGCTTTAGTTCCTTTGTCCCGCATTGTGTTTATGTTTTACGTGAGGTTCTGTTCCTGATTGTCTTTTTTGGATTTTTCAAATTATGAAATCATTATTAAATAACCTTTTTGGATTCTACTCCGTTTTCTACACTTGTAAACCCGCTACACATTACGATATGCTTTTGTCATTTTATTATTTATTTTATGCTGCTATATAAAATTTATTAATAATACATTTTTCAACATCATTTCGCCCATACCAATGCCTGTAACTTTCTACAAAACGGTGAGACTAATGAAAATAGAACAGCTTCATAATAACTCCACATTATGAAAAGTTATAAAAATGATTTGCTTGTTACAAAGTTTCAAAGCAAATTTGACAACAAATTTCAATAAGTTCTGTCACATGAGGTACCGTCTTTGGTTTCTCTGGATTTTTATGAGCTTAGTATCAGGCCAAATACGGATACTGGTATCGGTGCAAACCTAATAATAATATTCCGGCACAAACAGGTAGAAGAGACTATAGATTATGCTAATTAATGTATACATAACGTTTTTGTAGCTTGTATCTGCATTTTCGACTCAATAAAACTGCACAAAAGAAACATTATTTACAAATAGGTTATGGCATTATCTAAATCACCAAGACTAACTGTTCTACTGCAGAAAGAAAAACATCATCGATATTTTGGATGGTGAGTGAATTTTTTTATGTTTTGTGATTATGCCTTTGTCAACATCAGGAAACAGGTAGAATTAGCAGCAATACTTAAGGAAAACATTATATATATTCATTTCTGATTTATGACCAAGTGCCTTAACATTTGAATTTATTTTATATGATTTATGTTTACTTTTGTATGTGATTGTACTACAATTCTTAAATGATAGAGTGGTTTCGGAGTGAAATAGTCTTACTCTGGTCTTACTTTAAATTTGTAGTTATTTATAATAACAGCAAGTATACGGAAAAGTGCATAAAACAACAAAAACAATTTTTTTCATTGTTGGTGGTTGGTGTATGGTGGTTATCTGTTTAAATTTTAATGAACTAAATGTATTTACATTATTAATATAAATATTAAAGATTATTTTTGAAAATACATTTTCATGCATTGTAGTTTACAATGATTCTACACTGGGAGGATACCTTTAACTTCTTACACATTAGATGTTTTAAAAAGGAGTGTTCCTTTAGCTGAAAAGGTACCCAATGAGTGTTCACTTCTGTTCTTCATCCCAGCATAACGTGCTGAGACAGCTCATATGTAAACCATTTAGTTTCATCGGGAAAGGTCAGAATCTCAACCCAAGTTGCCTGAGGTGTTGCATGAACAGCAGAGTGATCTCTTACTAATTGTTTCTTGCTTTTATAGCAACATGGTTTAAAAATAAATTCTCTTTTCTCATCTTTTAGCAATGCTGAGGATATGTTTGTGTTTCTAAACTTTATATCAACATTGCATTTCGTTAAATATTTGAATGTTTATGGTATAATACATTTACAGTACATGGGGAAAAAATAAATTATTTGTATGCCTTTAATTTCTATTGCATTTAATATAGCTAACTTTAAATAACATGATTGTAGTCACCTTTCTCAGCCTCAGCTAAAGTTTTACAGCGCTAGCCCTCCACACAATAACACCTCTAAGGAACTGTAACATTGGGATAAATTTCAAGGGATTTTTTCAGGCTTTATTCTTATAGCTGATGTAATATTTTAAACTTACATGAAGAAAGCTTTTTAAACAAACAAACATTATTTTCAGCATATACCCAATTTTGTCAAACCCAGATTTGTCAACCAGAATTTAATGCTCCTAGGTTATTTTTCTAAACATAGAACGTTTGAGAAATTATTTTGTAGTGGAAGTGTCAGATTGTGGGATTGCCAAACTGGAGCAACTGACCTGTGTATCATCTGCCTAGAAGTAATAGGAGAAGCCCTATATAGGAAAATAGTGAAGAGGATGTGGCCAGGCACCAAATCTAGCGGCACCCCACAACACATTATCAATAAATAAAATTCTACCTAAGCAATCCAGTTTGTTTCTTCTTCATCTACCTTAGGAAAATCCAGATCCAGAGCAGCCCATTTACCACTCTTTGATGATTAACACTGCAAAAGAAATGATGTGCTATAGCCCAATCCCTGCTCACTTCTCAAATCACATGCACAACTCTGTCATCATGGATTATTTCAGCATTTATGCTGAGCTCTTTCACTTTACAAGGCACACCCGTTTCCAGGTCAAACCTGAACAGTCATGGTGGGACTTTAAGGATGATCTGATATACATACGATTTAGCCAAAATGTTGTTACACAGGCTCACATTTTTTTCTTCATGTCACACCAATGCCAGACGTTCCTCTCTCTTGCAAGTGGGATGTAGAGATAGAGTCTAAAATGGCATGAGGGAGAAGCAGGTGTATGATGCTGTGATGGTCTGTACACGTCACTAATGTCATCCACACCTCCCTCTACAATACTTCCCAAGTACAACACAGAGTAAGGACAGAGCAAAAACCGTTTACTTTGAACAAAGTGCAAGCAAAATGTGTCAATGCCATGTCAATAAAGACTAGAAACCTTACAATTGCTTCACCTAGAAGAATCTCAAAACACAGAATGTACAGTATAAACAACAAACATGAAACTCTTTACAATAAAATGTTTTTTTAGAAATAGACAAATTTAAGGGAAAATACTTCCACATTCATGAATACAAAACCCCTGAAGAATGGCGAGGGAAGAGGGTAGTTGTGATTGGTATTGGGAACTCTGGAGGAGATATTGCTGTGGAGCTGAGCAGAATGGCCAAACATGTGACAACTTTCTCATTTCCAAACATTCTTTTACTTAGCAGTTTAAAATAAGGTGCGTTTTATTAACAATACGTGGATGCATCAGCTTAAATGAACTAACAATGGACAAATACCAATACATCACTTATTAATGTTAGTTCATGTTAAGTTCAGCATTTTCAAATACATTATTAAAATCAAACATTGTAACTGTTAACATTAGTTAATGCACCATGAACTAACATGAATAGCTGTATTGACATGAACATTGACAAGTATTAATAAATGATGAAAAACGTTACTGTTCATTGTTATCTAATGTTAGTAATTTCATTTACTAATGTTAAAATAGCACCTTATTGTAAAGTGTTACCCTTTTTACTAATTTAGCAACCAACAATTTTCTTGGCCATGACATTCCTTTATTTTAATTTCAGGTATATTTAGGCAGCCGTAAGGGTACTTGAATAATGAAGCGTGTAGGACACAACGGTTTTCCTGCAGATATGTTAAATTCTAGACTGAGTAGGTCACTTTATAGATTGCTACCTATTGAATTTCACATCACTATGGCAGAAATAGAATTCAATCGAAGATTCCACCACAAGCTGTATGGACTACAGCCCCCACAGGTACTGTACATTGAAACTGTTGCAAAGTCCATGATGTACAACTGGTCTAAAATATCTTTAAAAGTGTCCCAATGGACCTGATACTCTGATAATCAATTTAAAGACGGTGTGTCTTGGTATTTTACATTGCTGTTTTGTTCCTTTTTTATTCAACTTCCCATGGTCAATGATGATTTACCTAGACTGGGTTTAAAAGTGATATTTGGGCCCTGCACCCAGTACCAGTTTCGCTTGTGTGGACCCGGTAGATGGAAAGGTGCACGCCAGGCCATCCTAAACAGTGGGAGAGAGTAGATCAGCCCATGAGAACACGCCGTGTGCCGGAGCAGAAGTCCCACCGGTCCTCTGTCTCACTCGTGTTCTCAGTTTCTGTTGTATTACAGCAGACCCAGTCTGTACACACTCGTATCAGTCCCTTCAGTCATCCTGGACAAGATCAGGGCTTATGCACCATTGCCAGCACTCACAAAATGATCATGAAACATGCCAGACTTTGTCTGAGATCCCAACAAGTGACTTTTGATTAAGATTAATTTGATTCAATTTTAGCTGAATAAAACATTAGCATGAGATCTTTGCTTGAATGTGCTTGATCTTTGTGCTTGATTGAAAGAGATAGATAATGTTTGTCATGTAAGTGGACTTTGTATCTTTGTAGATTAGATTCAAGTATATCTCAGTACTCAGTCATTTAACTGGTTAGGCATTGATAGTGCCGCCTCTATTGTAAACCTACGAGTCACTCTCGTTCCTCTGAGTGTCATTATCTCTCATTCAACTTCTCAGTTCATACATTTAGGTAAGATACTGTGAGTTAAATATATTCTTTGTAACAAACGTAATTGCATAATTGATTGAAAATGCTTTTTTTAAACAGATCACAATACCTTAATTGAGCTTATGTGAAGTAAATGACAGTTGACGGGAGTACTGTAAAGAGTACACATATTGTTGGAAATATTGTTTATGATGACCCGGGAACACAATCCAAGGCTTGCAGTCCTGACAGAGATCATTAAATTGAGCAAGAAGAGATAATCCACTGAATCTGCCTTGAAGTGTTATGATTTTTGGTTTGTTCGGATACATCTCCACTCTACTGTGTGTTCATACTCATTTAAATCACTATAGCAAAGTCCAAATTGTAGAAGTTTTAATCTCTGGATTTAATTCTGTCATCCTCCTCTGCCTGTCGTCTAAAGGTTGTAAGCCAACATGGCTAAGCGTGTTGCTGTGATTGGAGGAGGAACGTCCGGGCTAGCTTGCATCAAATGTTGCCTGGATGAAGGTCTGGAGCCGGTCTGTTTTGAGAGCAGTGATGACATTGGAGGACTCTGGAGGTTTAAGGTCAGATAGTTGACGGATTTCTAATTTGTGAAATATGTTAGACTATAAAGCATGTTTGAAGGAGAATTATAAATGGGTTAACCCAACCTTATTATCAGAACACAAGGTGAAGCTGTATATCATCTGGTTGCTTACTATCTCTCCATTTTAGGAAAATCCTGATCCAGCACGGGCCAGTATTTACCAATCTTTGATTATCAACACCTCAAAGGAGATGATGTGCTACAGTGATTTCCCCATCCCCGCCCACTTCCCAAACTATATGCACCACTCTTTCATCATGGATTACTTCCGCATGTATGCTGAACACTTTCATCTTATCCGGTACATCCGCTTCCAGGTCAGGCCTAATAGTCATGACTTTGCTCTTTAACAGCATGGTGTGAGTTTAGGAATTTCTCTCAGGTTAGCTTAGAAGGATAGTCTACCCAAAAACAAAAACGTTGTAATTGTTTTCTTTCTTAGACAAAAGTCCTTCATGTCACACCAAGGAAAGACTTCCCTCACTCTGGCCAGTGGGATGTAGAGACAGAGTCGAAGGATGGCAAGAGAGAGAAGGAGGTGTTTGATGCTGTGATGGTCTGCACAGGTCACCACTGTCACCCACACCTCCCTCTACAGGACTTCCCAGGTACTACACAGATAGATGACAAACCAAAAACAATTTACTCGGATCAAAATTAAATTTCATTGATGTGGATTACAGTGAGTTCATAAGACACAACACATTAGATGTTTGTGACCCATCCTATCAGCTAAAATCTCCAAAACAGTGCAGAAATGCTATAGCACCAGAAAAAGAAGAAATCACTACATTAACATCAATGTCAATGACAAACAAGTCATTCATAAGAAGACAACTGAAGACACCTGTATTCACAGCAACTAGTTTTTCATTAATTAACAGTAAATGCTGCTGCTTACATCATTACACTAATATAGTGGCATTAGAATATAATGTTGTACAACATTTCCATGCCCACCTGATGAACATAAAATAGGCTGAAAGTAGCAAGCTAACATGGGGCTGCTGCTCGGTATAATATTATTTAGCCTAGGATACTAACACGAAGACCAAAACTTAACATAAACTCTTAAAAATTCAACCAATTTATGCAATGAAAGAGGGAAATCTTGCAGCCTGCACGTTTCATATCTAGACCACCTTCTGCCAATATTCTGTTCTGCTCTCAACAACAGGTCCAGGCAAACTACCGCGTAGGCACCAATCCGAGGCCTAGGTCATCACCTAGACTTCTTACAAAGTATTTTGCAGTATTTTGAAACTACAAAAATACAAACACTGAAGTATTTTGATACAAAATATGAAGCCATTGTCATCAACCCATTCAAATACAAATTAAAAAATACTATTTTGTATTTATTACATAAATAACGCCCAGCCCTGGGTAAAGCTTCAAATGCATGGTTCATACTTCAATCTGGGTTAACAATTAATCCTCCGTATTCATGATGTCATAAATTCACACTGTACAATCGTTATGGGGCTAGATGCTCTGGATGTTCTTCATTATAAAACGCTTTAGTTTAAGTTTGAGGTCAATAACTAACATTTTTTATTTTATGAATCATTTTGTTAGAGAGGTGGATCCCTGTCTTAAGGTTTTACATGCTAATACACATTAATTCTATACACCTATCTATATTATAACTAAAATCCTCTCTTTAGGAATAGACACATTTAAGGGGAAATTCTTCCACAGCCGTGAATACAAAACCCCTGAAGAATGGCGAGGGAAGAGAGTAGTTGTGATTGGTATTGGAAACTCTGGAGGAGATATTGCTGTGGAGCTAGGCAGAATGGCCAAACAGGTGAAACACCACTACACAAATAATCCAAACCATAAACATCATTGATATTGGGGGTATTCAGATAGTTACACAAAAATAAACATTTAGCAGTTTGAGATTGTCGTAATTAATTATAGCAATTAATTACAGCTTAACTTAACTTTTTCAAGTAATATACCAACCATGTCTGTCTGGTATCATATTTTTTTACTTTAATTCCAGGTTTATCTGAGTACACGAAAGGGTTCTTGGATTCTAAATCGTGTTGGAGAGAACGGTTTACCTTCAGATATGTTACGACACAGAGCAATTATGTGGCTCAATAAATTGTTGCCTAAATTTCTCATCAGTATGAAAGAGAAACAAGTCAATCGAAGATTCAATCACAAGCTGTATGGACTGCAGCCTGCCCACAGGTCTGTACACACTTGCACTACAACGACTTTTGCCTCAAACATCATCAAAGATTTAACGAAGACACAAAAGTTACTGACAAAGCATAAATACATAGAAAACAGTGGCAAGATGCTTTGAACAACTTCCTGAGAACTGTGATTGATTTAGTGAGCAAATCATTTAATTTTATATGTTAATACATTTGTATTAATCATTTTTAACCTATGCTTTAGAAAAGCTGTGAGTTTGTTTATTTTTTACCTTTAAAATGTCTACACAACATTACGTTCAAGTAGATACCCCTGGTATTGCAGTGGTTTTGCAGTGAAATTTTGTAATGGAGTGTCCGTTTCTCCCCAGAATTTTCAGCCAACATCCCACAGTCAATGATGATTTACCAAATCGTATTCTCTCTGGTACGGTCATGGTCAAGCCGAACGTGCAAGAGTTTCGTGGCTCAAGTGTGGTGTTTGAAGATGGCACCGTTGAGGACAACATCGATCTGGTGGTGTTTTGCACGGGCTACACTTTCTCATTCCCCTTCCTCTCTTCAGATATAACTCCTGTCTCAAAGAATAAGGTGTCCCTGTACAAATATATATATCCACCAAACCTGGAGCGTCCAACTTTAGCTGTGATTGGTCTGATTCAGCCTCTGGGAGCCATTACGCCAATCTCAGAGATTCAAGCCCGCTGGGCCACGCGTGTTTTTAAAGGTATCTTACATTCGGTGTACTTGCCACACAGAGAACTACATGATGTATAAAACAATCACGTGCAATATAAGTTTATGAAAAACTTTTTTGGCAAGAGTACTGATTTCTGAAATTCTTACATAGAAGAGGATTAAATCATACATTTTTATAAAGCTCAGAATTGTATTTGACTGCGTTAGAATATATCTTCTACACCATTATGTAATGTCAAAAAAAGTAAATAAATAGTCTTTATGATAATGTTTACTTTCCCTTAGAACTGAACGTGTCATTTTATGAAATTAATCTTTTCAGTTTTATGGGAATATATGAATATAGTCATGTGTTGAACTTAGCCAACAGTCCATGTCTGAGGCTGAGACTAATATGATTATAAGATTTATTTTTAACATTTTGACATGTGGTATCTTCACTAAGGACTCTGTAAGCTGCCTTCAATGAGTGCAATGCTGGAGGACATTGAAGCAAAGGAGGAGAAAATGGCTAAAAGGTTCCACACACTTAACACATCACATTACTATTATTATTGTAAGATAAAGTGCATTACAGTTATTTCAACATGTCCCCATTCTGGAGAAATTTGGCTGTCTGCAATCCTTTAAAAAAAACACGATTCTGCATTTGCAGGGATTGTCGTGGTAATAGACATTCCTGTATTTTGCTTTAAATATTCTTTGTGGAAAAAGTGCATACTCTTATTTGCATATTCTGGATAACATTTGATGACGCTTGAGTTTGCAAACGTCATGCCAAATCTTCACAAACAATGTGTACTGCGGTCTAATGTTACTTTTTATGTAATGAAACCACATTTTATTTACAATTGGCAAATTTGGCAATATTTTCTCTTCTGTACTTCACTTTCAAACTTTTGCCCATTTCACATTGTGACCTTGGTTTCAGAACCCCTATTCTATATGATATTTTCATACTCTCATGCAGGTACGTAGCTACACAGAGGCACACCATCCAGGTGGACTACATCCCTTACATGGATGAAATTGCTACAGAAATGGGTGTTCGTCCCGCTTTGCTAAAGTTGTTCTTGACAGACCCTAGACTGGGTTTGAAAGTGATCTTTGGGCCCTGCACTCCGTACCAGTTTCGGCTGTGTGGACCCGGTCGATGGGAAGGTGCACGCCAGGCCATCCTGACACAGTGGAATCGAGTCGCTCAGCCCCTGAAAACACGCAGTGTGTCTGAGCAGAAGTCCCACCGATTCTCTGTCTCACTCGTGTTCTCAGTTTCTGTCGCAGCTCTGTTCTCTGCTCTGTATTACAGCAGAGCCAGTCTTTATACACTCGTATCAGACCCTTCAGTCATACTTGACAAGATCAGGGATTATGCACCATTGCCAGTGCCAACAAAGTGATCAGGGAACATGACACATTTTGTATGAAATCTTACATCACAGCAAGTGACTTTTAATTGTAAGAGTGAGAGAACAGTTAAGTAAATGTTTTATGTTCATTTATGCTTTGGTTGACATCATCACTCTAAAAATGATAGTATTATTAATGTCAAGGGATGTTGATAATGTTGTAACTAAATTTACTAAGATTTATCAGCATTCTGAGACAGTTTGCTACATTTGTATACATGTATTGTCATTGTAGATTTTTGTTCTGTAATTAAAAAATATTTTGTTGATTTGGAATTAAAAGTGGAACAAGTTAAATGATTTCCTTAACAACATATTTGGTCTCTCGGCATTCATCTCAATTGCTTCTCATTTCTAGCATGGAATATAACAATTAGAAAATAGGACGAATAATAACATCAAACAATGTACAACAATCGTCTTGATCAAAGGTTTACATCTACATGACATTTAATGTATTGTTGCTTTGTTGTGCATCAGAAAAAGTCACCACCTTAGTAGTAGTTCTGTGTGAGTCTCACATTTGAAAAAGATGGATCTCATTATCATTTGTCATTATTGGACAGCCTTCAAATATGCAAAAGATGCAGGAAAAGCGAAGACTATGTGGACCTGGATGATTTTTCTGAAGACCAGTAGACAGTTCGATGGCTCAGGTCAGGATGTAACTCTTAAAAATGTATCACAAAAGATAAAAACTGTTGTGGATTGTCCAGGGGGTCTAACATCACATTATTATGAATCTATAATATGCTAACGTTTAGACTGAGTTAGTTTTCTGAAATTTGAGAAAAATATATAGAAACAGCATTAAAACCAATAAATGCCACCAATGTTGAATAGAAAATCCCAACATAATTAAATACTAGTTATTTACAAAAAACAATTAATTTATTAAATTGTCAATAAAAGACTTTTTAGTTTTTAATGTTTCCGAAGCGTCATTCAAGCTAGTGTGTGGTAAGTGTGTGTTAAGCACACTGCCCTTTGGCATTTTTAAGACATTGGACACACTTGCGCTCTTCCTTTCTGTCGCGTACACGTGCTCTCAAGTGGCCAAAACCGCAAGTGGGGGTATCTGGGCCCTGAACCAAATTGCGCACCCCGGTCTTGTGGAACTCTTCTGAGTCCACACTTGGTGACATCAGGAAGTGCAGACATTTAGGGGACTAGTCCACAAGGGTACATAGGAGTGCATCTTGGGGCAGTCTTGAGGTCATCAGACCGGAAAGAGCAAGCGGTGCTTACTAATCACTCTCGCGGTACTTTGTTGTCATTCGCTGATCAGTGCTGCGTGAAGTCAATCACACTTGTTGTCCCGTTGTAGTTATTTGGGACTGGAGCCGGATTCATTGTTCTGTATTTCATATGCTGATATGCGACCCGAGCATTATGCAATAGATAATTATGTTTGTAATGCATTCATTTGTCATGACGTAAATGCAACTGCTTAAGTATATTTATTTATTTGTTTATATTATTCTTCTGTATACACTTCTTAATATGCATATATGTGGTTATTTCTCTGTAATACAGAGCTTTACACAGCCCAGAGACAACTACAAATCTACAATAAAACATGGCTTATTACCTTAAGTAAGAAAATGCACTGCATTACAAGTTTTTCTTCTTGGATAGCTGGCTTTATAGAAAAGAAATAAGCAATCATATGAATAAGTAATTAATTAATAAATTAATTTTAAATTATATCAAAACATACATTTAAGAATGTATCTGTCACGTTTACACAAATGTCTGACATCAACGACACTCCTCCCATCCTTTCTGTGATTGGGCGTTCGCCAGGATTCCTGGGTAGGGGACTTCAATGGAGTCCTCATCAATGTCGAGCTATGTGGGGAGTCTGCAGAACTGGAGCATGCAGCTTTGCGCCCCGCCCCTGCTGTTCCTTATTTCTCCAGTAGGGGGAGCATGCAGTTTTGCGCCCCTGCCGTATAATTCATACAAGTTCATAGAGATTTATTTTTCTAAAACTTTTTGAAAATAAATATGAAAATGAGTAAGAGATATCGAGTTGGCATACACGTGGTTAGCTAAGGTTGATCCAGACACTACATTGACCTGGTCACCAATAAGTATTAATTGTATTGTCTTTGAGTTTAAATTAGACACACACTATATTATAAATATATATATATATCGCGATAGACGCCAAAGTTATCTGTTAGGTCTGTTCTGGTGGTTCATAATGAACAGCGAACCCCTAGTGGAGAAATAAGGAACAACAGGGTCCTAAAACTGCATGGGGCGTAAAACTGCCTGGGGCGTAAAACTGCATGCTCCAGGTCTGCAGACTCCCCCTTCTCATGTCGAGGGCACGAAGGAGGCGCTCGAGAGCAGACTTCTGAGCGCTGAAAAAAAAGGGGACACCCCACGGTCTGGTAGACTTGGGTAGCACATGCAATTTAAGTCCACCAGACCGCGAATCCACATGATGTGTGCCATTTGGGACAGGGCCTTGGGGGCAGCCAAAGTCCCTGTCGCTACCAGATCCGTCCCGGAAACACGATTTGTTCCACGCATGCGCGAAATTCCGTCTACTTCCGGCAGAAATAACTTGGGCTACGGCAGTTAAAAAAAAGTAGTTTGACACAACCGGAACCATACCAACCATACCGGAAATATTTTTTTTCTAAACTTTATTAAAATTGCATTTAACATCAAAAGACATTAACCATATTACAATTTGTATTGGTTTGGAGAAATGTACTGAACGAGGGATAGGCTACACTACCCTTTTTAGTGAGGAAAATCGTAATTTTTAAATCAATTTAGTTGCTTTTTTATTTTATTTTTTTAAACCACTGAAAATAAAATATAAAAAAATAATATGCGTTACGAGTGAAGATCTTTTGTATCATATTTTTTTATATATATAGAAAAACTAATATAAAATAGGTTTTTCAAAATATGTCACGGTAAAGATGTGGCACAAATTGTTTCCCCAATTGAATAATTAAAAAAAATCTAACATAATAGTTTAGATTTGTTAGACACTATTTAGTAAAGTGTGTGTTTTATTTTTAAGATATGCTGTACACATTTTAGCGTACTTTAACAAATGTCTGTATTTAAAAACACACAGAATGTTCTGAATTCATTCAATTAATTTATTGTAAACATTTGCTCCTTCTCTTCTTCAGTCATTCACGCACTAAATAATATTGGCATTTCGTTATTTGTTCTCTTAAAGTGTGAAGGTCGCCATCTGCTGTGTGATACATGTTAAAGCCGCTTCTTCTCTGACTGACGCTGCGCAGCGCCTGTACGTGATGACGTCAGTTTCTCGTGGATTGGCGCGCTGCCATCTTTGATTGTGCGACAGGCCGCGGCGCGAGTGGGGCCCTCTCTCGAGTGCACCAGAGCTGAGTCTCAGCACGAGACCGCAAGAAACCGCTCACCGCCCATCACTTCTCACCTCACATCGGCGGCGCAAACGGAGAGAGTCAAAGACGAAGAAAAGACATAGAGGTGGAGAAAAACGTTTTTTCTCTCGTGCGTGGAGGAGGTTTTTGTGGGTCGCTAGCTGTTCGGCTAGCCGCAGCAGTCTGGGAATAGCATAGCACAAGCTTTTGTAATCCACAGCCGGCCACACACACTTTAACACACACACAATACAAAGCGGGCCAGGGCACCAAACGTCCGGACGGAATAAACGAATTACCTGAGGAGAGAGTCGGGACCGGCGGTGACAGGTAACTAAACATTAAGTTATATTAACGACTAGTCAGCGTGGTGGTGGCGCTGCTGTATTTGACCAGAAAAAACGACGTCCTGCTAATGTTAGCACTGCCATGAGCCACTCACACGACAAATCACATCATCATTTTCATACACTCAGTAGTCTGCCATCATGTTCGTTCATTCGAGGCCTTCTTTATTATTAACAGATGTAACGTCAGTGCTTAACTGTATGTTTCAAAAGAGCCGGAGGGAGATTTCGGGAAGAAAACAGATTCACAGGCCACCTCACCGGGCCCATCTGACCAGGCTTCTTAAGAAATATCGGACGTTCACAATAAATTATGCACTTAGTATTCAGATTTTTTTTGTATGCTTGTGGCCCCAAACCGGTCACTCTATTTGGTGTTTTTTCAAGCCGGAAAGTAAATTCACATCACGATGAAGAGTTGCACGCAGGCACTGGTTATCCAGTGTCTTATTCGTGGTTTTGTAGAAGAAGGATAATCAAAAGGGAAGGCTTCCATGTCTTTTCCAAGTACATCAAACAATACATTAAAATCAGTGCATGCAAATGAACACACATCGGTCTCACTTTACACTGTGCATGTGTGAGAAATAGCTGATGATGTTTATCCAGGTTGGCTTAATAAATTCACGTACTCGGGCATAGATATGATATACCTTAAACTTCCAAATGCATAACTAACTGCTGTTTGTTATCTCTCAATGAATAAGAAATGGGTCACGTTTTTATTTTTTGCACGCACATCCTCAAATTACTTCTCTATTGTGTAGGCGTTGTGCATGACGTTAAAACACCTTTACTGGGCCTATGAACTGCACATCCATGAAAGTTTGCGAATTTTTTTACAGGGAGTCACATTGAGGATCATAGCACAACACAGTGTTTAAACAATCAGGAACAACAAGTCAGTTGATTCGATTTCATAATTGTTGCAGAAAGGTAGAAATCAAGGGAATGTATGTCTAAGCCTCAGTGGAGATGGAAATTACCATTCAACTTCCTCCAATTAATAAAGGCTCTTATTTCATATTTCATGAAAAGAAATGCAATCAAGGACACAACTGGTCAAAAGACGAGGCTTGATAGAGACCCTTTAACTAAGAACCACAGGATCAGATGATCAACCTAGGGTTTGAAGCAGATTTAGTCATAATGAGTTGAAGACTGCGAGATATCCTATTATAATTCCTTGTTGCTTTGAGAAAGTCCCAGGCTAATCTATTGAATGGGTATTGACTTTCCCTGTCCCTCGGGGGCTGCAGCTCAATGCCAGTGATTGCACGGATGCTCACTTGGGAGCTTCGGAGGAAAGCTGGCACAGTGATTGGCTTGTGTATTTTGGAGGCAGATGGCCAGGTGATGGGGAGATGAGGGGATGGGATGGAAGCAAGACAGAAAATGAACCTCTAGATAGTACGGCTTTATCTTTGAGCAAAATTTAACACTTTTGATTAAAATCTCACTATCTCGTACAAATCATTTTGAACAAAATGAAACGTTGGATGTCAAAAAGACATTTTATTGTATTTTAGAATCATTATTCAGTTTTTTACAAAAGTGAAATGTTTTCATGCTTAGAATTAGTTACTTGTAAGGACAGCAATTGTTTCCAGCCTTAAGCATTTTGGTCTTCAACCTTTGGACCAATACAGACATCCAAAGGATGATTCCCACCCTTAAGAGCCTGTTGTGTTATATTGCATTTGACTTGACTCTCTTACGCCTGACCTGGAATAAAGAGGCAATTCAAGTAAACTCTCGCTTATGTTGTTTCACTGAGTTTAACAACCTTTAGCCTTTCCTGGTTATGTTTTTCTTTGGCACTCCTTTCCACTTACACTTATAGGTTCCGCATATGAGTAACTAGGTACTGTTTTTTTATAGACAGAGAGGGGGCTCTGCTTTCAACTTGGGAGTTGAACCCGTTTTTACTCATTGCAATATTTGTCTGGGCAATTTCAGATGAAATGGTCCTAGCAAAAGATGACTGCTTTCATTTTCGACGTCTGTTGTCATGTGACTTGTGTATGTGAAAGCTATTGGGAGTTGGTTTGTGGATTTCTGTACTGTGCATACATGTGTAGAGGTTATTTAAACTCCAGAGATGCTCTCCTTTTATTAAAGATTTAATGACTATTGCTCCAGGTTTCCTTACAGGTTCTAAAGATTTCGATACTTTAATGTATTCAGAATACCGGAACATCTGTGCTACGCACAGGTATTGTTAGTTTTGTAATGTAGTTCAGTGAATGTATTTATGTATTTGGACATGTGGAGGTGACCCTGTTGCTTCTACTGTGCTGTTTTGGCATAAACCCTGACACCACATCAATTATAAATGAAGCCCCGTGTGGCTCACGGTATATTACTCCCCCCAACTCACACACACACACACATGCTGTCAATCCACCATCTCCTTTGATGTTGCCATGGCAACGTGGTATGCATCATCAATTTGACACATTATGAATTCAAACCTGTATGTCTCCAATAAGTTTGTGCTCCCGTCTACTTTTAAACTGAGCTAATATATCCAAAGACATCAGTCGATGGTTGGTCATTTAAAAATTAAAAGTTATTTATTAACAATAGTAGTTGGGGGTTATTCTGATTACTTTTGTTGTTTAATAATGCTTTAAGTGAAGCATTTTCGTAAGTGTTTGTAAATGCTGCAATTATGCGCACAGTCTGATTTTGCGTACAGTGTTTTTCTGTCTTTTATTGAACCAACCTGCTATCTAGATGTAGTTATCAGCAGTTTAAAAACGTTTTGATCAGGAAAGTTGATGAGCTGCTTACTTTCATTCACATCAATGTCTCAAGAATCTCCTTTCTCAAGCTGCTTGCTTTGCAGCCTATTCTAAGATTTACATGAAATATAGTTCAAGACTTGAATGTATGCATCTGGGTTTACGGTTTATTAAAACCGTATCAAATTGATTCTTAATTTTTCCTTCAAGGGGCTGGTTCTGAGGGGTGAGGCCGTAGGACCAGACTCAATGAGTTTCCAGCGAAATGTCAGAGAAGTCAGGGCAGAGCACCAAGGCAAAGGATGGCAAGACCAAGTATGCAACCCTTAGCCTCTTCAACACATACAAGGGCAAGTCTCTGGAGACCCAGAAAACTGCAGGTGAGACTCTTGATGATCTCTATTCCTAAACAAATTTTTGTTTTTTGCTTTAACTGGGTAAGTTATTTTTATGCGGATGTAACCCCATATCCAATTTTGATTTTGAATGAAAGATTCAGCCTTGCTGATTTGAATCACAGACGATTGCATTATAAAAAAAATCCAGTGGAAAAACGTATGGAAAATAATGGAAATAACAAAATCAAAAAAAAGTTTGGTTTTTACTTTTATTTGTTATCACAGTTAAATCACAAGTCTTACTGATCCTTAAACAGGCTTAAATTTCTCATATTTTTTGGGTACAGTCTTTGACGTAGACATTTTTGAAAGATTCTCTTGTTCAATTAATAGTACACTCATGATAATTTGCTGTCTCAAAGTCCACTCACTCCACACGCATTGTTCATCAGGAAAGTGACAAGTAATGGAGTCTTGAACTGTAGACCCCCCTGCATCCCTAATCAGCCTCCTGTACATAACTGCATCAAATAAGAAGCCTTTATCCTCTGATTACTACCATGTATTCATATGATTTTTAGGAGAGAGAGCGAGAGAAAGAGAGAGCACATGCACTTGTGTTATCATCCTCGGTTTTATTTTAAAGCTTTGCATTCTAAGATTGACACAGACTTTAGACATATATTTGATCCTTCTTTATATTTCATTCAGTTACTGCCAGACATGGGCTCCAAAGTCTGGGCAAAGTTGCGGCCAGTCGGCGCATGCCCCCTCCGGCCAACCTGCCCAGCCTGAAAGCAGAAAACAAAGGCAACGATCCGAACGTTAGCATCGTACCCAAGGACGGCAGCGGGTGGGCCTCCAGACCGGATCAGCCAGGAGAGGAACGGTATGAAAGCACTAGATACTTTGGCTTTAACAGTGGACAACCAGCTATTTTGAACCTGCTAGCTATTAAGATAGCTATTATTTATTTAGGATATGTGTAAAAAGAGTTTCAATCTTTATGTTTTGAATAACGGCAGTGTCTCCATTGCTGCTGCTTAGTTTTGGATTTGTTTAGAAGTGTTGGTTTTAAATTGTCAGAGATGTAGTGTCATTTGTCTATAATGTTTGGCACTTTATATACTGCTGTGCCAGTAACACTGCGCTAATGTTATTGTAGACAACAAGAGACTCCTCCACCACAGCCCAAGCCACCTGTTACCCAGACCACCGATGCCCCTGCGGGAGGTAGCCGCTCCTGGGCCAACAGCAAACAGTCTGGACAGCTAGACGGTACCCTATTTATTTATATCTTAAAGGTTATGATAGTGATCATGACTGATTTATAACGCACTGCTAAAGTAAAGTACTTGGATTATGCTGCATATGCAGGAGCTCCTCGGATGAGCAGTCAGTTCCATCAGGAGTTTCCGAGTTTGCAGGCAGCGGGTGATGGAGAAAAACCAGGCGAGCAGGAAGATGAGCCCTATGGACCGGGCCCAAGCCTCAGGCCTCAGAGTGAGAACATCATCCTTTCCGTATACTTGGGGGGGAATCTTGGACTGAGCAGAATTGTTAAAGTGAAACTTCTTCCCAAAAATTTAAAATCTGTCATCATCTGTCCTTTCAAACCTTTATGGCTTTCTTCTGTAAAATACAAAAGAATGCTTGGAGAAAGTTGGTAACCGAACAGCACTGGCTTTCATTTACGTCTTGTGTATAGACACAAAGCCAATGCAAGTGAATGGGGGCCAGTTAACCACATTTTTCAAAATATCTTCTTGTTCTGCGGAAGAAAGTCATACAGGTTTAAAATGACAGAGGGTGAGTAAATGATGACAAGATTCTCTTTTTGGGGTGAACTATCGCTTAAAAAAAGTTTTTATTTGCATCAGGATAAATGGGTGATCTCCTTTAAGCTCCGTCTATAATTATTTTGAAAAGCAGCATTTTGTGTATATTCTAACTAGAAATTGTGTTCTATCATCCTTGGCTCAGATGTAGGTAGTTGGCGAGAGGGTGGAGGCAGGAACCTAAACGTTGTTCCCAGCTCCTCAGAGACAGACAGCAAGCCCTCTGAGGAGTCCGCAGTGGGTAGAGGCACACCATCTCCCTCAGGAGACTCTGATGAGGCAGGCAAACCCTCGGCTGGGGAGGGCAGAGAAAAGCGAGATTTCCCTCCTGCTGGTCCTCAGCATAAACTCAATGGTGGGCAGCAGCCACCTGGAGGCATGGCATCACAGTTCCATGCTCAGTTTAAGAGCATGATGCCACCATATGTAAGTGATTATGTAATTTTAACCATGACAATGCTAAAATTTCTGGTCTTTTTTTATACTTAAAGGTAGGGCTGGGCGATATACCGGTTCATACCAAATACCTGTGTTTATTTTTTGTTATGACATAAATTTTTAGTATACCGCAATACTGGTGTATTTGGCTTAAACAACGTGCAGAATTCAGTAGAGCTGCACGATTCTGGATTGGGAATTGAGCATCCCGATTCTTTTGTTTCAAATGGAGATTGTGATTCTTTTACGATTCTGCATGATGACTAAAAGTAATACATAATTAACTAGAGGTTCTGACAAAAAAATCGTTTATTTAGGTATATAATATGTTGGACTTGGCTTCAAAATTATTACATATTTCATGGTTAACCTACAGTAACTATGGTGAGAAACGTTCAACCACAAATTCCATATGTAAACTAGTGATTTTTCTTTTTTTTACTTTAAATGCAAAAGTTTAATTTTCTAAAAGTATAAATGCATTGAAGTAACTTGTATATGAAATATTTCTCATTAAAGCAAATTCAAATTTTTATTTTATACATTTGCCTGATATCTACAGACCGCTTGAAGGGGTCTTTACAGAAAGACACTACTGATAAACATAACAATGCAGTATTCTCACCTGTAAACAGATTAAAATAACCTGAAAACATGAAATGATGGGCAACTTGATGAAAAGCTGTAATAGCGCAGCTTCTCTATTAGCGTTAATAGAGTTACAGGGCTGCAACAATCGATTATTTTGATAATCTATCAATCTATCGATTGTTAGACCGATTAATCGACTATTCGTCTATTATTTCAATGACTAATCAGTACCTTTTTAATGATTATTCAGCTTTTGCAACTACTTAAAACATTTAATTATACATAATTTACGTAATGAATAAAATCAATGCAGCTTTTGAAGTTTGTTTTAATGAACTTGAACTAACTGGTTACTCTCTTTAAGTTTGCTGATTCTGTCCAGCTCTAATCACAGAAAAACTCTCTACAAACTTTTAAATACAAAAATCAGGTACATTACGGACCAATATTTTTTTATTGAATGTATTCAAATCCCTTGACAGAAGCATTTAGCAGCATTTCTATGACAACAGTTCAGTTTAATGAAAAAGAGCAATAAACAGAAGAAAATATTCAAAAAATAAAGGTAAGATATAAGACTCCTATCACTTAACGTCCCTCTTATAATCATTTTCCTATCATGTAATACCTAATAGTGTTAATATAATCAAAACAGGCTTGACTCCTAAGCTCGATCAAAGCTTTATACTTTGCAAAACAAATAATAACATAACTGTATTATATGATTTTTGTTGTCATTATCATTACTGTTATTATTGCATTCTCTCATAAAAAGATTTACCGCCAAGTTAGTTAGATAGGTCTAGACGGAGAACACTCGCCTCTCTCCTGCTCATTCTCCGGGATGTTTCCTTTTTAAATGCTCCTGCACAAAGGTTGTGCTGCCGTGAAAGGCAAGTTCCGCCTTGCGTGCATTGCACACAACCGCATTTTTTGTTTTCAGTTTGGTAAAACTTTCCCACACTGTACTTGTTCGCATTCGTTTCTAAACCCGCAATAATTCTCGCTGTTTGTCCTTCTACTGCGATAGCTTTCGGGAAGGCTGCATTACACTCTACTGCTACATGAGCGTAGCGGTCAAATTGTGATATTGCAGGCCCTTAAATTAAGTCAAGTAATCAAATGACTTCTCGACAACAAGAATATTTGTCAACAATTTTTTATTGTCGACGTTGTCTACTAATCGTTTCAGCCCTATAGAGTGATAGGCGCTCTGATGACTTGTTTTCCCATAAGGACGGATATAAGCGATCACGAAGATTTGAACCCGCTACAAGCTACAATCGTTAGTTTCGTTTCAAACATGTCCAGTTAAGATGTGAAGCATAATCAGAACAACGTATCAAAATCCTGAAAGACACTCAAAAGAATAGTTTTGTGGTCAGGCTGTATTTACTTTATATGTTGCCCTGTTATTTGCTGTGAGATTAATTTGGGCAGAGTAGCAGCTTGTAAACGAGTCTCATGCATGTGAGTTGGCAACTCTCTGCTTTAATCCCAGTACTTCTGTGATCATTTGACACGGAAATACTGATAGTGTGTGTTTTGAAAAGACTGTTTGTGATGTCGTTACATGCCGTATAATAATAATTTTAACTTCTGCAACAGCAAATATTGAAGCGTTATGATTTTAGTCCGAGGTGTAAGTTAATAGACTCACGAGAATCGTTGATTTTCATTAATGAGATCGTGTGGGTGTTCGAATCGAGATTGCGATTGTAACGAGGTTCATTAAAAGGAAGGAAGGAGGCAAAAACCGGCAGACATTTAAATAAAGTTTTAATTAGTGGTGGCCATAGATACATTTTTTTTATCTAGATTAATCTTGGAATAAATGGCTAATTTTAATTCTGCCGAAGGCCTTCAGAATATGTGTGCTACCCAAATAAAAGTCTTTGAGAACGGGTTTCTCAAGCCAGGTGGCGCATTAGACCAGGGGCTCATCTCCTATTTCCAAAATGCATCACAAACTGCTTGAGAAAGCTGTTCTACTATGATAATTTGTGAATAAAAAAAAAATTATATTCAATAAGATGTACTTCTGTTTACTTCCTCATTAGCTAAGGTATGCTTTGCGTTTAGGTGGTACTTGAGACTGGAAGAGCTCATACTGTACATTCACATTTAGTCATTTAGCAGACGCTTTTATCCAAAGCGACTTACAAAGAGTTAGGGAGCAACAAGCGATATGTCATACAGGAGCCATAATACATTAGGTGCCAATACAAAGTTACTGGTTTCAACTAAAGCTAGACCTGTTGAAAGTTTTTTTTTTTTTAAACCAACTGTATGTAAACCAATTCCGTACAGTAAACCACATTGCACAAGGTGCAAACAACCTTAGTCTTGTCAAGGTTTCCCTAGGGAAGCTTCTTAAAAATAAATTTTTCCTGAAGCAAACCTGGCGGCTTCATACCTGCATCCATGTAAGCACGTCACGTTTGATGTGGTAATTTCACGGTACCGTTATATTGTGTTGCGATGGCGAATGGCGCGTCGAGCGCGAGTGATTTACATGTTAAGTCAATGCAAAGAGGCGATAGACCTACTTGGGGCGCGAATCGCGCGAATGAAGTCCTGGTTATGACATGATGAGGCTGCGCGAATCACGTGAATGAAGCGCGAATGAAGCCCTGGTTATTAGATGATGAGGTGGCGCGAATGACGCGAATGAAGCCCTGGTTATTAGATGATGAGGTGGCGCGAATGACGCGAATGAAGCCCTGGTTATGACATGATGAGGCGGCGCGAATGATGCGAATGAAGCCCTGGTTATTAGATGATGAGGCGGCGCGAATGACGCGGATCGCGCGAGTTGAAAACTCTCGTTCTCGCCCCCTACAGAGCAATTAAGCCATTTATACATCCGCGCTAAAATATCAAGGTGAAAGTCATCATAGCTTGCGTAGTATAGACCCTGTTCCAAACCCAACTTTGAGAATAGATTAACGGCGGCCTTTTTTTTTATCGCCCGATAAGAGTCTGCGTTAACGGCCCACCACTACTATGTATACATGCGTGCAAAAATATACATTTTTTCGATTTTTGCTGGTGTTCCTAACTCTTGAAGTTGGGAGCGCCAGTGCTACCAAGGAATAAAGTTAATTTTGAGCCCAGTTCTCTATTTATTTCCTTAAATATTATGTATGCAAGTAACATTTGAATGTGACTGTCATTAGACAGAGCAAGCACTAGTGAGCTTGTGCAGAGGAGCAGCTTTTGCCAGAGGGGAACTGGAATCCCCTGGTTGGGCCTGGGTTCTCCGGAGTTTTTTTTTCTCGATTGGAGTTTTGGGTTCCTCGCCACCGTTTGCATATTGTTTTGCACTATCTGCCTGGCCGGGGGGGCTGCTTTAGAATTCAGAAGTTAGACATAATCAATATTGCATATAAGAATTTATAGTCCGTTTGATATTTGACCTGTGGTTCTCTTTATTGCAAATGTGTGCTTTCACTGTTCGTGTGTGCGAGTGTGTTTGTGTGCGTCTATGTCAATGTGTGTAATTATTAGTGGTGGGCATAGATTAATTTTTTTAATCTAGATTAATCTTGGAATTAATCTCGATTAATCTAGATTAAAATGGCTCATTTGAATTCTGCCGAAGGCATTCAGAATATGTGTGTTACCCAAATAATGACTAAAAGTAAGTCTTTGAGAACGGGTTTCTCAAGCCAGGTGGCGCATTAGAGAAGGGGCTCATCTCCTGTTTCCAAAATGCATCACAAACTGCTTGAGAAAGCTGTGATAATTTGTGATGAAAATTAAATTATGTTCAATAAGATGTACTTGTGTTTACTTCCGCATTAGCTAAGGGATGCTTTGTGTTTAGGTGGTACTTGAGACTGGAAGAGCTCCTACAGTACATTTACATTTAAATTCAGTCATTTAGCAGACGCTTTTATCCAAAGCGACTTACAAAGAGTTAGGGAGCAACAATCGATATGTCATACAGGAGCCATAATACATTAGGTGCCAATACAAAGTTATTGGTTTCAACTAAAGCTAGACCACTACCTGTTGAGAGAAAGTTTTTTTTTTAAACTAACTGTATGTAAACCAATTTCGTACAGTAAACCAATTCCACATTGCACAAGGTGCAAACAAGCTTAGTCTTGTCGAGGTTTCCATTGGGAAGCGTCTTAAAAATAAATGTTCCCTGAAGCAAACCCCGCGGCTTCATAGCTGCATCCATGTTAGCACGTCACGTTTGATCTGGTCATTTCACAGTAACGTTATGTTGTGTTCAGACCAAACACGAGTGATTTACATGTTAAGTCAATGCAAAGAGGCGATAGACCTACTTGCTGCGCGAATCGCGCGAATGAAGCCCTGGTTATGAGATGATGAGGCGGCGAGAACGCGAATGATGCGAATCACGCGAGTTGAAAAATCTCGTTCTCTTCCCCTACAGTGACATTAATCTATGTATACATCCGCGCTAAAATATCAAAGTGAAAGTCATCATAGCTTGTGTAGTATAGACCCAGCTCCCAACCCGACTTTGAGAATAGATTAACGGCGACATTTTTTTATCGCGCGATAAGAGTCTCACTGCGTTAACGCCGTTAACAGCCCACCACTAGTAATTATGTATGCATTTTGTGTGTGTGGAGCATTTGTATGTCTGTCTTTTGTTGTCTTCACCTTTTTCTTGTTTTTACAGGTATATGCCTTTAGTTGTTTTACTTGTATTCAATGTGTCTCATGTACAGCTGCTTTGTAACAATGACAATTGTAAAAAGCGCTATATAAATTGAGTTGAGTTGAGTAACGAAACACTCAGTTCATGATTCTATCTCGATGCTGGGTTCACGATAAGATGCACATCTCCATATTTTGAACAAAATTAAAAAATGAAACTGAAATACAAATAACATTTATTTTCAAAATATTAACAATTTTTTAACTTTTTTGTTGTACATACAATTTAATAAAGAATTTTAACATTGTAAGGCTCAACTGAAATTAGAATTAAGATCAGTTTCAATTTTGACAGCAAATTTTTATTTAGTTTTAGTATTTCGACTAAAATGCAATTTATTTTAAAGGAGAGGTTGTTCGAATGGTTTCAATAGATGCTAAATAAGTCTCTGGTGTCCCGAGAGTGTGTTTGTGAAGTTTTAGCTAAAAAAAGACCAAAGATCTTTTAATATACCATGCGCTACATGCCACTTTTGCATGTGATGAGAAACGTGCTGTTTTTGTATGTGTTCCTCTTTAAATGCAAGAGAGCTGCTAGTCTCCGCCCCCTTTCCAGCAGAAAACATGCTGTGTGAGCCTGTGCTTCCAGCGACAAAATAATAAAGTATGGTCACATAAAGAGAACGAGAAACAAGTTCTCGTCTTTGAATACCAAACAGATTGTTTTCGATAAGAGAGAGAACCGCGTCGCGTGTTTACAAACCAATCACACAGTTTTCTGAAGTGAAGAAGCTCAAGACAAACGCATCGCTATTTCTCTAAATCAAATTAACGTTACACACAACAATCCTGTCGCATGTTTACAAGCCACACACATTGCTTTCTAATAGTGAACGCACAAACGTGTCACAGTGACATTTTAGCTACTTTTAAGTTACCGCAAGTCCCTGGGGTTTTACTTTAAAAATACCGGTACTTACAATGTCTTTATTTGCAGCTTTGCCTCGTTCAGTGTGGATGATTTCAATTGAAAACTAAATAAATCCATCGCTCTCTTATCTCCCGTAAGGCTGGGAACATTGTTCTGTGCAGCCAACAACACAACAGTTCGTAAGCTTTGCTAGTTTTGCCATGGTGTTGAAACTTAACACATATGAAAACAACAATGGCGGTGGCGCAAACAAGGGGCGGAAATAATATAATATGGGTCAGTCTTTTTCACTTTTTCTGAGTTTACAGGTGCACTAGAGACCCGATTTTAGCATTAAAACATGGAAAAGTTTGTTTTTCATGAAATGTCCCCTTTTATATCTTACCCCTTTTTTTTAAAGTCATCCCATTTTATCATAGTCTAGCTAGTAGTCATATTTTAGTCTTCTTTTAGTCAACAAAATCTACATTACATTGGTCTACTAAAATCTATTTGACATAATTTACTTTACCTTAGAATTAAATTTAACATAAGCTACTGGATTTGAATTGTCGCAACACAGATAATATTAGACCATGAACGACATGTACTCGTTCATTCAGTCTCAATTAGCCTCAATTGACTCGTTCGTGAAGGGCGTATTCATTCAGTACGTTCAACCAGTGAAACGTTCTGATAGAGCTCACACTCAAACGCCATTGGCTAATGTCTTTGCACGGTCTTTGCTTGAGCCGGTAATGAATGAGAAATATCGAATCTTTCAAAATCCCATAAACTGTATAACATTTCTTCAATTATGCAAATCACATACTTTTTTTTAGCATGTAATTAAATCTTTTAATATACAGTACGACTCACTTCATCACTTCTCTGATCGGAAGAGCGCTGGTGTCTTTTGGCTTACTTTATGTTAAATATCACGTTAAGCAACAGCTCACGGTAGCGGATAAAATAACACGTTTGTGCCTGACTTTGTAATGAGTTTCGTGGTGACTCGCCTGCAATCACGCTTTAAGTTCGCTGTGTTTTACCGGCGATTTTGAAGTAAAGTAAGACGCTCTTTAAAGCACGTGAAGAGACAGACTTTTCTCTCTATCGCATATGTGAGAGAAGCACACGTGACGCGCTGGCGCAGTTTAGGTAGCGCCTTGACCGCTCAAAGAATAGAATTAAACATATTGTAAAATATCGGCATCTATCCTCGATGCGCATCGTAACATTTTTGTATCGCGAAATATCGGAGTACGAAATATCGTTACACTCCTAACTGTCATGCATCCTGATTTACTCACTTCATCATGAGTGCCCCCTCTTTATAACCAGCATAATTTTGTGGGCCTTACAAACCAGTATAATACTATTGTGGAATTTTTCTACAATATTCACTCACCATGACAGTTAAAACGGGCATTTAACTCAATCAACTGCAGAATTTCCTCTTTCAAGAAGAAGAATATGTGGTTTGTACTGGTAAACCGGTTTAAATCTGGGAAATACCGTTATATTAATTTATTTAGTTCATTTAATCACCTTCAGATTGTTCCAACCTCTATACATTTGGATGAATATTAGTTACCAAGCAGATCTTGTCCCCTATTAATTCCCATGGTATTTATTTTACTTAATATGGCAGTTAATGGGTAGCGAGATCTGCTCAGTTACTGAAATTCTTCCAAATATCTTCCTTTGTATTGAGCGAAACAAAGAAATGAATACAGGTTTGGAACAATCTGAGGGTGAGTAAATGAGACAGAATATTCATTTTTGGGTGGACTATCACTTTAATAATCATGCATGTTTGCATGCTGCTGTTTTTTTGACAACTTTTATAAAGTGTGTTTTTCAAAGCTAATTTTAGTCATTTTTTTCAGATGTTCAATGCTTACCCTCGACTGCCGTTTTCTTCTGTTCAAGGCACTGTAAGATATTCTGGACAACAGGAAATGTCAAAGTAAGTGACTGAAAACAGATTGAGTTTAAGATGCCGAAGCTAAACCAGTATGGAGTATTTACCTTTTTCTAGTCTTCAAGATAGACATTAATCCAGTGTTTAGTATTTAGATGTTGTCATTTTTAAAGACTATGTGTATCCATACAATCTAACACTGATTTTGTAGTTTTTCTCACTAACATTGCCTTTGGTCTAAAGTTCAGGTTGCTGTTGTTGCCTTTTATGAATTTGAAGTCTGTTTATTGTATGTTATATGTTTGAAACATTTCACATTTTAAAGTAAATCCCTATTTAACAAAACATATATTTCTTTCTGGTTGTCTTTAGGGGTCTGCGGCCTTGTGGAAGATCCTCACAGCCTCCTCAGACGTGGCTGAAGGATCCAGATCGGCCATCAATCATTAGTGCCACTGAATTAAAAGAGCTTGACAATTTGGACACTGAGGCAGATGAAGGCTGGGCAGGTGAGAGAGATTGCCAGTTTGATCTAGAAATGGATGAAATATGACTTGTATGGGTACCAATAGAGAACATTTAGTCTTGAGACCTGATACAAAGTCTACATGGAGCGTTGAAATAATGAAAACAACCCCAAAACTTTTACAATTGTTTCATATTAACCCATGTTTATGCTTATATAGGAGCCCAGATGGAAGTTGACTATACCGAGAAACTAAATTTTAGTGATGATGAGGAAAACCACACAGCTAAAGATAAAGGAGATAACTGGTAAGCGATCCTATTGTGGGGCACAGTGAACCCTTTTTATTCTTGACAAAAGTTGGCATGTGTCCTGGTAATAATTTCTTGTTAAATACAGGGAGTGGATGGCTAAAGTGGAACGTATGCGGTCAAGAAACGCTGATGCACAGGATGGATGGAAAGTGGAAGGAAGATCTGACAGCAAAAGCTCATGGGCAGAGAGTGGAGACCCAAGGGCCTCCTCCCCAGGCAACATTGGCCATTATAGCAAGACTGCACCTCCCCAGGAACAACAGGTATGGTGTGCACAGGGTCAAAAAAAGTGTGTGGCTGATTTGTTAAATTGTGCATTTATACCACGTTTTGAATTTTTTTCTAGGGGCAAACAGCTTCACGTTCAATGGGAAGTGTTGGTACCCGTGTTGCAAAGCAACCCACTCCAGCATCCTCTACCGGTGAGGAGGAAACAGAGGCATGGCGACAGAAACGAAAGAAGCAGTCAGAGCTTTCAGAGGCTGTGGAACGTGCTCGCAAGCGACGTGAGGAGGAAGAGCGCCGTATGGAGGAACAGAGACTCGCTGCCTGCAAAGAGAAACTCAAACAGCTAGAAGAGAAGCGGCGACCTTCTACGACTATAGAAACTACTAAACCAACTGTGCAAACTTACAATGATCACAATGAAGTGACTGAAACTGTGCCTAAACTACCTGCTGAAACTCCTCCCCCTCAGCCGCCACCTCCATCTGTGCAGCAACCTTGCCCGCCTATGCCAACTCATGAAAGGACCGAGTCCAGTGTGGAGGAGGTGCCACAGTTTGTTCCGCGACAACCTAGCCCTCCAGTCCACAGGATTGCTCCTGAACCCCAAAGCAAAGTGGATACTGCTGTAACGGAGGAAGGGCAAAGGCAGGTTGAGAGACAACCAATGAGAGACTTCTTCAGTGCAGAGGAGACCAGAGGTAAGTAGAATATTTATGGTCCACATCCACTTTCATTGTGTAAAAAACTGGTTGGACTTTTATACTTCTCACTCGATGTTCCATTAAAATAGGGAATGTATATTTTCAGAAAATAATTTTAATTGATTTGATGCACACGTGAAACTGTGACTTTGATGCAATTCACTGATTTTAGGTTTTTAATTATTCTGCTTTATTTCAGTTGAGGAGCCTCAGCTCTCTCTGTCCAGATTGGATAACTCTGTTGCTGAAGATGCAGCTCTTCCTCAACTGGAAAATGATGGCGACACAGGGGCTGCTGTCCGGCCTTCAGTCACCTCTGGATATTCCAAACAGTTCCAGAAGTCTTTGCCTCCCAGATTTCTCAGACAACAGGCGAGAACATGTTGTCATGTTTTTAACAAATCAGCATTAGCTTGAGTCCTTTATACATTTCAGAATAGCATTTTAGAAGCTGTATGGTTTTATAGAGTAAAATAACATATTGTTTTAATGTTTTTTTATCTTTGATTGTTCAGGAACAGCTCAAACAACAGCAGTGGCAGCAGCAGCAGCAGCAGCAACAACATCAACAACATCAACAACAACATCAACAACAGCAGCAGCAGGGTGGTGGAGGTCCAGTCTCTCCCTCTGGGGGTTCTGTTCCACCTCAGCACAGATCCCTCTACCAACCTCTTGGTCCCCACCACCAACACCTTGCCTCGATGGGCTTTGACCCACGCTGGCTTATGATGCAATCATACATGGACCCCCGAATGATGTCTGGACGACCACCAATAGATATGCCCCCAATGCATCCTGGTATGTCTAGCTTTTTTGTTTAATTGGGAGTTTATGAGATCATTTCTTGGCGGCTTTTTAAACCACATTTGTATTTGTAACAAAAAGTTTTATCATGTTAAGGTTTTCTTAAAACATTGTCATTTATTGAAGAGCATTTCCTGTGTGGTCATTTTTTCAGGGAGAATGCCTCCAAAGCAACTAGTACGTCGAGAGCCCACAGACAACAGCAGCTCTGGATCGGACTCATTTGATCATCTAACCCGACCAATCCGTGAACATGGTATTCCAAGTGAACCTCGAATGGTCTGGGGTTCTGATCCTTATCTCCAGACAGAGCCCCTGTCCTCTACATCTGCTAAAGGACGAGATGAGGGAAAGGAGTCAAGGTGGGAGCTCACAGTAGTTGAAAATAATAAAAATCTGGGTATGAGATTCTAACTTTTTTGTTTGCATTTTATGTTAGACTGGATGCTGGTCTGGAGCTGGACAGAGGACTCTCGAGTGTCTACCCTCAGGACCATAGCCCACTGGAAACCCGGGGCAAAACCGACTTCTTTAGGGATTCATCTGAGCCCTTGTCTGCATTTAGTCATCTTTCTGAAGAGGTACCTGGTCTGCTTCAGACTGAAAGAGCGCCAGTCATCTCTTCCTTTGACCCAGAAGAGATTCCCCTGTCTGCTACAGAGGAGGTCGAAGCCATTGGACAAGCTGTGCTGAAAAGGAGTGTCTCTCAAGGTTCCAGTCATTCTCTAAAGCAGGAGGAGCCTAGATTTGAAGGTCTTACCATAGCACAGAAAAGCCAGGACTTTCCTGAGACTGTGGAAAGGCCAGACGACAAATCCAGAAAAGAGACCTTTGGTCAAGGGCCTGTGATAAACAACCGCTCAACCCCCCCTGTGACTAATGATGTTGTACACAAAACAGAAAAAATGATCTTGCCTGCACCCAGCAAGCAGAAATCTGAGATGCGCTGGGGATCCCGTGGGACAGGAGGTGGGAGAAGAGATGGACCCGGAGGGGATCGTCCGGTTAGGAGATCTGGACCTATTAAGAAACCTGTTTTGCGGGACATGAAGGAAGAGAGGGAAAAAAGAAGAGAAAAAGAGCAGCATGAACGTGGTGAGCGAACGAAAAAGGATGGCGGTGCCCTGAAAGGTGCCCCTTCAGGTGCTACAGAGACATCAGATGTGCAGAAGCAGCCTGGAGAGTGGAAGAAGGGAGCGGTCATAGCTGAGGTGGTAGCGACTCCTGGTGTAGCAAAATCCAAAGATCTTCAGGCAGCAGCTGGTTCTGCAGCCACAACTGCTGGAGATGAAAAGCCAGACAAGCCTACTTTAAGCGACAAACGTCCTGAACCCAAACTACCATCTCGAAGAGAGTCCAACTTCCCTCCCAGAGCTCACCGCAGAGAGGAGAGAGACCGAGAACGGGACAGGGATAGAGATGGAGATAGAGACAGAGAGAGGGACAGAGAAACAGACCGAGATAAGGATTGGCCCTCAGACCCCAATTTTAAAGGCCGTGGTAGGGGAGAGTACTATTCCCGTGGCCGGAGTTACAGAGGCAGCTATGGTGGGAGGAGCCGAGGTAGCCGTGGCCGGAGTCGAGGGGACTATCTTTACAGGGAGCCACGGTCACGCCCAGATTTGCCATTAAGTGCCACTGCTGGTTTCCGCTGCCGCGAAGAGAGCGAGACACGCAGCGAGAGCTCAGACTTTGAAGTGCTACCCAAGCGCAGACGTAGACGAGGCTCAGACACGGACTCTGAAAGTGAAGGAAGAGAATCTGCCAGTGACACCGGAGCGTCGGACCGTGAGCCCAGCAACAAACCAAGCAGGCCGATTCGACGTGAGCTGCCAGAATCCCGCTCCTCGAAATCTGCCTCAGGATTACCGGGTGCACATTTAAGCGAAAAATTAGCACCTCGCGATGAGGAGGGCAGACCAAAACCAGGTTTTCTGTTAAAGGGTGAGACTGCACGCCGAGGCAAGGGAGGCTTGCACGGCAGGAGAGGAGGTTGCAGGGAGCGGGGCAGCCACCGACCTACTCCTTTTCGTCGGGCCCCTGTCAAAGACGGCTCCCAGTGGCCATCCAAACCAATGGAGATCTTCCGGCCAGAGGAAGCAGACACCTTGCATACTGACAGCACACCCTCAGAGCGACGTCACACCAAATATGAAAACAAGAAAATGGGAGAGGTTTGTGCACAAGGCATCAGAGAGAGACCAAGGAGACCACGAGCGGCACGTCCTCCCAGACAAGACAAACCTCCACGATTTCGAAGACTTAAGGAACGCGAGGCAGCAGTCATCAATGAAGAAGCTACGCCTAGCATGTCAGGACCCACATCTGTCTCCCCAACATTGTCTAAAGCTCCAGGAACTCTCGTAACATTGCCTGAAGGAGGGACTGATCCCAGTGCTTCTTTCACTTCTGATGCGAGTCCCGCTGAGCTTCCTGCCTCAGATATGGTACTTCCTGAATCAGGAGCGGCCAGGATAGTTGCTGCAGGTAGCAAATCACCTGACTTGTCTAATCAGAACTCTTCCGATCAGGCTAACGAGGAGTGGGAGACAGCCTCTGAGAGCAGTGACTTTAATGAGAGGCGAGAGCGAGAAGACAGAAAGCAACTTGAAGCGACTGTGACTGCATCCACTTCCGGTTCCTACGCACCTGTACAGGTCTGTGGGCCACCAAACAAGTTATCCACTGAAGGTGTGCCAATCCCAAAACGAGAATTGGCTACGGCTGCCAAAAGGAGCTTCTCTAGTCAGCGGCCTGTGGATCGACAGAACCGACGGGGAAATAGCGGACCCAAAGCGGGTAGGGGGTACGCTGGAGCCAAAGGCGAGAGAAGGGGAGGATCTGGAGCCAAATCCGGACGGAGAGGGTGAGTCCTGAACTGTCTTGTTCCTTGACGATATTAAATTATTGGGGATAACTAGAGACGTAACGATTCGCTGTGAGATGGTTAAAAACCGATTATAATATGTGACGATTTAAGTCGGTTGAGATGTTAAATAAACCGCAATGCATGTTTTGAACAGCAGGGGTTCATTGAAAACTTGCAGATATTTCTTAAAAAGTTTCCAAAAATTCCAAGCTAGGAAAGGCACAGTCTTAGTTTGTTTACTAAGAGAACCACTTCGCTAAAACCCTTCCATTCGGTACTTTTCTTTCCTAACTTTTGTTTTGTTTTTAATTCTCCCTTTTTAAATTTCTCTTGGATCTGTTTTGCCTCGATTTCTGCTTTGAGAAATAAATCGTCCTCTTCCGCCGCCACGCGTGCATTTCTTTTCAATTACTGCAAATTAGCACCTTATTAAAAATGCATTTAAAACATATTGGTATTTTTTGAGAATTTTTTTAATTATTGTATGTGATATCATCCAGCCACAATCAATCAGAATGTATTTTTTTATTACCCGACCCGCGGATTATCCGCAGGGCCCGCGGATATATCCACTATCAGCGCATCACTAATGCACACATGTGACTTTGCATACGTCGCTTTTAGAGTAAGCAAACACCTCTTAAAGATTGGGTAGCACACGCATTTTCTCACAATCTCATACTTATCTCTATCACCTATACATTAATATTGCATACATCGTATCTTCGAAGATTATTTAATTTGATCAAATTGATCAAAGACAGATACAGCTTTACAGTTATTTCCGGAAAAAGACAAGATGCGGGAGCACGAGCACACAACACAACATCACATTAATCCCTTTGGGTTTTTTACATTATGCACATACACGCTGATTGCCAACAAAACACAGACGTATGACTTTGTTTGACTTACCGCATGCAGTTCATGTGTGGCAAATTTTAGCACTGACACCACCATCTATCAGTTTCAAACGATCTCCAAATCCAGCGTTAAATCAACCGTTTATATAACATTCATCACTGAAATGCCATGAGCAAACAAGCACACCTCAACTTCTTTCACTTTCACAAGTGTAACGAGCAGCAGCTGCTGCAGGCCCACAGCGCAGCCTATCTTGATGTAACGCAGCCAATCTTGATAAGCGGGTATTCCTCGTTGGTTGGTGCATGGGTGTGCTTTTCCAGAAGACTTGCCCAATAAAAGGAATCGATACAGGGAACCAAATATATAAAAAACTTTCAGAAACAAGTTGGAGTGCTGGGGAGTGTATCAAGTTGGGCTGCAACAACTAATCGATAATAATCGATAATGAAATTCGTTGTCAACGAATTTCATTATGGATTAGTTGGTCTGTGACGTCACTTGTGAGCTGCGCAGTTATAAATCAAGTGTGTCTTCCTCCGTTTTAAAATTAAACGGATGCGTCTCTCTGTGCACCATGAGCTGCGCAGTTTTAAAGTCAGACGTGTCTCTCCGTGCATGCGGCTCTTCGTGCAGCGTGAGATGCGCAGTTTTAAAGTCACACTTGCCTCGCCGTGCAGCACGAGGTGCGCAGTTTTAAATTCAGACATGTTTTGCATACATCTCTTCAATCTGCGCACCTTGAAAGTTTAAAGGGGAGAGGTGTTTTAAATGACAAAATTAAAGATCATATTAGTAAAACCAAATTTGTGGCGTTTGCAGTAGGCTAAATACCCTCATTTGGTGGTTTATTTAGTTCAGAGGTGGGAAGTAACAAAGTACATTTTCTAGAGTATATGTACTTAAGTATTTCTTTTTCTGTTTACTTTATACTGTACTTCCCTACATTTGAATGACAAATATAAAAAAAAAATCCTTGGCAGACCCTCCCCTCGCTCCCACATTTGGGAGAGACTATTGTCATTTGCTTCTAATATGACACACCCGAATCAACTCCACATCTGTGTTAATTATGGAGACATTCACAACATTTTTGGAGAACGCCAATGAGTTTAATGTTGTATACTTTTCCCATATCTGATTAAGTTATTTTAATTTGTAATTACAATTTAATTGATTAATCAAAAAATAATCGTCCAACAAATCAATTATCAAAATAATGCTATAAAGCACAGAAATGCTACGTCATGTGTCCAACACGTTTTTTAACAAGTTGACAATGTTTAGCATGAGAAGTCGGCACGTTTAACAGTGTAAAGTATTCTTGATGCATGAAATGGCATGTTATCCGATATTTAAATGGCTAAATGTAGTGCATCATTTCCTTATGCTTTGTTAAAGCACTCTTTGAGGTGTTTCTTGGCTATTCATGCTTTTTTCTTTTGAGTCATGTTTTGTTTTGTTTCCTGCAGTGCTCCTGGGCCGAATGGTGAGCCAACTCAGGCCGGTACTGGTCAGAAGACTGGAAAAGAATCGGCACCCAGTCGCAGGAGAGAGGAAGCAAAGCAAGCTGTCAAAAAACCCAAAGAGAAGGAAAACGCTCTGTCTCAGTTTGATCTCAACAACTATGCCAGTGAGTGTTTAAGACTTCTTGAAGGAAGCAGCATGTCTAAAATTCACATTGTAAAATTAGTATAGATATAGAAAATAGCTTAGTTTGTCTTGATACTTTGTTGCAAAAATAAAACTTTGCATATGTTTCCTACCCCAGGTGTGGTGATCATTGACGACCATCCCGAAGTCACAACACTAGAAGACCCTCAGTCAAATATGATCGATGATGGGTTCACAGAGGTTGTTTCACGGAAACAGCAAAAACGGCTGCAGGATGAAGAAAGGAGGAAGAAAGAAGAGCAAACTGCACAGGTAAGAGTCGAAAAGGAAACTCATCCATTTAGTTGAGTATATTTAATGTTCCTACTAGGTAGCCAGTACATCATATGATGTTTTTGACATCTATCCATGTGCTCTGCAGAACTGGTCTAAAAAGGGCTCTGGTGAGAAGGGTAGAGGCGGTGGTTCCAAACTGCCTCCACGGTTTGCCAAGAGGCAGCAACAGCAGCAAGGAATGGCTGCTACACAGCAGCAACCTTCAGCCCCCGCTGCACAGACCCCATCTGTTCCCCAGCCTGCCATCGCTGTGTCACATCACAATCTGTCTGCCTCCAATCAGAGCACCAGCTCACCACAGCCACTAGAGGGTGCTGTAGCACCTCTGCCCCCTGCATCTTTAGACTTCCCTCCCAAGATCCAGACACACAACACACTTGGTACGGAACTGTGGGAGAATAAGGTGGCTGGCTCCACCGTTCTCTCTGATGTGAAGAAACGTGAGTTGGTCTCTTTAATCTTATTTGCTGTTTGTGAGTTTAGCAACATGTGTTGAATGGATTTCTTTGAATTTAGTCGGACCTATCAGCCCTCCCCAGCCTCCCTCGGTTAGTGCCTGGAACAAACCTCTCACTTCATTTACAGGGACTGTTACACCTGAGGTGAGAGGATGAGCTTTTAATTATTTTCTTAAATTTTGGAGAAATAAGACTGTTATGTGTTGATTTGCTACATTTCCAATAGTAAAATATGTGAAAGAATTTGTAAGGATTATTGCATTTAATGTCTGTGCTATTTCTAGGGTGTGAAAACCGGCACAGAAAGTGGGCTTGAGCTGGGCATAGACGGCATCCAGTTTGGCGCTCCCTCTTCAGCAGGCAGCACTGACAGTGATGGTATTCCAGTCCTACTGGAGAACACCTCTGACAATAAACTACCTGAACCCAAAGAGCAGAGACAGAAGCAGCCTCGTGCTGGACCTGTCAAACCTCAGAAGGTAGTCTTTACTTTTGAGTTTTATTGAATATTTTCTCGGAATTTTGCAACAGGTATTCTATGTATAGTAAACTATAAAACTGAATAATTTCTTGTCTACAGTTGCCTGAAATCCTTCCTTTGGAGCACAAGGAATATAAACCTGGTCCTATTGGGAAAGAACGTTCACTCAAGAACCGTAAGGCTGCCAAAGATGTGCGTCAGTCTGATGGAGAGGGTCTTGATAAAAGCTGTGCTGGTGGTGTTAGAGACAGAGATTCCAACTCACCCATTAAAGACAAGGTTCCTGAGCTGGGTGGAGACATTGAGGGCATGATCACTGCTCCATTAGCAGAGTATTCAAGCAGCTCTAAGGCGAGCAGTATTCTATTGCTTCACAACTTGCATGCGATTATTAACATTTTGTGGAAGTTTGTTGAATCATTTTCCACCCCTAAGTATACTCATTAAATTGTCAATAATTTTTTTTTTTTCTGATGTGCAGGAATCGGTGACCGACTACACAATTCCATCCTCCTCATTGGCTGACAATGTTCCCACTGCAGGACCCAAGATAGAGGAGAGCCTTGTGACACCTGTTAGTATTTCAGCAATGTAATCTGTCCGTGCGTGTGTGTACTGATTTTGTTGAGTTAATCATTTTTGTTGCGTTAATTCAGGTGCCACTTTCTCATTCGTTGCCTCTTCCACGGAGAGAAGCCTTACAGCAGGCCTCCAGTCTCACCACAGTGTCACCTGCTACTGTAGACCTCACACTTAAAGTAAGCTAAACCCTTCACACTCTATGGCAAGTGTCTTAATTTTTTTGTACTACTGTTCCTTAAGACTACTTTATGCAAATAGCCAGTCATGGTTAGCTAACCTCTAAACATGCAAGATAAAAACACTTAAACCATGTTCACTTTGTTTTTTATAAATACCATAAAGATGTTTGGATGATGGACTGCGTGGGTTGCATTCAAATCGTCAACGGATATCTAAATATGTATAACGTGTACAAAACTCAATTAAAAAATTTACAATGCCTATTTTTTTCACGGGTACATGATGTCACTATTCCGATTGCTTTTAATAACCTCCGCCCAAAGGAATACTCCAAAAAAGGCAGAGGTCTTCTTTAGAGAAGAGGAAGAGGCACTGGAGTAGTGTTCGGTTATCAGAGATCGTAAACATTTGACTAAGCTATGCTCTAAACTACTTGCACTTTCATCACAGTCCTATAGATGGTAATAAGAATTCCGCTACACAGATTCTAAAATAATTAACGGTCAAATAACAGTTTCCATGACTTTAACATTGGCTGTGAAAGCTGTTCTGTATGATACAATGATGTTGTGTGTGTTTGTGTGGGCGCAACACTTCTATGAATCTTATGAAGTCCTGCTTGCAAATGTCTCTCTGTCAACCCGCTTGTTTTATTATCCAACTCGGGTCCAATATAAAAAGGCAAAACTAACGCTTTTGTTATTAGTGTTAGTTAATATAACCGGTCTGACGCTATTCGGTCTTGTGTCATTCCCCTCGCCATAGTAGGAAAATAATTTGCCATCTCTAAAAAAGATTGACAGTTGCTCATGCACTAATAGACCTCCGTTACACTTTGATTGATCCACATGTTTTGACGCCATTGTTACTGTTCATGAATACACTTGATAGGGGCACCGACCAATCACAACAGCCTGAGATGCAGAAGCCAATCAGGAAAAGACCTGGTCAGCTTTACCAATCAGAGCGTTTCGGAAGGAGGGACTTTATATATAGACCGGCAGAAACCCAGCCGTTTTGTTAGAAGTGGTACAGCGATTAACAATAAACTTGAAAATTTGTGAAATATAAAGCGCTTTTGAAAAGAGAAACATGAATCCAAAATCCATTGTTAAAAATAAAAAAACATAATCAATGCCTCTAAAACAGCCAAAGACTGGGTCCTTTAATATCAAAATGATTTGGCTTTTTTTCAGTCTCAAGCATGTTATAACCCTTACTCCTCTTGCAGATGGAGTCGGCGCGTAAGGCGTGGGAAAACTCTCCCAATCTGGGAGAGAAGAGCATTCCTGTCACTTCCTCTGCTTCCCCCATCACCATTGGAGGAGGAGCAGGCAGTGCCTCCTTTAGCTCCTTCTCCAGTGCTTCTGTTCCTCAGATACCTGTGGCTTCTGTCACCCCCAGCACCTCACTTTCTGGTAAGAATGTACCCTGACCTGTCTGTGAACAGAGATGTTTTGTAAGGATGCATAAAATCGTTTAATATTACACTGTCTAACATCATGCAGTTCCCAACTTCTATGTTTGTAGGTACTTCAAACAAGAGTCTTAAAACATTTGGCTTGAAATAATGTTTGTGCTAAAAGTACTATTTCACAAGCTTTAATAAGACAATTAATCGGGTTGAATGGAATTTACATTTGTTGTACACCTTCGTGAACGACTTCCAGTAGTTCACGATGGTGAACTACTGGACAGTCAAAGATTGCCTGTGAACTACATGTGTGTGCGGGCGCGGAGACTCGCCCAGTTCGGAGGAACCACGCAGTCAGGAGCGTAAATGAGCCGTGAAAGACAGCCGTCTTGGAACAGAATTTTACTTGCCTATTTGACGTTATTGTCCCGCGTCGCTGGCAGTTTACGATCAGCTTCGATTCGGCTAGATGAAAACAGGCGATTGACAGGGACAGCTGGGGGCATTTGTATTGTGACCAAATCCTTGGACCGGCGCAAGACGGATGAGAGCGAAAGCATTTACCAAGACGATCAGATACCATCGTAGTTCCTAACGTAAACTATGCCGATGGCGTTATTCCCATGACCCGCTGGGCACCGTGGGGGAAACCACGTGTCTTGTATGGTTGCAAAACTTATTCGAAGATCTAAATTGGGCTTTTTGGTCTACAGGGTCTGCAACCTACACAACGTCTTCTCTCAGCACAAAGAGCACATCAGCCTCTGACCCACCCAACATCTGTAAGGTGAAGCCCCAACAGCTGCAGAGTTCAGGGATGTCCAGCACTAGCTTCTCACAGCTGGGCTGTGCTCCATCTCTTTTGCCGCAACAACAGCAGACCCCACAGGTGTTCGTATCCCAGTCTGCAGCAGGTAAATGCTTTACAGCTCAAACATCCTCACACAAGCTCTATGTTTATCTTTTGTAATGTATTGGCAAGCTGTTTTTCCCACCAAATTTCTCATCTTTTTGTTGTTGTATCAAAATGAATATATGTTTCTATGTAGGTTCTGCAGCTCAAATCCCAGCTTTCTACATGGACACCAGTCACTTGTTCAGTTCCCCTCATTCTCGCTTAGCTCCTACGTCTATGGCCCAGCAACAAGGATATCAGCCTGGTCTCTCACAGGTATAGCCCTCCCTGTCCTATCGGTTTGAATCGGCCCATTTAACCTGAAGTGTCTCTATCAGACAGGATTATTCAAGTTCTTTAACACGTTTATTGACTGGTTGTCTCCTGTAGGCTGCAGCAGTGCAACAGATCCCCATTCCCATTTATGCTCCCCTACAAGGGCAGCACCAGCACCAACACCAGCACCAGGCCCAACTGGGTCTGAACACTGGACCTCCTGTGTCTCAACCTCAAGACCTCTTCAGTTCATCCTTACAGAACTACAGGTAACCTTTTCTGAACAAATGTCAACCTCAGAGATGAGCCTATTGAGGTCACGTACCAAAATAAATAAATCCTCCATTCACAGGTCCCAGCAGGCATTCATGCAAAACAGCCTCTCCCAAACATCCCCCATGATGCTGTCTGGGACGCCGCTGCACAGTTACCCCGGTGTTCAGCCCCCAGAACTAGGCAAGCCTCAGTCCAACATGGCTTTCCAGCAGACCTCAAACACTCAACACATCCCCATCCTATTTGAACCTCACCTGAACCAGCCCTCTGGCATCGGAGGTTCACAGCTGATAGACACTCACCTGCTGCAGGTCTGTATTCAACTCATCTTTTGTCTATCGTAACTCGCGTTCAACTTGTTCATGACCGTTTGTGATCTGTTATGTTTTTCAGCGTCAGGGAATGAGTCAGCACTCAAATCTCTACTCTGGACCGGCAGCGGTCCAGCAGCAAAACAGCTATTACAGCTCAACACAGAGCGCCAGCTCTGCCATGCAGCAGGTGACCGTTTCTTTACCGGGTTCACAGTTGTCTTTGCCAAACTACGGCTCTGGTGTTGGTCAGCCTCTCTTGACTTTGCCTCAGTCCCTGGCTCCAACCCCTCCCCAAGGCCCGCCCCCTAGCCTCAACCGCCAGCACCCCAGCAATCAATCCTACCGGGGCCTCATTGGCCAGAATACACACAGCATGATGCAGCCTTCCAATAAGGTTTGTGCTCAGAAATGCTTATATGCTATTTTTGTGTTCATGATAACCTTTTTCATCCTTTAAAATGGTCTGGTCCGGTTCGAGTCATTTTTGCTTATTGCATACATAAAGTTGTTTTTGTCTGTTGTAGATGTGCGAGATGGATCTGAAACTCTTCAGTGGTGGAATGGATGTGAAACCTGGAACTCCACCCATCAGCGGAAGAAGCACTACTCCCACCTCTAGTCCTTATAGGTACAAAGACTTCAAACTTGAGCTCACCCCGCTGGCAAATTTTGCGGTTTCTAACCCCTTGTTTGTGTTCTCAGGGCAAGTTCGACAAGCCCAATTAGTCAATCCAGCAAGATGAACAGCATGCTGTATCCCAAACAGTTCCAGTCGGGATCTGTAGGAATGCGCATTGCCCAGCACTTCCCAGGACAGTTTAACCCACAGGTCAGCAAGTGCATTCGAATACAATTTAATGCATGTTAATATGCAATTAATATGGAGAGATATAATTGAATGAATGTTGATCTGCTAAAGGATATAAAACTGAGTTAATTAATTTATGCCCGGTTTCACAGACAAGGCCTAAAGCCAGTCCCAGACTTAAATAGAGTCGGAGTTGTCTTAAATGAAAATAACGTGCACTCACTGACATACCTTAAAATATATCATTGCCTTTGTCTCAAGATGCACACCACAAGATGCTTTTTATTGAGGCAATTTATCCTAATTCCACTAAAGCATAGTCCTGGTTTAAATTAAGCGTTGTCTGTTAAACTGGGCCTTAGTTTTTAACTTGTGGATTAATTTTTATTCTCATCTCTGTCAATCATACAGATGTTGTCTCAGGCCAACCTGGTGTCTCCACTGGTGCGTTCAGCCCATGCAAACTCTTTTCCCGGAGGGGTACAGCGTTCAGTCATGGGTCCACCTATGTCCCCTAACCTGAGCGGAGGGCTGATGCCCCACCCTAGACCCCAACACCCTCCACGTGGACCTTCTGGTCCCCCTTTAGCGCCCCGTGGCACACACGCCTCCCTGAAAGCTGAGCAAGACCTTAAGGTGAATTTTGGCTCATGTTTTTTGGAAATAATTGAATGTCAAAGGTAATTAAACTTTACAAGATAAATATATCCTAAACGAGACCAATATAGCAACATTTGAAATTAATTTACTCATGAATCTGAAGTTGATCGTTTCCACACCAGGGCGACCTTGGTTACATCCACAGTTGTTGTAGTTGTGTTGTGAACATTCTATTCGGGTTCAATTCTTTAAGCATTTTTTTTGTGGTATCTATTGCTATATTTAATACGGCAAATGAGGACTTGTAAACTGCCATTTACATCCTCTTTTCTTTATGATCTAATTATAACTGTTGCTTAAATGTATAAGTTATAGTATGAGATGGGTCGGATGACAAAAAATCCCTTTTGAAAATAATTGCACCAGATGGACCTTTGCCAAACGTAACTTCTCTGTTAGGCAGGGAAGACTTATCGTTTCAAACAGTCATGTGACCACCGAAATGAGACAATTTTGCTATTGCGAAAGCACAATATAGACAACATTGTTACATCCCTACTGATGAAATGTTTATAATAAGACCTGGGGCATTTGTTAAAGGTAAAAAGGCATTGAATTCCTGCCTAATTTCATGTCATTGTTGTCTAAATGTGCATCGTTCTCTCTTAGGCTAAACAGAGAGCTGAGGTTTTGCAGGCCACTCACAAGTTCTTCTCTGAGCAGCAACAGCTGAAGGCGCCAATCAGCAAGCCCACGCGCATGGAAGTGGCAGGCAAACCCACCGACAGCGTCTCCTCAAACCACCAGGGGGCGCCATCCGACCGCACAGAATCTGACAAACCTGGACCTATAGCAACAACCAAACCCATCCGGACGGGTCCAATCAAACCACAGGCCATCAAACCAGAAGAGGGCAAATAGTGCTAACTGCTACAGAAAGGACACATAGATGGAGGGATGCACTGAGAGGCCTGATGCACGAGGGCGATGTTCTACAGCACCTGAAGCGACAGTAACGTTTAGAGAGAGAGAGAGAGAGAAAAGTTAGTTGCGAGGTGCTGTGCATTTCTCTCACATTTACTGTGCCCCTTTTCCTCATTATTTTATCAGTCCATCCATATTCTCCTCCACTGGGGTTGGCATTAAGGTGAAGTGTCCCTCCATTGTGTGAATCTCTAGTGAACAATGAAGGTAGACATCATGAATCACACTTGCTGCTGAGAACGCCATTTTATAACAATATTATTTACTTTTCCTATTCACCTGTTTCCATGTAGAAACGCATTTTAGGAAGGCTGATGTTTCCTTTTTTGGTTTAAAGACATTTTTGTTGTTCCTTGATTCCTCAAGCAACACACACTTTGATGGGATGTGATGAAATGTTCAAGCACACTCACGCATATCATTATCGTGTGCACATCTGCATTGATGTATTTGAATTTGTTAATAGTTTCACCACAACCGCATGTATTGACCTTAACAATACATATGACATCATTTCACCGGATTAGGACTCTATTACGGACGTTTCCGATTAATTTGTCGATGGCAGTCTCCACTGTGAGCCTTTCTACCTGCCTTCTCAGTAGTCTATGCCTGCAAAAATTGAAGGTTGTGTGCGTTTGTGCATGTGCACAAGATCCTTTAGCCAAACGTTAGGCATCGAGAGACCCCAATCCTTTTAGATGAATTATATATGATTTTGACAAAAAGATGGTTCCGCTTGGTCGACATTGGTCGATTGGTAGAATTATGATGGGATATTTTCTTTTCGTAAACTGTTCCTCCAGACCAGGCCTATGTTTGATGTGTCCTAAGTGTAAGCCCCTCCCCTTTTCTGTGACTTTGGATGTAGACATGCCCACTTTTCAAACTAACTCCGGTCTTTCACCTTCCAGTCTCTCCACAAAGCTCCCAACCATGCTGCTGACCAGCTCTGACTCTCCTGACCAATCACTGCAGAGGAGGGGCGGGCTTTGGGTTGGGGCGAGTGGTCAAGCAATTTAGGTTCAGTACTAAAGAGTTTAGAACGACGACGTACGTTCAGTACGAGGCAGCCAGACTACTTGGGGGTTTTGGGACAGGATTGATTTACAGGTATTGAGGTTGAAAAATGTCTGAGCAAAAAGGACTACTGTTTTGGTGACCACGGGCCTCTGTAGGCCTTTCTCCAAACCACTCCTCTTGGGCCGCTATTACAAAGATAGAAAGGGGCCCACAAGTGAACAGGGTTGTCAGTAAGGCCCCCCTCATTTCGTGTTTGTTTAGTATGAACGAACTACATCAGAAGGGGAGGAGAGGGAGTTGATTTTTTCTTTTCGTATTTTGTTTTACTTGTACAGGGGTGAAATCGCTGTATTAAAATATGTAAGGTCTTATTTACATTCTCCTGGTTTGGTTACAGAAACTAATAAAATAATATGCTGTTAAAAAATAAGGTGTGGTTATTTGCTGTATATTTGACATTTATTCATGTAGTAGATGCTTTAGGCAGTGGTTTAATGAAAGTAAATGAATTTACAGTTTTGTTGTTCATGTATTAAAACGTCTGTTAAATTTATATTTGCAGTATTGTCGCCGCCACTACTACTTTAAAATATAGATACAGTTTATAAATCAAGAAAGTCAATCAAATGCCAAAATGGTTTATTCTTTATTTTATTCTTATTATCTGATGTATTTGCATATAAGTTAATACACTTCTAGCTACAAGATCCCAGATCTTAGCATCTCAACCAGCACATGAGTACGCCTAAAAGGCAAATTTAAAGAGACAGAAGGGACTTCTGTGTACAAAGTTGAAATGCATGAATCAAGTACACAAATTAATAATGCAAAGGTTATATTTGAGTTGTCTACCTCTTTATACATTCTATCAGTTACAAGACAGTCCTTAAAGGGACAGTTCACCTAAAAATGAAAAATCTCTCATCATTTATTGATGCTCTTGTCATCTATAGGAGTGTCTGTCTTCTGTATAACACAAAGGATGATATCTTGAAGAACGTTGTTAACTGCCACCCATTCACTTGGATTGGTTTTGTGTCCATACAAGAACTGAATGTGTGCTATGCGCTGTTTGGTTACCAACACTATTCAAAATATCTTTTGTGTTTGTGGAGGAAAGAAAGTCATACAGGTTTGAAATGACAAAATGATGACAGAATTTTCACTATTGGGTGAACTATTCCTTTAACTGTTATTACTTTATATTTTCCCTCTTCCTTGAACTTAAAATCAGTGCTGTAAACACAAAAGACAAGACATTACTTACAAAGGTAGAAAAATAGTTTCTCTATACACAATAAGATCCACCGAGGAAACAAATGCAACCTCATTTCATTCATTAAAAACCTGTAATCATGATACATGACTCAATCCATTTTGGAATTTGTTGGTCAAAGGAGAAAAAACTTTTAGTATATTTAGCACTACGAGCATCGCAGACAAAGATACAAAAATATAAATTAATTTATGTAAATGCAGTGCTCAATGGTATTTTGCCTAGCTTTGTTTTTACGTTTTAAAGAAATATTACAGATATGTTGTGCATAATTTTATCAAAAATATTAAGTCGAAGATATAAGTTCTTATATGTGACCCTGGACCACAAAACCATTCATAACTAGCATGGATATAATTGAAGCAATAGCCACCAATACATTGTATGGGTGAAAATTATAAATTTTGCCTTTATGCCAAAAATCATTAGGATATTAACAATCATTTTTGTGAGTGGATGCATCAAAATCGCAAACAAAAATGGCTGTAAAAGGTCTCACTTCTTCCCGCTCTTTAGGAATTTCTCAAGTTTGGTATCTATGTAAAGCTTACAATTTCGGGTTCATCTACTCTGCACAAACATCATAACAGCGGTGCGACAAAAGAGAGCATTAAAATAACTTGATTGTTCTTAGCAACGGCCAGCTACAGCGCCTCTGATAGACAACTTTAAATGCGATAGTCTCAATATTTAGAATTTTTGCACCCTCAGATTACAGATTTTCAAATAGTTGTATCTCCGCCAAATATTGTCCTATTCTAACAAACCATAAAAAAGCTTATATATAATGTTGTGTCATGATGTATTAATCTCAATTTAAAATAATGTACCATTAGACTCATTTTGTGGTCCACGGTCAAATAAACTAATTATGATATTATTATTATCATTAATGATTTGTGAATTTTATTCCCTTTTTGTTTTCTTTTCAGCTCTCAAATTGTCAATGCTTGTCTATAGATATCAGTGAATCCAACAACAACTGGTTGGTTAAACACTAACTCTTATAAGCTTCGTAATATAAACATCTCTTCACATTACTCCTGCTTGCCTAGCCTCACTTTATAAGACACAATGTAATAGTTATCCCAAGAGTACAGCTTTCTGTGCACCGGGTTGTAGTCTACCATGCTGTTGTAGCGATAGCGGTTTTTGAAGGGCACTGAGATGGCTTTCCCCTGACTGGTCGTCGTGTCGTACATGTAATTCACGGTGGTGTTGGGTGAGGTGTAACTAGCGATCGCATAAAGCTTGCCACAGATCATAAAAGTATTAGCCACCGTTGTCTTCCGGATCTTAGTCTCCCATGTCCCCTTCACTTCCAGGGTATGAGGGTCCAGCTGGGAAATCACGATGGCGCCCTTGGCCTTGTTGGTGCTGTAGATGGCCCACAAACCATTTTCGTCTACCGCCAGGTCAATGTCCGTGTAGCCACCCCAGGAGTATGGGAACTGACCGTGGAAGCCAGCATGAGGAAGGTCCCGGCGTGCGGCGATGTTCTCAGAGAGTAGATCGTATCTTATGAGTGTGCGGCTGAGCCTGCGTTGGTAGTACAAGGACCCGCCGAACATGGTGGCGCCGGTGCTCTCCACACCCTCTGGAAGGAGGAGGACCTTGGTGGGGAAGCCACGTGCCAGGTCGTCCATGTTTTCGTACCCGATGAGTTGACGCATGTCGGCGCCCACTGCGTCGATGCGCCATACCATCTCTGAACCGTAAGGGTCTTTGGCTTCAGGGTCCTGCATCCAGACACCGTACTTACCGGCGATACTATCAGCCTTGCGATGCATCTCGGGCTCTCCTACCCACACCAGGTCACCACAACCTGAGGAAACAACATTTTATGGAAACCAGCTTTAAATAATGAATTTAAGAAAACATTTATTCACCCTCATGTCATTTCAAACCAGTAAGACTTTCTTTCTTCTGTAGAACACAAAAGAAGATATTTTCAAGAACGTTGATAACCAAACAACTTTGGTCCCTATTGACTTCCATTGTATGAACACAAAACCACTCAGGCATTTCTCAAAATATATTATTTTGTGTTCCACTGAATAAAGAGCCATATACAAGTTTTGAACGACATGAGGTTGAATAAATGGCATGAACTTTCCCTTTAACACTTGAAACAGGACCTTCATAACTGAAATCTGCTAAATGTGGCTAGTGAGGAAGAGAGGACACCCTGTCCTTCCCTTGCCTCTAGTGTACAAGATCGAGATTGAGACAAATTTACCCTTTCCTAAAATACCCTGTAAGGGATAGGTGCAGGGCTAGGGGATACTTGACAGAATTTTAAAGACTTGGCAGGGAAAACCCGAAACCCACCAGTCTTTGTTTAGATACGTTTTCGGATCAAGTCATCGGCATTACCATTTTGGCGCCTTGCTAAACATACAACTCCTTTTTTAAACTGGATTATTATAGACGCGCTGGTAAAAATAACTGTATTTGTGTTGTGCTGTCAGCTTGAATGAAAGTTATGTGCACAGTGTCGGTTTTTCAGGCACCTGAGATGAGGAACACGAATTTTAAAAATACCAAATGTGTTTTGACAGTCCAGTATGACGTATATTGGGGAACTCCATCTACTCCACTGTGGCCTTTTTATAAAAACGTAACCCTCACCTGTGATGTCTGTTGGACCATCAAGATTTGGGGCAGAAATTTCAGTCACCACGGCTGTCAGCTCTTGATATCCTGTAATTTCAAGATGCTCATAATTTAAGAAATCAAATAGCACATGATATTCTCTAACTAGTATAAAATGTTGATTTGTTATAAAAATGAAAGACAACTTCTCTTTTTAAGTTTTCTGAATTACTTCATGAATTTTTGGTTTTCTTTATGTGTTTATGTACTGTATATGTGTGACTTACTTGTACTTAAACTGAGATGATCTTTTTTCTCAGGTATGGATATCAGGTGAGGGGGTGCAGGTCCTGAAAGACAAAGAAACTTGATCAGACCTTTGATAGATATGAGAACACCAATATCCTTAATAATGTGACAATAGACCTGAAGGAAAACTGCCATGATTAAAATACAATTCCTCTGGTGCTTTAGGGGTTGTACTTATCATATGATACATGACCAAACGCCTCAAATCTAACTTTTTGTTTGTGTGAAACCAAGGTAATCTTATGTGAATTTTATAGCTTAAATAATATTTATTTAACAATTACAATCCATTTTTACAATCCATAACCTTTAGCCATTTGATTGAATTTTGTGTTAGCAAATGCCACAAAAGTTTGCATTTATCAAACTTAATACTTTTTCCTGTTTTCCATTCATTTCCTATGGTTGTCATTTTTGCCCGAGGACTACAAGTTTGATTATTTTTTAATACCTTCTACTCTTTTATGTTTTTACGTCGCCAGTGCCACAATTCACCTAGTTTTCTACCATTCCAATAAAGTAAAAAGACAAAAATCTAAACTTTGAAATTCCCTTTCAAAACTAACTAAAAGTGCCAAGGGTTAATTGAGCTGAATGCTTCATGACGGAAGTCTGCTCTCTCTCTCTTGGTATTCATCTTGTAAGTTGCCTGATAGGGGCATCGTTTTAGGGGATTGGCAGCTCTACTGACAGTCAGGAATCCAACAGAAGGAAATAAACTGCTCTGAGTAGATTCCCAGCTGTCACGGAGCCTGCCAGACTCTGGACCTCCCATAACACTTCTCAAACACAGACGTGCACTCCAGCAGAGCACACATTCTCACACCCTGCATAACAATCTCAATATTACTTTGTGGTAAAATAGTTGTATTAACGGTTTGTTTGAGTGTTCAGTAATGTCAACTTTAGACTTATCTACTGGCTTAGGTTTGTGGTAGCAATTGTTTGTCAGAACAATGGAAGACAGAATGTCTGTTATGAAAAAAGGTATAAAGCTCTTTTATTAGGTATCACTAATAGGGTTGCACAGTGTATTGATGAAGCTAAAGCTTTGTTTTTTTTAAACGGTATCATACCGTAAGTGATGTTGCAGATGCTCATTAAAGGGATACTTCACACAATGCCTGCCATTGACTCCCATAGTAGGAAAAAATATAATGGTTGTCAAAAGTGCCCATGAATTGTTTTCTTTTGAGTTCTACAGAACAAAAAAATTATCAAGTAATTTTTCCTACTTTATTCTTGAATTAATGATTCAGTGACTCAGGAAGAAAATGCCACCACCTGCTGGCCGTTTTAGTTTCACATTTAGAACAATAATGCTGTGTTAATGAAATGTTGCACGATTTTTAATTATCATAAAAAATGTAATAATATAAATGTTGTATTTAACTTTAGATCGTGCTGTAAACTGTTCTTATTTACAATAAATAAGTAGCCTATACTTCGTTTTAGTATTTTTAAGGATATATATTTAAGTAAGTTCAACTATTTTGAGAACAGTATAATACAATAAACAATATAAAAAGTAATAATAGTAAGTATATTAAGTACTAGTATAATATTTTAGTATTAGTACAGTATTGGGATTAGTATATATTAGTATATATTAGTATAAGTGCTTATAACTAGGAATGTACTTGTAACTGGACTATTGTACTATTTTAGGACTACTTGTGACTAAATTGGTCCACTTGTTAGCTTATAAACTGATATCTAAGTATTATTCTGACTTTTTGTAATCTGTCAATGTAAGTCAATTGTTATTTAAAGTATTTTTCTGAGAACACTTTCAGTTTAGTTTCTTATTTGTAGTTTTAAAAAGTATAATACTTGAATAACCTTTTTGTGTAAAGGGCAATCTGTCCAAATAGATGATCAGGTGATAACATGTTTAAAGGCTTGTCATGGCCAAGATGACATATTGAGACACGAACATCTGGAAACTGACTTTGATTGGTTGCTTTGACATTAGAATTGTTTCTTGCTCAGACTTGCAGTGGGAGGATCTGTTATTCACCGTACGTGATCCAAACGTTAATGGACATGGATCTTGAGGCAACCTAAGTTCATATTTATTTCATTTTAAGGTTACAAGGTTTAGACCTACTCCTTGTGCCCAAAGGATATCAGAAAACTCAGGCAGAACCTCAAGAACTCTGGACCAGCTGGTATTGTGTTGCACGCTAATTTTTTCACAAGGGCCCTTCTGCGTCTTGAGACTCATGATTGTTTGACTCTTGAATGGTTAGTCTTGGAGTCTTGCAACACACGGTTTTTAAGTAGATGCCAACTCTCATTACATTTGTAAATGAGAATTCCTTTTCATTCGCAAACATCTGCGTAAACATTTCCAAAACAGAGGGAGCTCGTTGGGAGCACAAGTTCTCTGTCCCATTCAAACTTAATGAGGTGACACTGACAACATCCATACGCTTGAACTGAACAGGACATTTTTATGGCAAAGTCTCTGTTATTAGCTGAGCAGCTGTGGTTTCTTCTTTTCCGTATTAATAGAAGTACACCTGGACCTAAGTATTTAAGCCCTCCCACCTTTAGTTAAAGCTGCAGTCTGTAACTGCGTCTCTCTATCGCCATCTCTGTTTGAAACATAACAGTGCAGGTTACTTAACTTATCTTCACCTGGGCCAAATGACCTAGCTGTGAAATCAATCAAAACAGATTTTTGTTCATTGTTTAAAATAAATATTTACAGTTTATTCAGACTGTTTTTTGGGTTTCAAGGAACTGTGAATTAGAACGCAAAACACTTACACCTTAATCCAAGAGGAGTGAGGACGTGCAGGACAAATAGTTTGATTTTCTTTTTAATCTCAATGGTCCTTTAAAATGCTGAGACCTTCATTTTTTCGCAGAGGGCCTCCGAATTATTATTCCTTTTTTTGTACGTGATGTATGGTGCAGATGTTAGGAACCATGGTCCTAAGCACAGGTGTGAGAAGAGGAACAGATGCCAGAAGATCAATCAAGTTACATTTTTACGAATTCAGACGTATTAGAGAAGTCTTGCTTTATTTTATATATAGTTGTTATGCTTTTTGCTTTAAAAAATGGGACAATCCTAAACTAATGTCACAAATTTTCATATTGAATATTATTAAACATGGTGCACGATAACTGTTACTGTATTTCACTAGAACTACTGTATTTGGACCATAACTGTCACTTTATAGAAAAAAATTACATTCTCTGTCTTTCATAATAAGTAGAGGGGTCTTTTATTTACCAAAACATGTTTATAACCTACCAGCACTATATCTAAACGTGCAGTAATAACCCCAGCAGGGCTCAATTACCCCTGAACTCCACCCCTCCTCATGCAGTATCATTCAGTAATCTGCTGGGAGCTGTCAGAGAGATTTTACTGCTGAGTGTTAGCACACTACTTATGTTTAACTGCTTCTGTGCTCCCCCCCCCCCAAAAAACCCTCACGTCTCCTTTTCTAATGTTGCCCCACTCTTATGAACTATGACAGACTGCAGGATGTGCTTATGATGCCTCAGATTCATCTCTCATGTACACTGATGCTTCACTGCCAAGAAGATCAGTCATATCTGCACGCCCATTAGTCATGTATAAACTAATGTATGTGTGATTCATACTGCCAAGCAGGTGTAATTGTGGAAATATACACAGAAACAGTACCTTCCACTGTTCCAATGAGTTCACTTGTCTGTTTTCCCAGACATTACACCTGTTTACAAGTCGCACCACTAGAATTGACCACTTAGGTGCTTGTCTGGTTTGTTCCACAGTGTATTTTCTGTAAAGCTGCTTTGCAACAATGTTAAATATATAATTGTAAATAGGCTTTTAATTAGACTTTATTGTAAACATTAACTAACATACGTTTATTGCAAAAATCTGAAAAGAGTAAAAATGCATGGTTGGGTTAGGAATTTCGTGATATTGACATTAACTCTATAAAGTTGTGTAAAGGACACGAATTTCCCCTTTTTTCACCGAGCATGACTTTCACTCCAAAGTAATTTAATACGAAGTATATTTAATATGTATAAATATATATTAACGCAATCTGATGGGAAATTCGGTCTGACCCCCTAAATGAAATCAAATAAAATGCATAAATATACATTTATTTTTCAATTGTGTTAAAAAGCATATCATTTTGAGCATGTTTTAGTGTGACACTAAATAGATGCTTACAAAATGATCTTGGTAACCATAGCAACAGGTTACATGATTTACTTCGGGATATAAAAGAGATCTAAAAAAGCATTATACTGTTGCACTTCTTTCATTATAGAGTTACACATCACACGTGTAAAACCAGCTCAAAACGTTTTTTAAGAAATAAAACACAGTATTTGGTGGTGCGTGCTCACCTGATCCCGGTCTGAAGCCGTTGTCATTTACCAGCCCTCTGGGTGGAGATTGTGGCGTGCAGGGTTTGTTTCTCAGCCTCTCTGCTTCCTGACGGAACTCCTCCATCCTTCTCTGAATATCCTGAACCTGTCTCTCCAGTCTTTGCTTCTCTCTCTGGAGCTGGGCTTTCTCTTCTACGGCTTGGTTATAGGCATCCTGGAGGCCAGACTTAGATCCAGAGCTTTCTGAGAACTTGGGCACATCTTCTCCTCCGGCCAGACGGGTGACCAGCGCTTCCAGTAGCCCCAGACGAGACTTCAGGGACTCCATCTCGGGGCTTGAAACGGGTGATGGACAGCTGGCCTCTGTGGGGCTGTCCACCGTGAAGCTGTACTGACAACGGCCGTTACGATCATTCGATCGACGAAAACTAGCGCTGCTCTGAGCCTGGGTGCCCATCAGCAGGCATGAAACACACAAAGTTGCCAAAAACCACATGTTGAGATTTGAAAACTTGTTTCTGTTTATATCTACCTAGTTCTTTCACCACAAATTGGAGTTGGCAATACTCTTTCTCCAGTTTTTTTATCTGCTTCTATTGACAGCTTTTTCTGTGCACCTCACAAGCGTAACCAGAGCCGAACACTTCTCGAAGTTCCTTTGATGACCTTTCTAGGTTGTCTTTTCAATCTTTTGCGTTCCCTCTTTTTTCCCTCTTGGTTCTTTAATCTGATTGGTGGTTGATAAATGTAAATGTGTCTTCAGGTCTGGAGTCAGGTTCTCTGAGTCTGGGCACGTTACTCTGGGACGTATTTATACAGTCAGGGAAGAGAGGGAGGGAGGGGGGTTGAAACAGGGACTGTGGGAGGGGCAGGATGCTGTGTGCTTCAGGGATTCGCCTCTAAACAAAAAGACTATTCCAGAATTGTTGCTCTGCCTCCAGGATTTAATGGGTGTATTGAAGAATGTGTGGGATGGTTTGTGAGAGATTTGTTTAGCTGTGTGTGCTGGAATGCAGGACGGCCACAGGTGAACATAAGGTTTATGACCAAGTTTTTAAGTATAATCTTTTGAGCCTTAGGTGACATTGATGCATGTAGTGGGTAAAAAATGCTGGGGAATTTAACCTATGCTGGGTTTTTTCAACCCAAAATGCTTGTTTTAACTCATTGTTGGGACCCACGTTTTGTAGGGTGGGTCATGCATTTAAAAAAAATCCAGTGACCAGTGACAAATATCACGAATACAAACAGTTATATTAAATGAATAAAGTGTTTTTTTCAATGGGAAATATAAACAAATAGTGAATTCCTCTATATTATTAACAAAAAACTAAAATAAAAATAAAGAAGTATTTATTTGATGAACAACTTATATTTTTTATATACACTTAATATTTTCAGTGAATTGAATTCTAAGATAAATATTTGAGTTACTTCGATTAACTTCATTTCTTTACTTACATTTACTCAATTTAAACAGTACATTTCATTCATTTCACAGCTTTAAAATTTGCTTTTTTGAGTGTAAATCATTTCACCAAAAAACCTTTTAGAGTGTATGGTACATTTTTTTAACTTAAATTTCATCAAATGAACTGAAATAGACTGAGTAAATAAAAATAAAATGGAAATTCAACATCATGATGACATGATATCTACGTTTATTTTATTTTTATTCTCTAGTGTTTTTCACAGTTTTGCATTGTTGCAATTCAGCTTTACATTTTAGGACAAACAGGAGAAATAAAATGGTAACACTTCGGTATAGGGGGCAATTCTCACTATTAAGTAGTTGTTATTAGCATTCCTATTATTGGCATATTAGCTGTTCATTAGCACTTATAAAGCACATATAGTCCATGCCCATACTCTACATCCCTAATCCTACCCAATACCAATACCTAAACCTAACAACTACCTTATATATATAAATAAGCCACAAAGTAAGAGTTTATTGGGGAAAAGTCGTAGTTAGTGATTTGTTAATAGCGAGAATTGCCCCTTATACTGAAGTGTGACCAAAAATATATATGATATGTAAAATAAGTATAAGAAAATCGCAGATTTTGGAATATGTGGAATTATTACTTGCTAATTGCTATAAATGCTTGTTTATTTTGCTATGCTATGTTGTAAGGAACACTTTACAAAAAATATTTATCATTCACCTTCATGTCAATTCAAACCTGTATGACTTAACAAAAAGGAAAATATAATTTTAACTTGAATTTGAAAAAATATTTTGAAGAACGCTGGCAACCAAACAACATTAATCCTCACTGACACTTGTTCCACAAAACCACAGAGATATTTCTCAGAAACATCCTCTTCCAAATATGTGACCCTGGATCACAAAACCAGACTTAAGTAGCACGGGAACATTTTAAGTTAAAGCCATAAATACATTGTATGGGTCAAAATTATCAATTTTTCGTTTAATCCAAAAATCTTTAGGATATTAAGTAAAGATCATATCTTCCCTGAAGATATTTTGTAAATTTCCTACCCTTATTATATCAAAACTTTATTTTTGTGAGGGGAGGACCAGTAACAGTGACTCGTATTTACAACTTCAAAGGCAATCTTCTCAATACTTTGATTCTTTTGCACTCTCAGACTCCAGAGATTTAAACTGTTATATATCCGGCACATATGATCATTTCCTAAAAACCCATACATCAATAGAAAGCAGAATTATTCAGCTTTAAAATTATGTAAAAATATTAATTTCGAAAAATTTACCCACAAGACTGGTTTTGTTGTCCAGGGTCTCATATTGTCTGTAGCTAACACAGTTAATTTTATATCATACTTCAACAGGTCCATATTTAAGAACGAGGTAAATGTGTGTGAGTGTTTTAGAAGGTAACCATTAGGGGGTGAACCCCTCTCTCTGCTTTCTAATTTGGGTGTTTGTGGTGTATCGGTTTGCTGCTGAAGATTCATAGCCAGGGGTTCTCTGTGGGGTATCAAAGACGCAGGCTGCTAAGAGGGGGGCAGATTTGGATTGGTTTCACGGTGTTGGTTTACATGCGGAGTTTCAGTAGAGGGGAAACACCATCACTCAAACAGGAGGAATTGTAGCATCTGTAACAGTTTCATATCAGTACTGTAGTACTTTTATAAACCTGTTATATGAAAACAGCCTGCTTTTCATGCATTCTCATACATTCATCAGCTTTCACTTTCCTTCACTAGATCTGCCACTTATTTACTTCACCCTGTAAACATTGGCTCGGGACATTTGCACACTCTTTTATCTATAATATGGCCCAGCTGGATCAAAGCTTGAGTGCTGGCATCTTTCTAAACTGTCCTGGTGGCCATTCATTTTGTTTGTGTGTGTGCATGTGTCTGTATATCTTCCTCAGCTTTTTGGTTCTTCTCTGAGAGTCAGAACAACTCTTTCCCTGCTCTTAGCCACCAGGCTCCAATACAATTATTAACCTGGGAATCAGAATGAACAACAAAGACTTGCATATTTGGCTTATACTAAGGTACACACACTGCCCTGCTTCTTACAGCAGTTATAAGCCTCTGTGATTCTCTTGACCACCTTTGTTTTGCTATTGTTAGTGCATTAGCAACATATATGTATTTTTATTGTATATTTGTTATATGCCTCTTTACTATAAGTATACAATGAAGTATAAATCTAGTCCTAAGACACACAACCACCACGTTTTTTATTTATTTGTTAATAAAAAAAATCATATAACAAAAAATACAGAGTTCTATAAAATGTTCTATATTAAATTTCTTTAGTTATATAATTTCATGGCTAGTAAAAGAATCAATACAAATTATAAATATATATTTTAATATATATACATTTATATATACTGTATATATAAACAAAAAATGGCACAATTTTCTAAAAGAATAAGAGATGAAGACAAATATAACAGATGTTCAGGTATCACTGGTTCTAAAGTTCACTAAATTCTTCAACCTGGCAGAAATATGCTAGGAAGATAAATTTATAAAAATCATCAAAGTTACTGAACAGGGCTAAAAAGAATATGTAAACATCGAAAAGATATTATGGTTTATGGTATGTTAACAGTAACAATTGTTGATTTTAATAATGTATTAGTAAATGCTGAAATTAACCTGAATTGATATCAATAAATACTGTAGAAGTGTTGTTCATTGTTAGTTCATGTTAGCTAATGCATTAACCAATTGTAAACAGATAGCACCTTATTGTAAAGCGTTACCGATCTTACTTTTTGATTCAAAACCTTCACTATTGACCTTTTGACTTCTGTTCAAGACTGCCTCCCTTCTCATCTTGCCCTGTCATCTTCCTTGTTACCACATTTGATTTATTGCAAACTGAAGCACGTACAAGATATAGTATAGTAATAATAATATAGTACGTATACTGTATGAGTGTTTGTACAGCTACATACAATAAATATATTTGTCAGGGTCGTTTTGTTTTTATATGTCTTTACAAATATCCCTAGTAAAACATTCTAAGAAGTGCTTTGAAACTCATAAAACTGCCAAATTTAAAATGTTCTTAATTTCTTTTAATGTCAACAACATTTAACATCTGTGAACCTTAGGTTTAATGGCAGAGATAAGGTAACAAAAATATCATCATCCCTATATAAAAACAAAGGAAGTTTTGTGCGTGTGTGACCTTTGGTTTATAATTATTGGAAAATATTTTCACTAAGTTCAGAATTGCAGATCTGCATCAAACATTTGCATATTTGTAATGTTTATTGTCTGTGCCAACATACACAGTCTCTCCGTTCAAGTGAAAGATTCGGTCTTGTACAAAATCACTCTGAATAGATGAAATGAATGGAAACACACAAAAACATGATTAAGATATCCGTCCTAGGAAATGAAAGGAAGAATTAATGTTTCGTTATATAACTAATGATAGACACACTCAAGATAGTCATTAAAGGCTTATTAAAAATGTAGTGTTGCAAAACGAAACAAGGCTGCATATTACTCTCATGTCATTCCAAACCAGATACAAAAGAAGATATTTTAATGTTTTTTACATTGGTAACCAAACAACACTGACAGCCACCCACATCTCATGATCATGGCAGTGAGTTTTGCACGGAAAAGCACCATTCACATATTTAAAATGTGTTTATTTGTATTCCTGAACACTTTGACTTAACTAGAAGTGATGAGTCACTTCAGAATGGGAAATGAAACCGTAAGAGCCTTGGACACAGTTAAAGGGGTATATAAGTCAGAACAAAGCCATCTGCCACGATCACTCGGGAACCAAAAGCAAATGATTGAGATGAGAAGAACAGACAGACGCGTTAAATACTGGAAAGGCGTGACGAGCGAGCAAAAGCACAACGTGAGGAATGTAATAAGTCCTGGAAGATAAAACCACATTTAAAGGAGTTAAACTCGTGAGCAGGTGTTTGGATCAAACCTTCTAAGCACCGAGCAGGGAGATGATTTTTAACAGAAAAGAGAAAAATACATGACACGGTGCTTTAAAAAGACTCCATAAACGAGACAGAGGAAATGCCGAAGCTAAGTTAAAACTTTAGAACCAGACCCTTTTTAAACCTGAAAGTAAAATATTTCCTTGGTCAACAGACGTCATTTTTTGGGGGATTTTTTTGTCCCTGTAAGTCAAATCTGGAATCCATTCAAATTATAGTTGTTAAAGGGATACTTAGCCCAAAAATGAAAATTCTATCATCATTTACTCACCTTTGAATTGTTCCAAATCTGAGTAATTTCTTTGTTCGGATTAACACGGAGAAAGATGTTTGGAAGAATGCTTTAAACCAAACAGATTTCCCCCATTGACTACAACAGTAGGAAAAAATACAGTAATCAATAGTCAAAGCAATTTCCTCTAACAAAGTGTAAATTTATACAGATTTGGAACTCGAAGGAGAGTTAATGAAAACAGAATTTTCATTTTTGAGTTATCCCTATAAGATAACATTTTATTTCACAGTATAAACCAGCATTACATTTCTATAAACGAATGGGTCACTGGTGGTCCACTAGTTTCTCTTTCTCCTCTTCTGACGTTTTTCACAATAAATCAGATGAAATGCCATTTAAAATCACTTTATTTCAAATGTATAAGTAATTCAGTTCTCCAGCACAAAGCCAATGTTATGGGAATGTATATTTACAAATAAATTAAAAATGACATAAAATAGTCAGTCAAATTAAATGTCCTGAAGCAAGTTCACAAGTTTGTCTCAATCAATTCATTATCACCGCAACCATCACATCACTGACCAATCAAGTGGCTGCTAAAATAACACCAGTGAACAGAAGTATTGCAATCTGTACATAAACCATTTACAAGCATGAAGAAAAAGCAAATAACAAATAGTAAAGACAACACAATTAACGGTGATTAAATGAACCTAAAAAAATAGCAGCAAACATTACAGAAATCCATTACTTGCCTTTCACAGTAGTTATAGTAGTCCATCTAATTTAAACACACAGGGTGTCATCATCGCGTGTCATTTCGTGTTCAGCCTTACCCCTTTTCTCTTATTGCCCCCACCCTCCTGAGAAGAACGTATTCCAAGGAATGTGTATGTGTGATTTTGTACACTTTTATTGAACTAAAACGACTTTGCAATGACAATAAAATAACTTAAAGACTGCAGAGCTGTAAGTTTGTACTCATGTTACCGAATGCATAAACAACAAAAATGACATTTGTTTACTTTTAATTACAGTAGCTTTTTTGTATGTATGCATACAAGAGACAGGTCTGCACCAAGTGTTGTGCCATTGTCGTGATTAAAAATTTGTTTGTCATATACACACACACATTCTCATATACACACACACATACACATTCTCATACACACACACATAAATTAAACTCTGCCCCAATTTGTTATGTTTCCAGACCTTGCCCAAACAGGGTAACACAGTGGGCAGTCCAACTCTGTGCAGAGCCCCCCTCTGGCTCGGAGGAATGACAGCAGAAAGATGCAGAAGAGGAGGGAGGAAGAGAACATTGCACCCCTAACCTCCCTGACAGACACTAGCGATACCGCAAGATCACAGGAACTGTACAGAAAAAGATCAAAAGAGATGATAAGCAAAATGCGAAGAACAACAATAGGATGTATTACTATTCATGTCATGTGCGACTATGCACAAGTGCCAAATCTTAATAAAAAAGTACACAACAGAGTAAAAACAAAGACAAATTACAATTTTTCTCACCATTTAAATAGCTTATAAATTTGCATGAGGATTAAGGGTGGGATACGTACAGTACAATCATCATAGTATATACCACAAAAAAATATGGGTCTATGAGAGGTCTTCACTAATACAGCTTAAAACATGTGTGTGCGTACTTACTGATTATAATAAGTAGCAGGACGACCACAACCAATGCCACAATCAGTTTCATCTAAAGACATATAGGAAACATAGAAGATGTATGACATATCCTACCCAAAAAAAATAGACTAAAGGATTCTGCATGCAATATCAAGGTCATGGGTTCAATATCAAGGTCATGGGTTTGATGCCAATGTACATTGCTTTAGATTTGCCAAATGTTTAAATTTAACTGTAAATGGAAAACATTTGTACTAAAAAGTTGAAAATGTCAAATTTCTTGTTGACTTTTAAAACAAAACAAATTTGTTCCTCGTAAGTACTGATTTAAAATGTCAGATAAATGGTTTAAATCCCAAAGCCTTACTATGAGCAATAGTATCAGTGATGTTGGCTAAATACCACGTATTTGCTGCTACAGGTATCAATTTTGAGCATCATGCATATTTAGTAAATAAACAGTGACCTCAGATCATACCTCAACAACTAAACAAAGGCCCTTCAAAAGTCGACTCACCTTCATGTCTCTCCACCACATCCTTCTATGGAGCTGCTTGGCTCTACTGCTAAATGCTGACGCATTGTCTGACAGGCTCTCTGAAAGTCACATGACAAAAACAAGAGGAAGATCAACACAAGTTCTATCTACCTTTGTAACACGAATATCCTTGTAGCACATTCCTCAGGGCTCTGTGTTTTATTACATGATAACATAAGCTCTTCATCAACTCGGACTGGTTATCTTTGTCTCCAAATGCTTGTTGACTTTCATATTGCTTCAGGATATTGCGGCTCTGTACATGTGGAACTGCCTAAAAACCCATTTCGCTTCATTTGTACTTTGAAAAAGAGTTAATTGGGCATAGATCATACCCAGCTGCCACAACTCAACAATACTGTGTGTTCAGTGTCTTGATACTAGAGACAATATACTGAAAGTAGTGCAAACAAGCAATGCGATTTCTAAATATGTCTTACGTAACAGTCCTTCGTGTGAAAAATGAATTTCATCTACAGAATTAACAAACTAATCATGCAAACATAACAATGTTGCTTAGTTAACATATGGTCAAACATATGGCAGCATTGCAGGAAACACATGGCAAACATTCTCCCTTTGCATGTGCGAATGTCTTCCAGATGTTGCATATAAAGCTACTTATTCTCCGTTTGCAAGTTAAAATAGGTTAAGCTTTGTTATGCTGGGATCAAACTATACTTTTTTTTGTTATGATAATAACAAAAGTTGGCTTTATTGCAGATAAACCCACTTCCAAACAGCACACAAAAGCAAAACCAACTGTGGTTGATCGATTTACATGTGGGTCAGACTGTCTCTTCCTGTGGGTAGGTTTTGGCCAGTACAACTGCAGTGTGGACCAGACCTTGTATAGTTTAATTGGTCTCTAAGGTCTGGTTATACCAGTTAGATCTCACCTTTAAATGTACTTTAAGACTACCGTGAAGCCTTCAGATCAGCTAGGGGAGACGACCAAACATCATGTGTGGGTTTATTTTTCACATCTGGTGTCCGAAACGAGAAAAATACATCTGGGACACGGGACATTATACCCAAAAATGTCTCCTGGCCAATTGTCCCAGTCTGTTCCCAAACAGAATAGCAGAAATGGGACGTGACTCATTTTAGGTCCAGGTATGATGAAATATAAGAAAGTGCTGTTTATATAGTGAGTCTTTTTATACAAAATTATCTCTAAACGTGGATCCTGTTCATCACATCTCTTGGTCTATCATCATTTCTTATGTTGGCAATGCAACGCCCTAAGATCCATTCTTATCTTGCGATGCTTAGATTTCCATCCATAAGGTGAATCGTATCCTTCTTACCAGATTTGTCCTGCAGCTCATCCAGACGTTCGCCTCGCTCTATCACTTTCGAGATGTTCTCCTGCATGACATCAATGACCTCATCAACCTGAGACTGCACCCTGAGGGTCACCAAAACATCATGAGACAAGTAACCAAAACGTCCATTTCATTCCACAGAACATTTTAACAGCTTCAGTGCACATGTTGGGCTCCGTGACTCCCATATTTTGAAAAGAATCCGTTCTGCTTATATAAACACTGAACGATTAACAAGATTATGGCTAGGATCTTTTGACCCTGCATCATAGAGAGGAGGTGTCAATGTTGTGCTAGACGAGGTCTAGACACATCCAAACAGTGTGAAATATTTGATATTGTACACGTGACCCACATGCACGCACTTAGACAGCCTGTGAGGCATTTAGCTGCACCCCTACATCTGGCAAAAGGGTTGGCATGGCTGCTGGGACACAGGTTACCCTTAATTTGAACTGCCATCAGGATGTTTTGCCCCTTGCTTGGATACCTGCCTAGTACACACCAGCCGGGTCTGTGATCTGCGGCAAACGGCAGATCTCTCAGACCTCTGGAAGGTTGGCTGCCATATGCGATGATCCTTGTGAACTTCAAACCCACGCCACAAAATAATCGCAGAAATCCAAGACTTTCGTGGAAAGGCAACAAAAACATTGGGAAAGCGTTTTTTAAAAGGTTCCACTATAAAATTCCATTCTTTTATATTTTACTCCACCACTGACTGACCGTGTTGCATGCGATTACATAAACATGGTGTGGCTGCTCGTACTGGGCAAAGCTCTAGCGAATTTCCTCTGGGAGAATTACTGAAGCATATAAATATGCACCAACCCTTAACAAAAGCACAAATAACAGCTCACACTGCGGGGACAAACAGCTACGTCAGAACCTAAGGAAAGAGATTCAAATATTGGCAGTCGCCATTTAAGTATGCCTGCAAATATTATGTTGTGTCAAAGAAACCCAGATGGTTACAGTGACTCCATTCTTGTCAGATTGGAGACTTGTTTGTGGGCGGGTGTTTGAACAGATGTCATTATATGAAGTTACGTAAACCTTGCAAGAAGGAGCGACATTGGCAGCGCTATGATGAACAGTCAGTGAGTGTCAATAACACAATGCCAATGGAAGGTATTATGCCACGGTGGGTCTTGACTTTGAGCATGCAAAATTTGTGATCCCTTCATTTTTTTTAAGAGGTCACACTGTGACCTTTTGATCCTCTATTGGTCTCACGCACTCACTTGGCGCGAATTCGCAGGTCAGAGTTTCCCAAACTTGAACTTTGCTACCCAGCGAAACATCTTCGGAAAGGGCTTGGTTTCCAGTTTCTTTACCAGAGCTGATCAATTTTTTGGGGAAATTTAAAAATGTTCTATTCTGAAATAACTTCTGTTCATTATTTTTCCTCATACTTTTTTTGGACACCTAACTCTAAGAATCACATTTCTGCATTTCTTCTGCTTTCGGCTTTACCCAGTGCTGGGTCAAAATGGGACAAATCCAACCAATAGGTTAAATTGACCTCGAAAATGTTTATCTTTGACACAAACATGGGTTAAAACTAAAAATGCACAGATATATCGGCCAATAATCGGTACCGGTCAATAGTTTAAAAACACCATGTATGTAAAGTGTTTCTTTTGTTTTGATACTTCGTGACTTTTATTTAACGGAGATACATTCACTCATTTATATGCTTATTTATTGTTAATTTGCAGTGAGTATGTTAAAGGAAAATACAATGAATTTAAATAAAGTAAATAGTTGTTAAAAAAACATCACCAATTTGAGAAATTTGGTTTCAGTGATCCTCTAGTTAAAACAGTATTTTGGGTCAAACAACTCAGAATAGGTTACTGTATAGCCCAACGTTTGAGTTTGTCCCTTTTTGATCCAATGGCTGTGTTGAAAATAAAGGTATGCATTGACGTCTCTTTCCCACGTGAACATGCTTGGACATGCCGCATTAACTGTCTGAAAAGGTTCCCTTGAGTGGTAAAACAAAGAAGAATGGCTGCTCTCAATAGGAGAAACAAAGAAGATGCTAAAATGATGAAAAAGAAGAAAGATCCTAATGATTTACAAAGGAACCAAGTGTCCTCGGGCACTGATATGTTTGGCGGAATTGTGTTTACCGATATTGTAAGAAGCCGTTTTGCCACTCAAGGAAGTGTGTTTTGGCAAGTTCAGGGGGGAAAGTGACGTCACCCTTTATAACCCAGCACTTTTTAGAGTGTATCCCAGTCATGTGACTTCTGCTACACATTATTCATTCAAGCTTACAATTTTGGCATGTTACATAGACTTAAACTGAGACGCCAGACCCAAATGTAGGCAATAGAATCTTGTTCCCACTTGTACGAACTCCGTGTGGTTATATGCATGTCCTTATTATTGTGTGACAACTCGTGTTCATCTAATCCTCATATAAAGTACACATGAATAAACTGCCATGAATGGTGTCTGATGCACAACCTCTACGTACTTTCTAATTTTGTCATTTTCGCCACCAAATCGTGGTCCTGTAGGTCCTCTCCTGAAACAAACATCAATGTTCAATTTTAGAAAACAAAACATCAACAGTTAACATTCAATGTTATCGAACCAACACATAACTTTGCAAAACTACTGATTTCAAATGAAATCCAAAAGAATGGAAAAGCAGACTTACAAGAAAAAGTCCTCTTCCTCATCCGAGTCTTCCTCCAGTAGGTTTCTCTGCAAGTTTGGAAGATTAGACTGTTACACCGGTCAAACTGAACAGAGAGTTGGTTTAATCTAATGTTCTACCATAATTACAACCAGGTCTCTGACGTAAGAGTGAGCCTAAGATTCATAAAGATTGTAATGTGAAGTATATAGCCATCTGCCATGGAAAACAGTGACCTTCGACAGTCAGAATGTGGACACCATTGTGTGACGCAGTATTCCCAGATGAAATTCACCTGGGGACAGAGTCGTTCAGAACAAAAGCTTCTACACGGACTTCTGATGTATAAGAGATGTGAACTTAAAAAGCGGTTTATGCTGAATTCATGTGGTCTATATTTGCAGCATCTGATTGGTTTTATTGTTTGGAGTAAATCACAGAAAGACTTTAACCCAAAGTTTGTTTAGTTTTGGTTTGTAAATTCCATGAATGATCACATTTGACAAAGACCTTGCTATTGATTTTAAGATCATTTCAACATCCCGATGACTAATCTTATATAACTCTCTATAACTGCCTCCAGACCTCTGACACTCCTCTACAACTCTGGACAACAGCTAATAAACTAAACTTGGAAAAACTCTGTTTACTGAAGGAATACATTGTGCAATTGTACAGAATTAACTGTTTTTCTTCAAGAACAATTCACTGCTTCTCCATCACAGGAAGATTTTAAATGCTTATTTTCATAACTGAATCAGAGTGTACACTGATAAAATCAATCTGTTTCAGTAATGTGTCAAGTATGCAACACTTTAAAGGAATAGTTCACCCAAAAATTATTTACTCATTCTCATGTCATTACAAACCTGTATGACTTTTGAATTTCTGCAGAACACAAAAGAAGATATTTACATTTAGTCATTTAGCAGACGCTTTTATCCAAAGCGACTTGCAGGTGGGATGAAGAATGTTGTGAAGAATGTTGATAAACAAATAATGGTGGTACCCATTCACTTCTATTGTATGGACACAAAACCAATGTAAGTGAATGGTTTCCAACATTCTTTCTCCTGCAGAATTTGTTTTTGGAGGAAAACTGATGAAGGCCTGTACACATTGATGTTTTTAGTATGCAGCCCTGTAAATGAAGACTTTAAATATCAAAATATCCCTTGATGTGGAATATCATTGGCTTTTTTAGGGGGGGGAGAATCCAATTTTGTAAAGTCTTACAGGTTTGAAATGACAAGAGGATGTGATGACAGAATTTTCATTTTTAGGTGAACTATTCCATTAAATCGCTTTGCCTACAAGCATAAATGTAAGTGTAAAACGTGTTATATAATAGTAATACTCGACATAAATGACTGCCCGATGATCTGGGGCCAGCATGGGAGATCCTCGGGCCAATTGAGAGAACTGTCGCTTTCCTGACCAGGCCAGTGCTGTATCGTCATGGAAATGTATAATTTCTAAGTTTTTAAATCTTGCCTATTTAAATATTCCCAAGAAGATGCAAAAGAGGACTGGATTCGGTTTTCACGTGCTGTTTGAGATATGCACGCAGCCGTAATGCCGCAGAGGTAATGCAAAAAATACTGAATTTAGTTCTCTTTCACATATTCTTAATCTTAACCTGACATACGGACACAAAATTATGCCAAAATGCCAATATTACCAAGTATCCATGTAAAAAGTAAAAATGATGTCTAATGGGAACAAAACGCACGTGGAAACAAAATGCGTGTCTTACATTATTTTAGATCTGAGCTTATTTTAAAGGTCCAGTAGCATAATAAAAGTCTCAGTTTTGTTAATCAAATAACAAAATAACACTCACTGCTCTTCACTGAATAAATTATAACTTTAGTAAGGTAAAATCGATATTATGTTCAATACAGTGAAGACTATAAACTGTTTACATTATTAAATGTCTGTATCTGATAAATATTATTATAAGACCAACTGATTCCTTGGAATCACGTGAAATGCACTCATTATTTATTTGGTTGCTTTATTACATTTATTTGTGCTATTGCACATACTTTGGTTACTTGATCTTATTTGATTACTTACTGATTAGTTGTCTTGAACAATAGTTGAAATTTTGACCATGCCAGTAAAAATTGGAATCACTTGCTACTGGGCCAGTAGAAAAAACCCTTTGCTTTGAGCCCTGAATAGTAATTGCTTTTCTTTCTCTGGGGTGCTACATTTCACATGTTTACGTCAAAAAATACAAAACAGTGCTGCTCATTGCCAGATAACTGCGAGCTTTTACAAGAGGATTTAAAAGAAACAAAACAGGTATTTTCCACTAGTCACGGTCAGTGGAGGTTACACAACCAGCACGTGTAAAGCCACATCATGATCTATGTTCCATATTCTCCTTCTCTTACCACCTGAGTTCCAGCTTCAGGCAACTTGATGGAGACGTTTTTGCATCAGATAATGTCTGTATTGTCCAGCATTGTTTTCTAATTGCACATCAGACAGGAGTTGTATCCAAGAAAAATAGCCTAACAGGCTTATCATTCCCTCGCTTAGGCTTCGGTGTGGTTTACAGTAAAATGTTAAAGTCAACTCTTTGGTCTTTCAGAACTGGCAGTTAATAAAGGCATTGAGTCAATAGTGGGATCGGTACTGACAGATTCTCAGGAAGAGCTTTAGCTGTTAACAAAGCCCTGCGGGATTTAATGCATGTTACATCGTGACATTAGTCTTTCTTGTGCTGAATACATCTGACAGGCCTGACAGTTTCACCAAAAACTCAGTCTACTCTTTACTTTTAAGCCATTGTGCACTGTTTGACTTCTTGTTCACATCTACGGTATAGATAGTGACACTCATCTTTAATTTTAGGTATTTATACAAACACCTCATCTTAAACTTCTGCACGCAATGCGGTTTGGGCCACAGACATGAATGATCATGAGACTGGAGGAGAGGTGTGCTATTACTTGCAATGAAGGGATTCAAGCCATGTCTAGAGATCAGAGGATGATAGTAGACTCCACTCAGAACAACACCCTGACAACCATCCACAACATTCTTACACCACTGCTGCAATTTGCAAGTCTCATTTCCACCGAAAAACATATAAACCAAAGTATTTATGTCTGCAGAATGACGTTCCATTTGGTTTCCAAAAACTCTCAGTTTTTCTTTCCATCCGTTCTATTTCTCTTTCACCTCAGTGTGTCCATCAAAGCTATTATTAAGACATGTGTTGAATGCCATCTGTCAAAAACACGTGAGGTCAGACTCATTTCAAATGGGTTTGTTATGTAATAGTTTTTTGAGCAATTCTGCGTTCTCCAGCAGTGCAGACACTTAGTTACACGAGGGGGGAGTCTGTAAACTCCTTCTGTAAACATAACAAGCAAATAATAGAGTACAAGGGCCTACTAGGGGGTATAAAAGTGCAGAGATGTGCAGGTTTGGTTCTGGTCAGCTAAGTGTATCTTTAAACTTCTTGTATTTATGATGTCATCATCTCCTGTTGCGGCATGAGTCGGATTTGTTGTTGAAAGACTTTCTATCATCTAAGTGTAAGTGAGCCAGCATACAAAGGTTGTGTAAACACTGTGGCGCTATGAATGTTATAACATGTATAATATTGCAGTTAAGCATTCAAATACTTCAAAGTTGGGGTGTTCACATCGAAAAAAAATATTTTGAAATTCAATGAGGTGCAATCTGCACGTATACACTTTGTGTGGAACTTTTCAGGGATTCAACATTCAGGACAGGTATGACTAATGTAATAGCTTCCAGGAATGTTCTCTGAGACTCACTGTTACCTCAAACAGTGCCAGGCTGTGTCTTACCCTTTCACTGCGAATAGAGCCGGTCACCTCTTCATCATTCAGATGCCGTTTAAATTTGGGAGGCATGCTGGGGTCGAGCTGCTCCTCCCTCTCTGGCTCCCTCTGCAGGCAAACACAAATAAATAAACTGAATAAGGTTGAAGTTTCAAACCAGTATTTGAGCTAATATAATACAACAAAACACTGTCTCACAGCACAAAAAAGTCAAGAGATCCAGGCATTAAAGACATTTTTCTATGTCTAATAGGACTGTTTATTTAAGAAGTCATCGAATAATTAAGTTGATGCACAGCCTAAATAGGACGGTCTCTCCAGATGCTTAATGGTGGATTTGTAAGCTGTATCTGTACAGCAGCTATGAAATAACATACATCAAACAATACACCGAATCAAATTGAAAAGTCCATTGCAAAAAGTGTAAAGTGCAACTGACTATACATTCTTGAAAAATGTATTGCAAAAAGTTTTTTAAAAATGAATCGTTCATTAGCTAAATGTAAGAACTTTGTTCGGATGGTTTTGGTTTACTTCAACTGTGTGGACTCACAGATGTGTATTTATTGGCTATTTTACAACAGGTTTCAAGGCAACTCTTCAGATATTAGAGCTGTTCTGAAAGACTTAATTTAGACCAGACTGTGACCTCTAATAAAGTCAGGGTTCCAGACTGCGACGAAATGGTTGCATTTTGCGACCAGTTTTTGGAGACCGAAAGCGTTTTTTACAAGTACTCGCTCATGTGCCACCTGCCAATTTGGATTTTTTTCTAGTTGTTATTTCTCATGTGAAATGACGAATAGATCCAGTGTAGGCCTATGTGTGTGAGAAGGGGAGAGTCCGGGGCTGCGATGTTACTCGATGTCGTCGCGTCAGTCACAGCTCAGCTGATCATGGACAAGTAGACAGACACAACGTGAGCACATTACTTAGATTCGCTATTTGTTGTGAAGGATTTTTTGAGCCTGAGGATATTTGAGACGAACTAAAGGAAACTAACAGCGGAGGATTTCATAATAGGCCATTTCTCTCTTGATTACTTGAGACAGCAGTGAATCATTTCCAATCCACAACAAGAACGGACGACAGGCCGAATGCTCTTGTTAAGTTTCTTTGAACTTATCTTCACATTCTGTTGTGAACAAGACACAAAGTGTCCTTACTACACAAAAAAACAGAGCTTATTAAGACGAGCCCTTTCGTTTTGCTTTAACACTATATAACAATAAAATATATACTTTTTCATACAGAATGACATGCACATATTCTGTTGGTTTCAAATTAATTCTGTAATAATTTGGTCTGGTGTATTCAGAGTTTAAACAGTCTCTTTACTTAGCACTTAAAGCCCCAGTGCACTTCTGCCCTGAAATGACTATAAATCTCAAATGATGTAAACTAGACGGCTTGGCCGGAGCATCCATTAACTCCTCCCCTTCCTTCAACTGTGACTCTGCTGGCAGTTTCATTTCAAAATCAATGCAACAACTGTTTTTACACATAAAATCAATTCGCAGTGAAAAATAAAAGCCACGCCCATTCATTTTCGCCCTTTAATTTCTTTTTTACTCGGAAATGTGTCAGAATACAGAAGTAAAAAAGAACACAACTTCATGTTCACAGAGACTTTAAAGATTCTCTGTATACTCTGCCTCTTTTTAAATGATGAGCAGAACCAAACCACTGTCACCTGCAATTAAATTTATAGACAAGTAGTATTTCTAACCGTTCTAACACATTTAAACATTTTTAGATTTACAATTGTGGATGCATTTAAAACTGCTCCTCAGAATTCTACAGATTTTTCACACAGAATTAACAAAAAAGTCTGCAGATTCCATATGACCTGGGTATTGAGTAATGTAATATCATAACCAACAGAAATTACAATGTGCAATGTTATCCCTTCATTACAGAGGGATAAGTCTATTTATTATCAAGTATTTGTCAGTAATACAGCTATTATGGGGAAAATGTAAATAATTGCAATGCAGGCTGACTTAACCCCTACATTTTTTTCTTGCGCTCCAAAAAATTCAGTCAGGGGCTACAAAGTTCCTAGTAATAAAACGATATTCTGGGGCCCTGCAAACCTCACTTACTTGACCAAACTGCCGAGCATCAGTCTGTTAGGGAGTTCATTAGAATGAACTTAAACCCATAAAAGTTGCGCTACTTTAAAGTAAATCCTGTTATAATTTAGACCACCCTGATATATTTGGCAGTTTGGTCATGGGGATAGGTCTTGTCACACCAACTGTAATGTGCTGCTGGCAAACATCAAACAAAGCATTTAAAGACATTGGAAAGGAATTGAAGAGAAAGGCAAACGTTAGGTCTCCATCCTTTTTGCAACCCGTTGCCTCATGCAGCCCTTGTCACCGAGTGAAAGTCTGTCAGATATTGATTTGTGTCGGATCACTCTCTCTCTATTCCTCTTTGTTTCATTTACTAATAAACTTCTCCAAAGCCACGAGTAAAACGTGACGTATGCCGTAAAGCAGGAGATAGGCACTAGGGGGGGGATTCTTAGACACTTCACGATCGGATTCTGATTCTGGGAGCAATGATTCGATTCCAAAACGATTCTTAGCACTCATTTTTGGTAATTAATTCTTCTTCCGTGCAAATACACAAACTTTACATTTTAACCAAAATTATAGCTTTTTGTTTGTAGTTAGAATCTCTGTTTGACAGTATTGCTATCTTAAAAATGAATATTAAGAGTTCTTTCAAAACTATTATTTATAAATAAATATATTTACATTAAGGACATACAAGCTCTGTAGTGGTATGGCTTTCCATGTTTCATTCAAAGAACAATCATCAAGAACAAAACGATCCGCCTCTCCCTCCCTCATGCCTTGACACTGACAGCAAATTCAGCGCTCGCTGAGAAGCCAAATTCAGTGTGTGAGCATTACATCTCACCTGTGGGAACTTGCCAAGCTGTGTTGCAACAGCCGTATTAGAGGCATTGTCACTCACCAAAACCAAGTCTTTGTTAACAATTTAATATACAACATATATAACATTAATATTCGCGCCTGTGAAACTTTCATTCATAGCACGTGTTTGCAGAACACAAGCCACAAGCTTCTATTCATCCGTAATGTATTGTGCAGTAAATAGTGATATACGATTCTGTTGTAATTGATGTCCATGTACAGCATGTAATTGCCACTCTCACAGTTTTGCTTAGTTAATCTAAGATATGAGTTTTAGTCTCACTGTACTGTACAGTGCGGGTGCTCAAGAACCTGTAACATTGCGCAAAATCATTGATTATTAAAGACGGAGTAATTCTGTAAATTGGCACTGATCGGGTAATTCGCTTTGGCTTTTCAGAATTTGATGGAAGCTTTGCTATACTTGCTAGAGAGTCCTTTGCCTGAAATCGGTAGTGTACGAAACAGAATGCTGCTTCTCCACCTCAAAGTGAAACCGCATAATGTATTTCTTCATGTAAGCTGTGTTGGCGAAATAATTGAATTTGGCCCCACAGACTTTGCACTGTACCTATCAACAATACCTTTCTCTTTGTCTTAACAAAATCTAAAGTGTTGCCAAAGAGCTGATTTCAAATTTAATTGAGCAGGTCGTAGATTGTTCTTCTTGGTCTAAACGAAGCGACTTAGCCAGCACATTAACGTTCATCTGTCAACGGATATTTCTATTCTGAATACAGAATAAATTCTGAATCGATTCTGAATTATTGATAATCGATTCTGGGTCGGTTGATAATGAATCGCGATGCATCCATCCACCCCTAATAGGCAGGGCTTGTACCGGCCCGAACACCAAAGTTACCAGTTGCAGTTTCAGCTGATAGGAGGCTAATTAGGCAGCAACAACAATACAATTTGTCCTGTTAAAAGTTGTCCTGCCACTAAAATAATTTTCGAGACATTCATGTAAGGTCAAAATTTGCTGGTTATCGCTTTAACAGTCGATACATTTTTGGGAGCACATGCGACAAAAATGTTCGCAATTTAGAGCCCAGCATCATGCGTATCGAAAAAGAAAACTATGTTTTACATCAGATCTCGTCACACCCCTGGTTGATAATGACAAAATGTCATATGACAACTAGTCACAAGACACATAAGAGCCAATCAAATATTGACATATTTATAGTAAGTGAATCACTGAAAAGTTCTGATTGATTAGCTCAAATGAAACAAGACCTTTCAGCACTCCTTGAGAAAAGAAATAGGACATTCTTTAGAGCAGTGGATTTTAAACTAAAATCTTGCATTGTACTTGTTCATGTATCGGTACCCGTTGTAGGTTCCTGATTGCATCGCTGCCAGCGGCTAGTTTGTATCCTCTGACACTTGCTTCACCTCACATTTGTTCCTGGTCTTAATATTAGTGTATTTTACTATCGTTAGCTATCACTGTCGTTGCCGAATTAGTTATAACTTTATTTTCTAAACCTATATTAATTGAATCGTAACGCCGCTAGCATATTAGCATATTAGCGTGTTAGCTTGCCTTCTGTTTACACTGTGGAATATCATCTCCCCCTGTTTGTCCTGTGTGCTAACTGTTTCTCTTTTTAAGTGTATATACTAAGACTCATCAAGCAACCTTGGTAAGTTAGGATTGCACTTCATACCCGGTGAGTCATGGCTTCTATTCCTATTGTTGTTACTTGCACCTCATGTCATATGTTTAGCTTAGCCTTCTCTGTCAGCGGCGAGGGTTTTACATGTGATAAATGTAGGGAAGTAGTTAGGCTGACGGAGAAGATTTTAGAATTAGAGTCTCGCATCCAATCCTTATTTGAGGATAGTAAGAGTGTTAGGACCGTAGAAAACATTTTGGATGCGAGCAATGTTAGCGCACACAGCTCGGTTCCGGTTGAAAATCCCCTGCAGCTGGGAAACTTTGTGACGGTGAGACGGCATAGTCGCAGGACAAAACATCACTCAACCGTTCCGATTAAAGTCTCGAACAGGTTTGCCCCGCTCAGTGACGCACCGACTGAGAAACCTGCTGAAAGTGCCCTAGTGATCGGTGATTCTATTGTCCGGAACGTTAACATAGAGGCACCAGCCACCATAGTCAAATGTTTACCGGGAGCCAGAGCGCCTGACATCAAGTCAAATTTAAATGTGCTGGCTAAGACTAATCGTAAATTCAGTAAGATTGTTATTCACGTCGGCACAAATGATGTTAGACTCCGTCAATCGGAGATCACTAAAGATAATATTAAAGAGGTGTGTGAGCTCGCAAAAACGATGTCAGACACTGTAATATTCTCTGGCCCCCTCACTGCTTACCGTGGTGATGAGATTTATAGCAGATTATCATCACTAAATGGCTGGTTGTCTGAGTGGTGCCTGCAGAATAATATAGATTTTATAAATAACTGGAAGAGTTTTGAGGGCAGACCTGACCTGTTGAAACGAGATGGTCTCCATCCCTCCTGGGATGGGGTTTCCCTCCTCTCTAGAAATTTGGCACACAGTCTTAATAATGCTAAAGTCTGACTACATAGGGCCCAGGTCAGGAAGGAGACTGAATGGCTTAACCAACTGTCTGCTCGCCGTCTCGCGTTACAGAATACACAAAATATGCAACATGTAATAATCCCTTTTTACAAACAACATAAAATAGAGACTGTGTCTGTCCCCCGGATTAGCAAACATAAGATATTGCGTAAACCTCTTGAAAGTAATTTAATAAACGTTAAACAAGTTAAACATGAACAAAATACAGATAATCAACTGTTACGACTCGGATTGCTTAATATTAGATCTCTCTCAAATAAAGCACTTTTTGTTAACGATATGATAACCGATCATAAAATAGACATGCTTTGTTTGACAGAAACATGGCTAAAGCCAGATGATTATATTACTCTAAATGAATCCGTTCCTCAAGACTATTACTATAAACACGAGCCTCGCCTAAAAGGTAGAGGGGGAGGTGTTGCTGCACTTTACAATAATTATTTTAGCATCTCTCAGAAGTCTAAATTTAAATACAATTCTTTTGAAGTCATGGTACTTCACGTATCGACACCTAATACTAAGGACAAAACATTTTTAAATTCTATTCTAGCTATTGTATATAGGCCTCCAGGGCACCACACAGATTTTATTAAAGATTTTGGTGGGTTCTTATCAGAACTAGTACTGGCCGCAGATAGAGTCCTTGTCGTGGGTGACTTTAATATCCATGTAGACAATGATACAGATGCCTTGGGCATGGCTTTCAAAGACACTCTTAACTCCATGGGCGTTAGTCAACATGTGTCAGGACCCACTCACCTTCGTAATCATACTTTAGATTTAATACTTTCTTATGGTATAAATGTGGACGATGTTAAAATCGTTCAGCAGAGTGAAGACATTTCGGATCATTGTCTGATATTATGTTTGCTTCAATGGCCTACGGCTGCAAATCAAACTCCTTGCTACAAATATGGTAGAACGATTACTTCAACTACCAAAGATGCGTTTCTCGATAATCTGCCTGAATTGTCTAAAATATCTAGCATGTGTAAAAATGTTGACGATTTTGACACTTCTATTGAAAATTTTAACTCTACCTTCTCGGAAATATTAGACATAGTTGCTCCTCTGCGTTTAAAGAAAATTAAAAATAGCAGCCCAACACCGTGGTATAATGAACACACTCAGACTCTAAAGAAAGCGTCCCGGAAAATGGAGCGCAACTTTAAGAAAACTAATTTAGAGGTATTTCGTATAGCATGGAAGGATAGTACTCGAAAATACAGGAATGCCATAAAAACTTCTAGATCCGCCTACTTTTCATCACTAATAGAGGAAAACCATCACAACCCTAGGTTTTTATTTAACACCGTGGCTAAATTAACAAAAGATAAGTCGTCAGCGACGTCAGATTCTGATTATCAGCATAACAGTGATGAATTTATGAACTACTTCACTAGTAAAATCCAAGATATAAGAGAAAAAATTATAACAATGCAACCTGTAGTGAAACCCGCTGAACAAACTAACTACAGTACCCCTGAGGAGAAATTGCAATTATTTTCTACAGTTGATCACGATGAACTGTCTAAAATCATTAGATCATCTAAATCAACAACATGCATGCTAGACCCTATACCTACAAAACTACTGAAAGAAATGCTCCCAGAACTTATAGATCCTCTTCTTAGTATTATTAACTCATCTCTGACATTAGGACATGTGCCTAAAGCATTTAAGGTGGCTGTTATAAGGCCTCTTTTAAAAAAAAAAAAACTCGACCCTAAAGAACTAGGGAATTACAGGCCTATATCGAATTTACCATTTATATCTAAAGTTCTGGAAAAAGTAGTTTCAACTCAATTATGCTCCTTCCCCCAAAGGAATGACATTAATGATGAATTCCAGTCCGGATTTCGAGCATGTCACAGTACAGAGACTGCTTTGATCAGAGTTACAAATGATCTGCTTTTAGCGTCTGACCGTGGCTGTATTTCGTTATTGGTGCTGCTAGACCTCAGTGCTGCATTTGACACCATTGACCACAGCATACTTCTACATAGACTCGAAAATTACGTCGGCATTAACGGAATAGCATTGAAATGGATTAAGTCTTATTTATCTGACCGTTTTCAATTTGTAGCAATAAAAAATGAGGTGTCCCGCAAATCACAAGTCCAGTACGGTGTACCACAGGGCTCAGTTTTGGGGCCTCTGCTCTTCGCATTATACATGCTACCTCTAGGAGATATAATAAAGCGACACGGAATTAGCTTTCACTGTTATGTTGATGACACTCAACTTTATATTTCCTCGAAGCCTCATGAAACCCAGCAGTTTCATCGAATAAAGGATTGCATAGTTGACTTAAAAATGTGGATGAGTAACAATTTTTTACTACTAAACTCGGACAAAACAGAAGTGTTACTTACTGGACCGAAAACCGCTATACGTAACAACCAAGAATACCGCTTAACGATTGATGGATGCTCCATAAAATCCTCGTCATCAGCTAAGAATCTTGGCGTTGTATTCGATAGTACTCTGTCATTTGAAAGCCATGTCGCCAACACCTGTAAAATTGCATTTTTCCATCTTAAGAATATATCTAAACTACGTCATATGCTGTCACTGTCAGATGCAGAGAAATTAATTCATGCATTCATGACATCAAGACTAGATTATTGTAATGCACTTCTAGGTGGATGCCCTGCAGGCCTATTACAAAAACTGCAACTTGTTCAAAACGCGGCAGCTCGAGTTCTTACACGTACAAAAAAGTATGAGCATATAACCCCGGTTCTGTCAACCTTGCACTGGTTACCTATAAAGCATCGCATTAACTTTAAGATCTTGCTTATTACCTATAAAGCCCTACATGGTCTAGCGCCGCAGTATTTGAATGAACTTCTATTGTATTACAGACCTCAACGTACATTACGCTCTCAGGCGTCCTGTCAGTTGGTAATACCTAGAATTTCAAAATCAAGTGCAGGTGGTAGATCCTTTTCGTATCTAGCGCCTAAACTTTGGAATATTCTTCCCTGCACGGTCCGGGAGGCAGACACACTTTGTCAGTTTAAATCTAGACTAAAGACTCATCTTTTTAATCTTGCATACAATACTCCTCCATAATATTAATCCTCAGAGGATTTAGGCTGCATTATTTAGATCAACCGGAACCAGAAACACATCCAATAACAAATGATGTACTTGTTGCATCAAAGAGTGCAGAACAGTACTCTACTCTCAGCCAGTCTTGTCTCTTTGTTCCAAGGTTACCGCAGGATGCAGTTCATGCCCAGACCCGATGGCAGAGCTGAGAATGGGAAGCGGTGACCTGACAAGAGCTAAGAGGATAGAGCTGGATAAAGGACGCCACAACTTTGATTTTCCTACAACATTTCAAATGTTATTAGATTGTGAATGATAATCTTAAATCTATCATTTACCTTATTAAGTTTATTTTTTATTTTTATTTAGCCTTGTAGTGCAAGCACTGTTGAGCTTGTGCAGAGGCAGCAGCTTTTGCCAGAGGGGGACTGGAATCCCCTGGTTGGGCCTGGGTTCTCCTGAGGGTTTTTTTCTCGATGGGAGTTTTGGGTTCCTCACCACCGTTTGCATATTGTTTTGCACTATCTGCCTGGCCGGGGGGGCTGCTTTAGAATTCAGAAATTAGACATAATTAATATTGCATATAAGAATTTATAGTCCGTTTAATATTTGACCTGTGGTTCTTTATCGCCAATGTGTGCTTTCACTGTGTGTGTGTGTGCGTCTATGTCAATGTGTGTGTGTGTATGTATGTTTGCATATTGTGTGTGTGGAGCATTTGTATGTCTGTCTTTGTTGTTTTCACCTTTGTCTTGTTTTTAAAGGTATATGCCTTTAGTTTTTTTACTTGTATTCAATGTGTCTCATGTACAGCTGCTTTGTAACAATGAAAATTGTAAAAAGCGCTATATAAATAAAGTTGAGTTGAGTTGAGTTAAACTGGGGTCCAGGGAACCCCAGGGGACCTCCAGAATCTTCTAATGGGTTCTCAGAATAAAATTAAAAAACAAAAAGACCGCAAAAGTTGTACAATTCTACTAAAAATATTACGGTTTAATTTCGTCAAACAATATATTGTCTCTTTAGACCATTTCATAGGACGTTGACCCCCATTTAACTTCCCATTTGTGTTTGCCCCGTAATGTTTATTTATGTTGTTAGGATGAAACTGTCTATAATAGGTTGGTTATCACCCTTACTATTTGTCTAACAGTTTAAATGCTTCTTTAGCCTAAAAAGGATAAGTAATTTAGAAAGAGGTTCCTTGCAAAAGGTTCATCAAATTTGGGGGTCCATGGCATGAAAAAGTGTGAGAATCCCTGTTTTAGAGGATATTTAAAGAGAGTGTGACACAATACAGTGATATAGCATTTTGCCATGCCACACACCTTTAGATTGGGGAAAGTTACAGGAAAAGCTGAACGGAAAACTGCTGTAGTACTTCTTACTGTAAGTAACACTAACTATGAAGAACATGCACAAATTTTTACATTTACAGAACACTGTCAACAAAGGCTGGTCCTCTCAAACTGTGGGCCCAAATTTGGATCCAGGGAACCTGCAGATTTTGTGTAGGAAATAGTCATTTATCATCAACGTTATACATTGAAACATCAGAAAAATAAAACCACCAAGCAAAATAATTGATGCTCCTGGATTGCATAAATGAATATGTTTTTGTTTTAATTAAAATTCTAAGTTTAAGATTATAAATCTTTATTTTGCAAACCGAGGATCTCTCCACAAAGGTGGCCTTAGAACGAGAAAGTTTGAGAACAACTGCTCTAAACAACTATAAGACGTGACATCCAGACAAGATCTGGCTTGGCTGGCCTTTTAAAAAGATTTTGGAAATCTCTCATCTCCTAGAGGAGGAGGCGTATATGCTAGTTTACAAGGCAAAACACAGACAAACAAAAACAATACTGCGTCATTTCTCCCTGCTGTACAAAAAGCTCAACCTAAAGGTCTGTACCATTGAGTCCACTGTCCTCCTTTGGGACTGCTCTCTGATTCTCCTGCCGGAAGAGCTGTTGGAAAACGGCGGCTCCTTTATCCAGGAGCACAGCAGAGGCTTCCAGAAAGCAAGAGAGTGAAAAAAGAGACTAGGGAGGGTCATGGAAAGAAAGGGAGGGAGGGGTAGGAGAGATGGAGATAGAGTAAGGGGAGAAAAATCATGTCATAAAAAGGTACGTAAAAGAGCCAAGAGAGAAGGACAAAAACTAGCAGTAATCCACACAGACCATGCAAGGTATCTTATTATAAAAGGCTGATGTGAGAATGTGAATTAATGAATTATGCCCAGTTAAAGACTTTACCGCCAAAAATAAATAGTAATCTAAAAATTGTATACAATAGAAATAATTCTATTTTGAGAAATGTATCGCTAGTTTTGTATCCATGCAACAGAAATCAAGGGGGGGTTTGGTCACCAACATTCTTTCAAATATCTTCTTATGTGACAGTCACAAGACAATGACGAGGTTTACATGGACATCAGTAATCTAATTATTTGCTGTATTCTGAGTAAGCTAATACTACGATTAAGGTTTTTACATGATTTGCTTTAAGTATATACCCTGTCATGTTCCCGTATAACATGTTACACCACAGAGTCCGATTAAAGGCATAAGTCATTACGTCCATAAGCGACGCCATTCAACATTCCCTCAACAATTTTATGTATCAACAAACAGTTCATCTTCGCCATGGTACCACATACAGTGTTTCATTTATTTTCTAGAATTGTTGGCATCTTTCTTGACTCCTGTTCAGAACAAAACTGTGCTTCCTTGCTTGAAGCCATGTTGTTTGCCGTAAAACTTAATGGATGTCCACTGCCCTTCGTGTGCAAAGTGCTGCGAAAGTTCCTACGTGCCGGTTATAGAGCGATTAAGGTGTTTACATGTCTATTATGCGACTTAAATAGGAGTACTCCAACCGTCTTGATTCGATTTGTATTTACTTCGATTGTGAGTTTAGACGGATTAAGCTTATCAAAAAGCTTTGTTTACATGGTCTATTCTTAATCAGAGTATTGTTTAATCGTGTTTATATCTGATTTTGGTTGTCCATGTAAAAGTGGTCATTGTCTGGCAGATGCTTCTAGACCATGAGTTGTACGTATTTTTTGCATTCACATAAAACTTTTTGGTAAAACCAATCCCTTTAAACATTGTGGAAATCAATAGAAATTAATCTAAGTCTACAATGGTTAAGTGGATGGTTGGATTTAATGGCGTAGAAACAGTAATGGGATTAGATAGATTCCAAAATAATACTACCCCTGCTGCGTCAATACAAAACATTTGAATTCAACAAACAAACACATCCAATGAACCTTCTAGAGGCCTAACCCTTGTTTACTCTACAACTCACATGTGATCACATTAATCAGAAATGCGTCACAAGCATTGTTGTGGAACAGCTTCAAAACAACAGATAACACAAACACTAATAACAAGTTCGGCATTGTTCCAGTGTTCAACTCATCACTGCCACTAAACTATTTTGAAACACACAGTTCAAATTCAGACTAACTTAAATCCAACACTAAAATCACTATCACATACAGATGATCGAATTTAACTAAATATGGCAGAGGTAACCTAGGCACAATGAACATCTGCATTAATCTGATCCTGTTAATGTTGCTTTAAACAAAGAGAGCAACTGATAATAAAAGACGAATTTCATTAGCATTGAAGTCATCATCAATTCCATGATGTCGATGAGAAAAACGTTAAATCCTTTATTTATTAAAGTAACAGCAAGTGATATTGTTGTAAGATCATATGTATTACAAAAGAATTAACGTTAGAACTCCAACAACTCCTAAACGTTGTGGTTGCTCATCCCCAAATACAAATGGACATATATTTCTAATATATGATAGATACTGTGATATAGTTGCTGTTATGTGATGTTCGTATTCAGCAGTGCTGTAAACAAAGCTATAAGCTAACCAACACATCCATGTGAACGTTGTCCGACAGGACCCTAACAGACCAGAAAAAAATGTGAAACAAGACTTAAAAGAAAAAAAACACAACCAAGGAATGAAATCTATGTGTTAACGTGAAATAAAAGGTTTGCTCTGAGGATGTGACACTGACGTAGGGCAGATGACATGACAGCTAGCATGATAGCTAACACCTCTGGCTAGCATCACAACCGCTACACAAACAAACCAACACACGCGCAAAAGCCTCAAGAGTCACAGTCTACCTGAGTGCACTTGTTTAAGGGATGAAGATGATTTCCGAATGGAAAATCAGCGTCTGTTTGTGTACAATCCCACTGAACGTGAACGATCTTGATGACAGTACCGAGTCCTGATGATGAGTCTCTCAGCTCCGAGCGGAAGTCATCACAGCTGGAGTGATCCTTTTTCCTGCAGACATATCATCACCACCATCATCATTATCATCCACACAGATTTCGGTGATTCTTGATTTAGTGGGTCATTTATTCTTATAAGCTTATAACACAAGATCACATGAACAATGCTTTTATTTGATTGGTCACACTTATCAGATAATACTGTACAATGAAAAAGTTAAAATATAACATTACTTTATTCTTTTTATACTATATAGGGTATTTTCACTTTATTGAAAAGGTTTTTGGATAAGTTTAGTGTAGTTTAGTTACTAAGTTTAGTTAGAAAATGTACAGTGATGTTTACATGATGAAACAATTACACAAATGCACATTACAGTTCACGAAACAGCCAAGACATTAAACCATTAATTTAACCTACATATACTGTGATTAATAATTTGTTAACTAAAACATGTAATATAAAACATTCCTGCCCAAAAAAACATAGAAATCTGGTTGATTTAGTTATACTGGGAATTGTATTTGTTTTAATAGAATCAATTATGATGTCTATACTGGTATTCAATTCTATTGTTGGGATGTTATCTGCAGTTGGGAGAAAAAAACCCATGAAATCCTCTTGGAACAATGGTCAAAAAAGAATGTTGTAATGGTTTTAATGGAAATGTCAATGGTTCTACAGAATTTTTGTGATTCTATGTTTTTTTTCAGCAGGGATTTGACAACCTACATTAATCTGATATAGTTAAGGAACTGTTTTTACCTCAGCAAAAATTTACTTGATCTCAATTTAGAACTCTAATTCAAGATTATTTTAGTCTACTAAACTTTTTACTAAAGCGTTTTATAAAATATATGCCTAAAACTATTGGGAAAAAAAATAAACTAGTAATTGTATTTATTAATCTTATATAGCAACATAAAGTACACAAATAATTAATTAATTCATATTTGACGAAAGCATATAATGAAATAAGCATATAACAAAGATGCTAATTATTTAACTAAAATTAACATAGAAATCTAAGAACAAAAGCTAATTTAAAATATTAATAAAAACAAAATAAACTAAAAGCAAAACTACAATCACTCAAATTTCCATATAAGCCTTACTCTTTCAAGTGGATTAAAAACATACAGTACACATTTTTGTAGATAATGGGAGATTTTCTGTCCATATTTGAAATGCTTTCCAAATTAATTTTGACATTTTGTCAAACTGCAGATCTGTATCCTATCAAATTGATAGCAATTCAAGTGAACATTCCCTTCATGTGTATTATTTGAAACATGTTTCCATAGACAAGAAAAGTTTATGTTTTGATCTTTTAGAATGTCCAAGACCAACAGTATAAAAGTTTGGAAATTGATAAAACAATCATTTAAATGAATAAATAATCATGGACTAATCATGGAAGCAGATTCATGTAACATTTGGAGCAATAAATTGTGATCATCCTGTCACATCAACAAAAAAATGCAGAGATCCAGATCTTTAGAGAAAAGAAGAAATGGAATGTGTCCCGCGAGCTACAGGAGGGATGATCTGTAAAACAGACAACCTTGAGAAAATAGGATGAAAGGTGCTTTGCTTTTGCTTAGGTTGCATGTCCCCAGAAAAGCATTTGCCAGAGGTGTACATATTTAGCACTTAATTTCAATGTAAGAATGCATACATCATGAACCTGGTCCTGTCTTGGTAGAACATAGCTATTTATGGTGATCTGTATATATTTTCTCTTGTTAATTGTCTCATCATGACATCCCTGTGAGTCATCGATATGGAAAAACAGATGAAAAATATCAGGAAATAAACAGTAAGTGTGCCAAATCTAGCATTGAATATTCCACTAAGTCACTTGGCTTTTGCTATTCTGTTGGGAGCGGCAATATTTTAGACAAAAGCAAGAACATTTGGAACTGTACATGGGAAATGTAGCCAGACATTTCATTTTTCTCCTCATTAAAACAAACTGTCCTTGCTTGTTGTTATCTCTAGCTTCAGTTCAACTTGAGACAAACATTTTACGTTGTATTTCAGGTGAGTTGTGCCCAAATATGCTGAGTTTCTGGTAGTCCACTCTTCTCAGCCATAAAAATGAAGGTGCATGCTTAGTACAAACCATAAAATAAGTAATGGCTTACACACATATCAACAAATCATAAATTACAACATTCAGGAAATGCATTCCAAAATGTATTATTACACTGAATAATATATGACTTCAAATACCACCAAAATAACTGCGTTCATTAGTTCTAATATTTATGCACTCTGTCAGTGTCCACGGTTTGGCACATGTTAAAAATGGCAAAAAATAAACTGCCCTTTAGCCTTGATGAGATGAGCAGGCATCCCCAGTCTTAAATCCGTTTTCTGAAGGAGCAAAAGCTTGAGGGTTTGTTGAGGTCTCTAGATGGACATTTGAACTTTTCAGGGAGCTTTTAAAAGCTTTTATGGAGAGGTGGCAAGATGTTTGATGGCCAGAGATGTGCTGGTGTTCAGCAGGAATACAAGTATGGGTTCATGATTATAAAATTCAGAAGTAAGGGTTCCAGGTTAAAGGGTAAAACCTGTGACAAATGAGTCCCAGATGCATTCAGGCCTTCATCCCAAGCCTGTTGACCTTAATATGATGCTCAATCATAACTGTTGCTCAACTAGTAGCTCAAACAAAGTGTATATTATGAGTGAAACGCATTAACAATTACACTCTTAATCACTTTGATAAAAGCATCCATAAAATGCATATATGTTTATCTGTATGTTAGACGATATCTTACATAAGTTATCCTTGGGATGTTGTCAGGCCACACAGAGCATCACATTTTTTCCCTATGTTTATATGACATAAAGCCCAAAGGGTGAGGAGGTCAAACGTGCTCTACTTCCTCTTCTACAGCTTCCTATAGTACTGGTGCAGCTGATCAATCTTAAACTGTCCTTGACTGCAGAACAAAACTCAAAAATCCATTACCAAGGCACAAGTGGTTAAGTCAACGCTGTGTTTTTACATGCAATGAGGCAGAAAGCATTAATCATTCCCTATAAGGTATTTACCTACTGTCATTAACACTTCATACACCATGACACAGGTCACACCTGCTGCGTATCATGAAGTTCAGAGGTCACATTTACTTCTGAATGCTGCCCATGCCAGAGGATGCTGCAGTTTATGTGTGTGTTTGCGTGTGTGTTGACACAAACTTTTACTTTGGAATCAATTAATTCGTGACAGCCCTTTATTCATGCATTTTTAGTAGTAACGCATGCGATGACCATCAAACATTATTCTTAGAATATGCCTCTAAATACAACAGATAAGGTTATCTGGGTTCAGTTGTGTTCTAGTGGTTAGAGAGTTTGACTCGCAACCAGAAAGTCGCCGGTTCAATTCTCAGTGGCACCAGGAAATGACTGAAGTGCCCTTGAACAAGGCACCTTACCCCTGTTTGCTCTGCAGTGGTAGCTGCCCACTGTACCCTACTTGTAAGTCGCTTTGGATAAAAGCGTCTGCCAAATGAATAAATGTAACCAACAGAGGCAGCAACAGCATAAACAAAGCCAGCAAACACTTAAACATTTATCTTTTTTATTTGATAGTTTATTAGTTTTCCTTACTAGTGCAAAAACAATAGGTCAAAAAAGTCCTCTTACAAATTACTGCAACCTCATCTCGTAAATGAATTTGTGTGATGTGAATCGTACAAAAATGTATGATTAGGAGCAAAAAGCAATACTGAGGCCCCTCCCCTAATTACCCCAAAACCTAAAGCAAATCACACTACATTGCATGAAAGAGATCATACAAAGTAGCCACCTCGTGAAACAGCAATGAAGTCCTAAGAGATTGTGTTGGATATTGTGTTCCATGTAGGTCCATCAATGTAGTATACCTCTGTTTTTTTTAAGAAACTAGATGTCCGTTTCAGTACTGTTTTCTATTTTATCCAAGCACCTTTTGAATTATTTTAACAATGTTTGCAACATTGGATCATCTGCTGTTGTCCAGTCAACATGGCAATAAACACGTTTTCCCTAAGCAGGAACTTTCCACCTGATTACTCCACCAGACTTTAAAGAGGTGTAACGCCATGAAACATTCAGCAGAACATGAGGAGCAGAGCTCATGATGGGTCTTAGCAAGGTGTTGCAGCTGATTATGACCTATTTAACCGGATTACTGTATTTTATAGGACAATTTGCTATTAAGGGTCTCAATTACCTTCCATTAAATTTATTTTCCCTTCTTTTCAATTGGCTTTGATTAATCACCAAAATCTGCACAAAAACATTTTGCAATAGTATGACTATATTGCAGGTATTTAAATAAACACTGCTACAGTGCTTAACGTTTTTGGAAAAAAGGCCTTTAGGGCAGTGGTTCTCAAACTTTTTCATTGTAAGGCCCCCTTTTGTGTAGAATGGATCGCTTTACACCTCAAATATTAATGTATAATCTTAAACTCAGAATTTTAATTAAACCAAAAAACATATTCAGTTATACAATTCTGGAACATCAATACTTTTGGTCTGCGGTCTTGTTTTTCTGAAGTTTGATTGCATAAAATCTATGATTAGTTTCTATATTTCATAAAATACCACAAAATCTGTGCCCCCTGGAACCATTTTTGGGGTCCCCAGTTTGAGAACCACTGCTGTAGGACATCTAAACATTTGCTCTGCAAATAGCCAGACAGCCCTTTATTTTGGTAGTCTGACAATGCTTATCAGGCAGCATTAATAATTACAGGATGTGTACTTAAACACTTGTTTTCCAGACCAGACAGACATCCAACAACATGTTTACACATCCTGAACTTCAGAGGCATTAAACAATGGCATTTCCACACGATTAAGAGTTGAGGAATGTTGTTGTGTATAATTGAGGGTCATCATGGTGTTAAGTTCTTTATTTTGTTTCTTTCTTTGTGAAATGCCACACCTTGATCTTCACGGGCGATCTTAACACTCCCATAAGCCGAGTAGGAGTTGAGACAGGGATGCGACCCTTGTTTTGATGTGGTTAAGATAAAGTTTGCACAAGGTCTAAAATACCGGAGATATTTTCCCAAACCATTTACCTCTGTTCTTTGTCACATGCTCGCAGCAGTTGTTTGTATCCCAATCATGCGCAACCTTTAGGAATTTGAACCTGAGGAGCTTTTAAACATTCTTTCCCTTCACAATGCTGCTACCAACAGCAAGTCATCCAGCAAGCAAGGAGGTTGAAAAAAAGTCCTGACTGAGTCAAATCCACAATTTTCATTTTCGGTCTAAAATTTGACCTAAGCAGACATATAATTACAGTCCACCTCAGGATAACAACTTTAAAGTGTTCGCTTTACAGCCACATAAACATTGTGTGGCTTAGAGACTATATTTCTACAGCACACATGATGAATTTAACATGAGATTGATAAAAATATTGTGAACACATCATACTGTAGTAGTTCATAAAACAGAACGGATCAATGAGGCAGAGAGGAAGTATATATAACCTTGAGTATAATATAGTATTTACAATATTTGCCTTAGCTTTAATTTAATAGAATAATGTAAAAAAAATGTAATCATGATAAACATAATTTTAAACAAAGAAAGCGTTTCTTCAAACTTCTTTAAAGTAGGAGGAAGTAATGCTGTTTTTTAAATCAGATGTATAACCATGCAGGTTACTGAAAAGTTGTCACAGGGAATAAAGGGACAGGAAAAGAGGAGTGAATGAATGAGAGAGGATGTGAGAAACAGCAGTGAAAACATTGCCTTTCTGCTATTAATAATGAGAAACACAAACAGTAGATGAGATAACTATATTACAGAGTTTCATCCCTCATGCGCCAAGGGCATATGAACAAACAGGAGGTGTCACAAAACCATCGCAAGGTTTATGACTCTGAATTCCCAGTGTCTCTGTCCTTAGATTTGCTCTATCACACACACATACGCCGAGCATTGTGTTTATATAACCTGAAGCAAAAAATATTGCCCAATTTTGATAAAAATAGATTCAGTTCATATTTTTATCATTATTAGCATTACAAATAAGGACAAGGCTTATTTTACCAGATTTGGCTCCCTTCTACCGTAATGCAAAGTTGTCCCTAAAAATGAATAAGCATGAAAACACACACAACATGTTAAGTGTGTCACTGAACTGCTTTCACAATAAAAAAATAATATCAAGGGAAAAATGTCAATACACTGTGATATTTATTAACAAAGCATTTATTTTAAAAGACCAAGAGGACAGAGTATATTTTAAACCGTTTATGACACACATTGGTGCATTTAAAAGACCCAGTGCCTGATTCTAATTATTGGCTGCTTACTCAGTCTTGATGTTTTGTGCGCTTTGTGTCTGGTGCATCGTTTAGTTGGTTGAAGTGCTCAGATAAAGCTGCCAGGGCTCTGTACCGATGGGAGATGCTGTTCTTCACATCTTTAGGTAGCTCAGCATACCTGCCCTCACAAACACAGAACACATAATGCATGTTTTAATTTCATGTGACAAGATCAACACACCTTTGACAGAATTTTACTCATAAAGAATTGCATGAACCATACATATTCCATACAACTACGTTTTATTTTGCAACATACATTCGTAGAGTGAGATCACCTGATTTAGAAATATACAGTCGCAAATACTTGTGAACTTAGGTAATCAAAACAACTTGATTTGTATTCTCATATGCTTTGAGATTATCTTGAAAGTGTATACAGGAAGCTTCCATCACCAAAAAAAATTCCTTGAATGTGCAAGCAAGCTGGACAATAAAGCCATTTCTGATTTAATTTGACCAATACTGCCATCTACTGGTAAACATTAGAAGCACCACTGAAAAGTGAGAACATACTCACGTTTTATCATAGCCATCAGGCTGAAAACAAGGATCCCACCCAAAATCTCTCGGGCCTCTGGGCTCAACGATGCACCCCTAAAAATATTAAAAGGGTTGTTAGAGGAGGGACTCAAAAACTCTAACTTAAATTTAAAACATAAGAAAGGAAGACTCTTTGGTGCTTATGTATGTAATTACGTACTTCGTACATTTTCTACCTATATGTCTTAGTTTTACTATTTTGCTAAGTTTTATGTATTTACAAGTGTAGTTCGCCCCCCCAAAAAAGCTCACCCTCTTGTCATTTTAAACCTGTATGACTGACTTTCTTCTGCAGAGGACAAAAGAAGATATTTTGAAGAATGTTTGTAACCAAAAATTATGACAGAATTATTCGTAGGGGTGAACAATCCCTTTAAAAAGGAGATGTTTATTTTGCCCTTTTTTTTACGTTTGATGAAGTGATGGGAAGAAAAGAGAGAATATTTGGAATGACATGAGCTGGACTGAAACATGCACTGTAACATGACAACATAATATCTAATAACTGATACAATGAATTATAATATGACTAAATTATTACTATTTATTGTATTTGCTCACCTCGGTTATTCCTCTAAAAAGCTGAACTGGCTCATCTTTCCCAGCACAGAAGGCAAATGTACACAGAGCCCAGGCGGACTTATCCTCAAAACCTGTCAGCAATTTATGCAGTCCTGCAAAAAGAGTGGTAAAGACAACCCAGTTCAATTTGCTTAATCAATTTTGGTACTATTGCTTCAATAGATGTGTACCGGCGAAAGTATCTTACCCTCCGGTTTAAGTTTATCCAGGAACCATTTTCTGTAGAGAGGAAAAACAACAAAATTTAATTTACTTTATTTGTGGTATCTTAACCAAAAATGAAGATTCAGTGACTAACTGGCTCAGCCAGCATTCATTCATTGCATATTTTGTTCATATAATGAAAGTAAATGGTGACTGAGGCTGTCAGTCCCTAAAACTCTTCCCCCGGAATACACTTCTCCTTTAATCCAATGTGCAACAAACCTATCTATTGATAGGTAAATAATTAACATATAGCATAGGTGTATAATTTGATCATTAGATCTACAGCACAAAAAGTGATTATTTACATGTAAGGTCCTGGTAATCCTTCGAGTGCCCTGAAACATAGACAGGTGTCTTCTACCAGCACTGGCCCATCCACCTTAACACAGAAAAGATACAATGTGGGTGAGACATCAGTCAGGATACATGCAAAAACAGTGTGCATTTGACATACCTGCCTTGATGCTTCTTGACACTTCTGTATAGAAATATCATCTGGTTCGCCCTGATATTCAGGCACTGCAAGAGAAATCATAACCACATCATATATTAGTAAGCCGTAAGTGTAAGTTAGTAGCTGCCTGAAATACTTACAGTCAATCTTCTTGGAAATCAGTTTATAAGGAAACTTGTCACCAAGGATTTGAACTACCTGGAAAACAGTTAGATAACTACGAATGTCAAAGGTGACTAGCAAATTATTTTATATACTATTATAGCTAGCGATCAACTATGATTTTGGTATTTTCCGCATATTTAACGTTACATCGCTTTGTGCCATGTGAGAAGATCCATTGTCCGTTTAGACACACTTGTATATACCCTGTTCATGATTTAAAATTCATAATTGTGTGCGTAGATAACTCTTTTGAAACAATCGCTACTCGTTCTCACCTCTTCTAATTTTTTCGCGTTACCAGTAACAAACACCAGAGATCTGCTGGTCGGTACTGCCATGTTTCGACAATTTTCGAACATTCCGTCACTGTCGGAAAAGTAAACGTGTGGCACTTTGCATGCGTTAAGCCAATCGCATTCCTCACCTTAAAAATTCAACAAATAGCGAACGTTCATAATTCACGTTGGACACGCCTCTTACGGGCAGTGGCCAATGGCTGCCCGCTAAACTTCGTCCATCTGTAAAATAGCTCCGGCTGGGAACCGCTACTAAACATGTGGGACGCAGACATCATCACGTCAACGTTTGCGGCATAAACATATGTATTCAGTATATTTTATCAGGAAAACTATCACTTTGTATTTAAAGTATTAATTATATTAAGTGAATAGATTATATTCACTTTTTAACATCGGGATATATATATATTTAAGGGGTTTAAAAGACCAGACAAACATGAGTTTATTGCCTCGCACCGCAGAGGAGTTCAGCTCAGCGGATTACTGGGATCGATTTTTCCGTAAAAGAGGAGAAAAGGCATTCGAGTGGTATGGAGACTATAACTCACTCTGCGGAATACTGCATAAATACATTAAACCGCGTGATAAGGTATGTGTGTTTTTATTTTGGATATTTTTCTGGTGCAATGAATCAAAAAGTTGAACAGAATATACTTAACTTACTAAATTATCTATAAAATCGATTGCCTTCTTGAGCTCAGTGAATCACAACATTTATTAATGACGTAATCAAACTCCTCGTGGCTGACATCATAAGAAAAAACTGTGTTTGAGAGATTTTGTTAAAAATAAATATGCTTGCTTGTCCAAGTCGAAGCAATAACTCGAAAAGGCTGCAAACCTTAAAGATGCTTGAGAATGCAACACGTGATATTAAGAGCCAACATTTCTGAAAAAAGATAAATTGTGAGGAAGTATTTTTTTGTCCTGTGCAATATTTAGATGCTATGTATAAATATGTATTGAATTACTTCATCTGCACACTGCATGCATATATTTGCTTGGGGTTTTCAAACTTAACTCTTTGCAGCACTTTAACTCTTTGTTTCTGTTGCAGGTGTTGGTGGTAGGTTGCGGTAACTCTGAGCTAAGTGAACAGCTATATGATGTTGGTTACCGTCAGCTAACCAACATTGACATCAGTGAGACAGTGGTCTCTCACATGAATCAGCGGAACACAGAGCGCCGTCCCGATCTGACCTTCCAGCAGGTGGATGCCACTGAGACAGGCTTTGAAAATGGGAGCTTTCAGGCAGCCCTGGATAAGGGCACGCTTGATGCCATGGCTTCAGAGGAGGAAGGTGCTCTTGCTGGCAGAATGGTGGCAGAAGTTGGCAGAGTTTTGGCCGTGGGGGGACGATACGTGTGCATAACTTTAGCACAGGAACATGTTATTAAATTGGCCGTGGAGCATTTTGCCCAGGGTTGGGCTGTACGAATCCACTGCTTGAGTGGACAACAAACCGAGGACTCTGATTCTTCTTTCGCCCTCCCTGTTTTTGTTCTTGTATGTACCAAATTTCGCCAAGCGCCTCCGTTTGCAGTGCTGGAATTGTGTGAGGGTGAGGATGGAGCTCCCAGTAGGCTTGCATCAGTGCCTGATTTGTTGTCTGCTGTGAAGGAGAGACAGGCTTACAATCTGATGCTGCATAAGCTCCGAGGTGGAACAGATGCTAGCCTCACACCTTCCCTCACATTGTGCCATGCAGCTACCGGTCGCCCACGATACACTCTGACAGTGCAGGACAGCTTGCCTTCTGCCAAGCTACCGCGGAGTAATCAATTTGCCATCTTTATTGGTGAGTGCTTGATTCTCTTGCCTGTTACACTCCGCTCACAATTCGATATAATACTTGGTTCCCAAAATTAAAGTGTCATGATATTTGGAACATTTTAAAGGGGTCATTTGACACAGCTAAAGCAAATATTATTGTTTGCTTTAAGATTATGATAGCGGGCAGCCATTGGCCACTGGCCGTAAGAGGCGTGTCCAACGTGAATAATGAACATTCGCTATTTGTTGAATTTTTAAGGTGAGGAATGTGATTGGCTAAGTGCCACACGTTTACTTTACCGACAGTGACGGAATGTTCGAAAATTATCGAAACATGGCAGTACCGACCAGCAGAGCTGTGGTGTTTGTTACTGTTAACGTGAAAATTAGAAGAGGTGAGAACGAGTAGCGATTGTTTCAAAAGAGTTATCTACGCACACAATTATGAATTTTAAATCATGAACAGGGTATATACAAGTGTGTCTAAACGGCCCATGAATCTTTAAAAATGCAAATATTATTGTTTGCTTTAGATATAATACAATGTGTATACACCATTTAAGGTTAAAAAACGCTGTATTTTCCACATACCTTACATGTTTGTATCTCCTCTTTGCTCCGCCTCTCTGAAACGCGCTGATATTTTATAAAGCTCATCGCTCTGAAAAGCGAGGTGTGCTATGATTGGCCAGTTCTTAGATTTGGGCAGTCTTAGTCAAACCGTGTTACGAACTGACGTAGATTCACCGGGGTGTGGTTACACGAGGCGTTTCAGGCAGGTCTGGGCGAGCTTTCGCTTCTAGATAAAAAACTTCTTCTGTTCCGATACTTAAATTTTAGCAATTTTACGTCTCTAATACATGCATGGGCAACTTATAACACACCATAGACACAGAAAAACACGTATTTCCGACGAATCTCCCCTTTAAAAAAATGCTTAGGTTCAAATAAGAAATTTATTTGCAAAACAGTTTGTTATAGAATTAGTATGTAAATAAATAGAAATTGTGTAGACTAACTCTGTCACTAAAAATAAAACAGGATTTTTAAGAACTTTTATAAGAATTAGAATCACAAGAAAAGCATTTAATAAGCAGATGCAGGTCTCATGTTGGCAGCTCAAATATAAGAATTAAACAGACATGATATCATAAGAAAAAAAATTCGCTTTACAATAAACATCATAATTCTTTTACTAAAGCCTTCTGTAATACTTGATTCTGATCGGTCAGTTGAGATGTTGAGCGGGCAAATTTATATAATTATTTTTATCATGACCCACTTAACTATTTTATTGTTGACTGTAACTTACAAGGGGTATTTTCAAAGACCAGTTTGCTGACTCAAAATGCACTACCCTCTTCATGTCATCGCATCCATATATCATGTTAATAAAATAATTATTTTAAAGTTCCTCAGGGCCGTGAGTCTGATTGGTTATATGGCTCGGCTGAAGGCCGGGCTCAGTTAGCATCCAGCGCAAAATTCAAGCGGTTGGTCATTGTGGCAATGCATAGAGATCAGGAATACGAGGACATGCAGGCTGTTCAATCAGAGCTCTCTCCAATGGTGATGGAACTCGCTCCTCCTGGAATGCAAGCCAATCAACAGGTGAAATAGAATAACATCATGCATCTGTATTGCTGTTTATCTTCTCTTCATTCCATCCTCAAGCTTTTTCAACTTTTGGTAGGTGCCATTCCTGTCTGTAGGAGGTGATCTGGGGTGGAGAGAAGTCGTTGGTCGAGGGGTTAGTGCTTTGACTGGAGAATACTCTGTGGAAGATGTCAGAGGAGAGGATGGTCACCTTTATCGCAGGCTGGTCTTTATGAACAATTCCCAGCTTGTGCAGTCAGAGAGTAGACTCCAGGCTACTGCCACAGGTGAGCTTTCAAAAGAAATGGATAGAGAATCCGGCCATGTGTGATTTCTGCAATGTTATAGAACATTTCTTGAAGTGATTGTTCACCTAAAAAGGACCATCATTTACTCACCCTCTTTTCATTTCAAACCATTATGAATTTCTTTCTTAAGAAGGGCACAAAAGAAGATATTTTGAAAAAAGTTTGTAACCAAACAGGACTGGCCCCCTTTCACTTCTATTTTATGGACACAAAACCAATGCACGTGAATGGGGGCCAGTAAACAACAATCTTTAGAATATCTTCTTTTGTGTTCTGCAGAAGAAAGTCATTTGAAATTACAAGAGGGTGAGTACATTTATTACATTTTTGGGTTATTTTACTTTAAGATTGATTGTAGTGTTTTGACTCATTTGCCAGCTTCTGCTAATAAAAAGAAGAACAGGAAAAAGTCCAAGGCCTCTGTTTCTGTGGCCCCTGCTTTTAAGGGCGCTAAAACCCGAAGTGTGGACCGAGGTTTTCTCTGCTGTACACATCATGAAGTCATGGTCGCAGGTTTAGCCATGCTAGGAACAGAGGGATTCAGTAATAAGGGTAAGTAACGTTGAATAAAGGTAACATTGAAAAGTTTAGAATTTCTATTTTGAAAGTCTGGCATTTTTTATATAAGACATATAAGTATGTTAAAATATCTGCTTTTTTGTTTAATAGAATAGTTCACTAAAAAAATAAAATACATCCCATAATTTAAATTACATTTCTTTTTTATATTACATTTAATGTGTACATTCCTTGCTTTCCTCCGCCGAATACAATTTAACTAATAATAAATTAAATCCTGGGTGTTTCTTGATTTGGATTGCCATTGAATTATGCTCTTTTTAAAGCTTCAAATACAGGGCACATCTGTCAGAAAAGTAATCCATATGTCTCCAGCGGGTTAATAAATGTCTTCTGAACCCAAATAATTTGCAGGTAAAAGCAACTACTGTTTTGTGCTATTTAAGCCAAGATATGTGGCTTATCGCTATCGCTTTGGATAAAAGCGTCTGCCAAATGCCTAAATATGTCACGTTGGAATTTGAACACGTTTAATAAGAGGACTATATTCCTAATAGTAGCACGCTCTACGATTTTCAACATTGAATATCATGGGTTCTTGGTTGTCTCTTCAAATTTTATTTAGAAAAGAATATCGCTGCTGGCCATGTATCTCCATATTTCTGATTTATTTTTTTATCCAACCAGTATAAAAGTATTAAAAAGTGCTTGTCATCTTTGACAACACAGTGTGCTACAGTGTTTAATCCATTTCCTGCAAATCGCAAATTTGGACATACTGTTTAAGTTTTTAGAAGGATAATGATGATATGTCAGAAAAAGTCTTAAAAACTTGATAAAGAACTGATAAAATGAAAAATTAGACAACTAATTCAGTTTTCACAGTGATGTCCATAAATGACCTGTTATATAACACATCCTCAAACAGATCACCCAGTGTCCATGTTACTGGTAGGACTGGGCGGCGGTGGCCTGCCCCAGTTTGTGCATGACTTTGTGCCTTGTGCACAAATCGAGGTGGTGGAACTGGACTCAGTCGTGCTTGAGGTGGCTCAGACCTGGTTTGGATTTCAGACGGATGAGAGGCTGAAGGTCATACTGGGAGATGGACTGGAGCACATTACAATGCTGGAGAGTAAAGGTAGGAAATCATCTAAACAGTTTTGTAGAGACATTAAGGCGCTCCAGGAGGTTCTTGGCGGGATTGTGCCTTATCTGAACCATCTTAAACATGTTTGCTCTTTTTTTATAGGAGGCCATTTATTTGATGTTGTCATGTTTGACGTTGACAGCAAAGATACCACCTTGGGTATGAGCTGCCCTCCATCAACCTTTGTAGAAACTTTAATACTAAAAAAAATTTACAACTTGCTAACACCTCGAGGTAAGAGAGATTTATTGTTGTAGTAAGATCTAATGTTGAAGCTTCTTCGAGGAAAGTTCTGATGGTTTCTTTCTTTTCCTTCAAAGGGCTGTTTATGCTTAACCTCGTGTGTCGTGACTCGTCTCTCAGGAAGTCTGTGCTTGAACGTGTTCAGGCCGTTTTCCCATGTGTGTTCTCTCGAGGAATTGAGGGTGAAGTCAATGAGGTGCTTCTGTGTTGCAGAAGTGCAGGGGATGGGCAAAAACCTCACACTGTTCCACACACATTACAACAGACAGCAAATGACCTACAGAGGACACTATGTAATAAAACCCAGACTGCACCTTGTGTCCCTCAAATAGACATTACTGCCATGTTAAATGATCTAAAGGTCATTTAAACATTGAATGTTGTGGAGAGTAGGGCTTTATGTAAGTATCAAATTATCTAAATTCATTTTTATTATATCAAGAAAAGATTTGTAAACTACAGGAATTCAATTATGATTAGAAAATGTACATATTAGGATTTAGGTAGCAGAATGATAATTAAATAATCTACATAAATATAGTTCATCAGCAGGGTCCTTCCAGCCCTTTGGAAGAAAACGACAAATTTCTACATCAGATGTTGAGGTGTAATAACAAAAACATGCAGAATTACACATTAGGAAATTACATTTTATCCTACTTGGTAGCATGTTTAGATTATGTCAGTAAGCATTGAAGCTTTCTTTATTTGTAAACAAATCTTAACATTGTGTTGGCTTCAAAGAATTGCTGGTGTTTCATATGTGTATGGTGTCAGTGTGCTGGAAATCAATCATCAATGAATAGAAATATTGTGACACTGCCTTTATTTTCATCAATAAATAAAGTTATTCGTTTTGAAACTGTTTAAAATAAAAATCCAGCCATTGCCTTTTTATTTTTTCTAAATTGTGCAATATTATATATAATGTTCTTAATTTTTTAATCAATTGTTCTTAATAATTGAATGAATCCTACCTGGCAACCCAGTGAGCGTGCAGTGTTATTTTTACTTGATGAGTCCAATGTACTACAACGAATACGGATGTTCTACATTACCCAACACTGCCCCCTACTGTTATATAAACACGTTTATAAATAAAATCTGAACATGCAGTTTTGAAACGTTTTTTTTCATGATAATGTTAAACCTTGAAGGTTTCTGTCTTTCCAAAATGACGTAAAAACTAGGTGAGGTTGAAATAAATTGTTTTTACAGCTGATAAGTGAGAATGTCATAACAGTAAATGATGGAATTTATAGTGAATTGGGTAATTCGTATTTCATTTATTATTTATTTGATTTGCAGGAAAACACTTTCATAATATAAAAGGGTCTGGAACTCTTGCGAGTGGTGCGCGCAACTGCAACATCAGTTTGTGTCCGTTTTTTCGACTTCCCCCATTTCCACTACATGTATTTTCTTTATTTTTTTACTGTACAATATAGAATCCATGAATAAAAATGCTCTAATTAAAAAAGTCTCAAAATCTACAAGCTTAGGGTACCTTGAGGAGTGGCGCCTGAGCGAGCACGCGCACGCACAGTCAACGCTGGACTGTCAATTTTCGACCACAAGTTGACTCCTGTGCAGTCAAACAAGTGAGTAAAACAGCAGACTTTCATTGGAGATTGTTTTTTTTCTCAAATGATCGTCCTTTATTGTTGCCTTTGGTTGGGCGTGTGCAGAAAAAGCAGTTCGTTGTTAAGTTCAGGTCTGTAGTAATCTGTAGGTATTTCTGTTACCACAGAGTCCAGTGCTGAAGTGCCGTGAAGTTAGATAGATAACTGCTCGTACTAACATACGTTGCTAGTAAATAACTAATACATTTTGTTTAGGCAGTAAAAATGTCATTAGGTTACAAAATTACATTATTCTTATATTATCTGCATGTGCGTGTTAATATGACTGCTCTATTTAAGTTCATTTAAATGCTATAAACGTCTGTTTGGTTAGAAAATATATGTATAAGATTTTTTTTACTAAACCTCCATTTAAAGTTGTCTGGTTGATTTCAAATGCTTTTTCGTTCGAAAACAAAGTTTAGACCTGACTTTTCATTATTATTGTCTTTTAAGAACAAGTGAAACGTGTCATTGCGAACTGCATTTGCTCGTGCAGTGATTCGCAACGCATCTTCGCGGCTCTGTTACTATGGGCAACCGGGAGATGGAGGAGTTGGTCCCGCTGGTGAATCGCATGCAGGACGCCTTCAGCGCCATCAGGCAGAGCTGCAACCTGGACCTGCCGCAGATCGCGGTGGTCGGTGGTCAGAGCGCAGGCAAAAGCTCTGTTCTGGAAAATTTCGTGGGCAGGTATGACACCATCACGTTTTTGCTCAACTTGCCTAAAGATTTACTGTACATATTGTATCAAGTAATTATTCAATATTAAGGGAAGTGTTGATAAGGAAGGGTAGTAGAAAGATGCCATGGTGACAAACTATGTCTGAATAGAACTGAACACTTATTTGACACAATATGTACTGAATTATTCTTTAGGACAGAGGTCAGGTCAGCAAACTGACACTTTTTAGTTGACACAATTCACCAGGCAACATAGTTATTTGCCAGCTGAGATAATTTCAGATTGACTAAATGTTGATCATTAGTCAATGGGCATTATGTTAATTAAAGTGAATTTTCTGCAGAGACAGTGTGATCTGTATAGATGAAGCAGGTGCAGATGGTCCTGCTCTCATCTGTATTCAGGAACAGTCACTAGCTCTTCCTCCATCTGTGTAATGCTTTGCCAAAACCACACGCCATACAGAATATGAAAAGAACTACATATGATTTCAACAAGTCACAAATAAATAAGAATAATCTATAAGCTTATCTCTCTTTGTCTATATTGTCAGTGAAGCCTCGTCACAAATTTGCTTGCCTTTTGTCATGGGTGAAATAAAAAAATATGTAAATTCTTACTTTTATTTAGAAACACGCACCTAAAGTGTTTTAAAAAGGTCCCCAATCTCAGTTTTTACTTGAAAACATCCAAACACAGTCTAAATCTCTAGTAATTTTTATTATTTTCTTTGTGCATGAGAAACTTACGGGATCCTCTCTCTGCATTCTGGTTTCCGCATGGAAAGACTGAGTCTGTCCAACAGGAAGCTGTGACTGTTAGTGGGAGCTATTGTTTGTTCACTGCATATCATTTTGGTGAGCTGTAGTGAATCTTGCCTGCTTGAGATAATTGGGTCGGACTCAGAAGAACGGTTGCTGCATGCCTATCGAAAAGAGAGGCACTTAAGAATTCTGACCATCGACGTTAAAACTTGGTCCGTGTATTAGGGAACATGCTATCAGCCGTACTCAACCTGGCTTACTCAGTTTTGATAGTCAGGTTGTAGTTCACGATCGTTACTTCCGTTTCATGCTGACTTCCCGCCTTTTGTGATTTTTTTTAAATAAATATCCATCTCTGCAATGTATTAGGTATCTTCAAACATTACTAAATTATTGCCTTATGTAAGAAGGCTTGTGTAACTCCAAAACTGTATGACATTCATTCTTTTGCAGAACATAAATAAATAAATTCTCGAAATATCTTCTTATGTGTTCCATTGAAGGAAGCGTCATATACAGGTTTTGAACTACATGAGGGTGGATAGAGGGTCCAAAAATTTTTATTTTCTATTTTTCGGGTGCATGAGCTTATCCTTAAAAATATTATTTACTTCTGTATTTTAAAGCATTTCCGAGTGAAATAGAATTTTGAATGAGAAAAAGAGTAGGTGTGGCTATTAAATATATATTATCAATAATAAAATTATATCTGCCTTTTATAAATGTGATCAAACTAAAGAGTCTTCGAAAATACAAAGTCTGCAATATTACTCTTTAGGAACTCAGATTATTAAGAGATTGGCAGAAACTGTGAGTGTTACATTCACTTTAACATCTTTATATTTACAGCTGTGCATTTCAGCTTTGATATATATTTGTTGAAAATTTAACAAATTCAGAGCATCAAATAACACATTGTGTAGCTTTCATTTCCATGTAGCATCATACAGATACATAGGCGTTGAAATGAATATGTACATTAACTGAAATGTTGTTCCGATCATAAATGCTACAGTTTTGGAAACTTTTTAATAGATAACTATGGAATAAGATGGAAGTCTGTGGAGTCTAGTAAGCATCAGAATGAATTTCCATGGTGCAGTCATACAATGGCCTACTTAAGAGCTGATATACAGGAAATAATGAGCTTATGTATCCATAGCAATGAGATATATATGAATGGCAGAGGGTTCTGCACCCTCAGCCATCTGTCCTCTCGGTATCACTGGCAGTCAGTGGAAGTCCAGAGATGCCTGAAGAAATGGGTTAATGCAATGAAATCTAACCGATTGAGGGAGAATAGTGCTTGGGTGTACTAGTTTTACATGACAAATAGAACTAGAGCTCAAAAGAAAAGACATATCTTTGTGTTGGGTGTAGAATTTTTTTATTTCCGCTTAAATTTATTTTTAAGATGACAGCACAAGAAGAAGTTGACAAAAAAAGTTATTCAGTAACCCACATGATGTGTCAAACCTATGTGAGTTTCGTTTTTAAGGTTACGTACTTCTTAATCTTTAAACAATTTGTTCAAATGTTTAGTCTTTCAGCACTCAGTTAAACAGCCACTGAAATGTACATGTTCATAAATGTACATGCCTGTTTACTACAGCAATGAATGCTGGGTACAGGGGGAGGGACAGGATGAATTGAGGGAATAGTCAAGATGAAAGAAAAGAAAGTGGGGAAAAGAGCAGATTGAAGCAGTTGAGTTACAAAAGCGGGCTTTGTTAAGGGGGTAAGAAGTGAAGGTCAGAGTGTGTACTGGGAATGTACAGGACATTGTTGAAATAGTGAGCCATGGGTGAAACACAGATGTGAGCCACGGTCTGGGTAAAAGTTGAATTGGGCTGGCTTGCTAGTTCATACAGTATACACTTTGGTTAATGTCCAGCTGATTTGATTATAAAGAATTGCGATAACTAGATTTCCATATTGTTGCTGTGTCGTTGCTTGGCTGTTCTGGTTGGTTGCTAGGACATTACTTGGTGGTTTCTTATGGCATTTGGGTCAGTAGATATGACTCGGATGCTTCTTCACTGTGAGTCTAAGTGATTTTCCCACCAATATTTTATCTGCCCTAAAAACGTATTTATAATCATCATGTCTATTGCTGAAACAACAGAGTAGGGTTATTTGTTCCCAAACTATGAGCAGTTGAGCCTTAGTGGTTTAGAAAACACCACTTATGATGAATTGATGAATCTAATTTTACAGTATATATAGGGGCCGTGTCGTGGTTCTACCTGCATCCTGTGCCGCTATGTGAATGCCTTTAACTGGGTCTGACCCTGTGGGAGTTCCCTCTATTTTGGGCAATAGTTCTGATTTAGCTCTGCGCACACCCTATTTTCTGTATCATCTTCATCATCCAGTGTAGAGATTCCATCCCAAGCCTGGTATTTATAGACCTAACAGAAAATAATTTTTTTCATGGTAGAGACCAACTTTCCCACCATTGTATTGCCTCACAAAATCACTTGGACAAAGGAACTCACGCTATTGGTTTAGACCACAGTTATCAAGTCGAGGCACTTAACCAAACATCTAAAAGTACCAAATGAATCTTTGGACAACTTAAATGTAGCTGTCTTAATGAATTTAACCAGAACATGAGATATTATTTTTTAAACAACATACAGTATATATAACACACAGGACTGTTAAGACAATCACTGATGCACATTCACACGGATGATGAAACTGAATTGCTTAAGCATTCTGAACTCACTCATGTTCTGAATCCACTGCCTTCCACTGTCCAACAGGTTTTCTACAACTGTACAGGCTTATAGAAGTTGTGTGTACACCTCCAAAAATATCTATTTATGTGTATGAGGGTACTAAGAGGTGTGACAGGCCTGCAGGGTTTATGGTTTCACTGTGACACAGGGCCAGTCCAAGTATGCAGAGACAGAGAGTTTCTGGCACTTTGCCTCAGACAGGGACTGTGTCAGTCTGTCATGTGAGGGATGTATAATGGGTAGTCTTGTGGGGGAAGTTTATGTGTCTATTAATGTTTCTTTTTTGACGAAATGGCCTTTGTTATCTTCTCAGAGATTTTCTGCCAAGAGGCTCAGGAATTGTTACGAGGAGACCACTTATCCTTCAGCTCATCAATGCAACGGCAGGTATGAGAGATACACACAGCGATTGAAAAGCATGATTTGAATTCTGTTACATTTGCTCATGGTCCGTTTCCAAATTTGTATACATTTCTTTGTTTGGTTGAAGAGAAAGATATTTGAAAGTTCCTTTTTAGTACCATTGACTACCATAGAAAGACAAATGGCAATGGTAGTCAAAAGTGCCCCGAAACTGCTGTCCCACATTCTTCAAAATATCTTCTTTTTTGTTCAACAGAACAAAAAAATATATAACTTACTTTTTCTTAACATGGAAGTTGACGGGGACCAATAACTGTTTGGTTATAAGCATTCTTCCAAATATCTTTCTCTGTGTTTATCAGAACAAATTTATACAGATTTGGAACAACCCGAAGGTGAGTAAATGATGACAAAAAAATTATTTAAGGGTGAACTGTCCCTTTAATAAAATGAAATGTATTGTGTTCCTCCCAAAATGATGTCATTACAGACTTTGTAGGGGCTACCACATCAACAGGGACCAACTAGACCATTCTAGTCAATCAAACCTGTTCTCAGTGTAGAATTTTCCAATGACTAGATTTATTTTCTGCAATGCTCTTGCTGTTTAATTGTGATGTAAAAGTAATTTTGACTGAAAATGTTTTATTAAGTCCTTATTTGATCAGACTGCAAACAGTTTCAAATATTTTCATTGCCAAAATTACTTAAAGGGATACTCCACCCAGAAAAGATTTACTGTTGTCAGTGATGCCCCAGAAATGTTAGTTGATTACATTCTTCTCAACATCTTTCTTTGTGTTCAACCAAACAAATACATTTATACAGTTTTGGAACAACTAGAGAGTGAGTAATTCATGACAGAATTTTTATTTTTGGGTGGAGTATCGCTATAAGCATGCATTGTGATGAGATGATAAATGATGATAAAGCATCATGCTTTAAAAAAATCTTTAATAATATTACTTCGTAATATACAGTACAGTGTAAATTGCACCATATTAAGTAAGAAGCTTCTGTTTTGAAATTAGCTGAAATCTTGGGAATTGTAGTAGTGGGAAAGTGACCTGTGGAATTATGTGGATTGACTGAACACTAGAGAGCAGTGTTTCCTCCCAAAGAATTTATCAGTCCATCTATAAATAAAAAAATAAAGGTTAATGACTGTGAAGCTTTTAAAAATGCTGATAAACTGATTCAGAAGCGATGTGTTCTTTATCTGATTCCTTCTTTCCATCCTTCGTCATAGAGTGTGCAGAGTTTCTGCACTTTAAAGGGAAGAAGTTTACAGACTTTGATGAGGTTCGCCGGGAGATTGAAGCAGAGACAGACAGAGTCACAGGAGCAAATAAAGGCATATCCTCCATTCCCATCAGTCTGCGTGTCTACTCTCCCAATGGTATTATTGTCTTCATGCAATACACAGAATAACAATTTACATATCTGAAATAGGAATATAAAAACAGTGTTTAACAACAAATAAGACCAAAAATATGTTTCATTGACAGATTTTGAGATATCCATATAGCCTTATAGCAATAGTTCACCCAAATATGAAATTCTTTCATTTACTCACCATCTTTACTCAAATATTTTTTTTCTTTGGGTGAACTATCTCTTTGAAAGAGGAAAACATATCAATTAAAACTAACACTGAAGGCAAAATGATATTGCTCAAGTTTTGCATTTTAAGATCTCATGTTCAAATTATCAGGTTAGTCACTCATTTTTTTGTTAAACCCGATGGCACATTCTCATATTCCTCTGCATGAGTTCTGTCGACTTATTTTATTTGTACAATATGTCTATTTTAGTTTTGACGCCAAGGTCTAATATTTTCTAAATCAATATGTAAATGTGAGTAGAAGCCCTAGGCAAAAGTATGCAGTTGCATTCCTAGGATATTGATAAGACCTCATTTAATTTGTCTTGTCTATGGGTGTCACAGTCCAAATTACTTTGTCTTTTTTTTACTCATTTTGCAGTTTTGAACCTCACTCTGATAGATCTTCCAGGCATAACTAAAGTCCCAGTGGGGGATCAACCCCCTGACATTGAATACCAGATCAGAGACATGATTATGCAGTTCATCTGCAAAGAGAATTGTCTCATCCTGGCTGTCACTCCTGCTAACATGGATCTTGCTAACTCTGATGCTCTTAAGCTGGCCAAAGATGTGGATCCACAGGGTGAGTAAGAAAGGACTTGAGGTCTGTCAAATGCCACTAATAGGAATTTGGTTTGATAATAAAAAAATTCTCAATCCTTCATTTAGGGCAGCGCACTATCGGTGTCATCACTAAACTGGACCTGATGGACAAGGGCACGGATGTCAGGGATGTGCTGGAGAATAGGTTACTGCCACTTCGCAGAGGTACGGCTCATGTAGAAATGTGGAGTTTGTTGTAGGATATGGGCCAAGCAAAGGCTGCTGCAGGCTAAATCTACTAAAACAGAGCCAGGTGCAGGGACTTATGTTTCTGCTGCTGCTTTAATGCATTGGACACACAAGAGTCCAGCTGTGTAGAAGAGTTAAAGGATTATAGAAATGATATTCTTTAGTTTTATCCAGATAGGATATAGGATTAAATCATAATTCTACTTAAGTTGTCAACAACATGGGTTATTCAAACTCTTGAGTAAATTTCCTCAAATATAAATATGCGCTTACAAGTTATATCAGTTATTGAATTATGAGCGCATTTGTTTGTTTTTGTTAGTTTTAAGATAATGTGTGTCCTTCATTCACAATTTTTTCTCTGGCTCTCCAGCAATGAATTACGCTAAAAAACACAGATTTTTAAGAAATCGACTCAAATATTTATATTCCCGTATGCCATTTTGCCTTCTTGTGTAACTTCAGGTTATATTGGTGTGGTAAACCGTAGCCAAAAGGACATTGATGGAAAAAAGGAGATAAGTGCAGCTCTGGCTGCAGAGAGACGGTTTTTCAAATCACATCCAGCATACAGACACTTGGCAGACTGCATGGGCACCGCATACTTACAGATGGTCCTCAACCAGGTGAGAGACAAAGATGCTGCGCTAAATATGATGGGAAGGTAAGCCAGGGGCCCCAATGTAGTGGTCGCGGGATGATTTCCAGAAATATTGTTTTTAAGCATTATCTATTAGAAATAGCATATTTTATCCATAAGTGTAACAAAATATATAAATAGTAGTTAAATTAAAGATAAAACCATGCAAATAAATGCCGTTTGAATTTAATTCCCCTTGATCGTGATCCCTGAGCATGTTAGACTGTTGTGTTCTTTTGTTTTGTTATTAGGCTCGTGTTTGGATAGACCTGCATATGCTTCGCTGTGCCCAATGTTTCTATACTTTAACAACCTCACAGGATTTTGAGAAATGATCATGAAGGTTCAATGATTGAATGAAAGATAACACAGTACATTGATCATTACAATCATTAGAAACAAAAGTAAAGTAAATGTAAATAACATTAAAAACAAATGATCTGTGCTCTATCCTGACTGAAATTTGACCATCTTTTGTAATAGTTCATGGTTTATGAATAACAACAAGAAAAGTAATGAGTAAGTGAGTTTCTGTTGTCATTATGAGGGTGTTTGGATAGACTAATTAGCACATGTGCGCAACGTTTGTTTACTTTAACCACCTCCGAGGGTAGTCGGGGTCTCGAGTCACTGGCACTTTTATTTTGGGGGTTGTGGGGTGAAAAGTTTGGGAACACCTGGGGTAAGCTTTGCCAGAGCGATTGCTCTGTAAGTGTGGTTTATTTATGTAAGTGTGAATGCTGCCACCCGAACCCTGGTGCGCACTAAACAAGTGCTGAAAAGATGGGTCTCGGTCCTCTTTCAAATGAACTCTGGCGTGTTTATTAGATCTGTGCTCGCATATTTAATGGAGGAATTCCTGGGGCCGTTTTGACGGCTTTAAACACTCCATGAGGTCTTCGCGAGTAAACGTATTGCTAACAATAGCCTCACATGTGCAGGCATACACTGAGCATGTGTACTTAACCCATGCAGCACTGTGCACACACCATTGTTCTGTTTTAAATATAAATCATAAAAGCTGTCCGATCACATTGCGACTTGTAAGCTGTTTGATTTCTATAGGTTCGCTGTTAAAATGCCAGTCTTAACGCTAAGCGTTTTTTTGATGCAAATAATCAAAAGAACCGAACTACAAATATGAACACACCCTTACTCACCTTCTTGTCATTTTTGTGTAGAACAAAAAAGTAGATATTTTGAAGAATGCTGGGATCCGAACAATGGCGGTACCCGTTCACTTCTATTTTATGGACACAAAACCAATGCTAGTCAATAGGTACTACTATTCTTCAGTTACCAACATTCTTTAAAATACATTTTAGTGTGTTCTGCAGAAGAAACAAAGTCATACAGGTTTGAAATAAAAAAACATTTATTTGAATTTTTGGGTGAACTACCCCTAATACAACACATGTTATTGTATATGTGATTACAGAATGAGTTTTCCCCTTTATTTTTAGTTCTTCATTTAATTTACTCTTAAACTTATTTATATTTCAATAGCAACTTACCAATCACATCCGTGAGACATTACCAGCTTTGCGTAGTCGACTGCAGGGTCAGCTTCTCTCATTGGATAAAGAAGCAAAGGAGTACCAGTATATGAACTCGGATGACCCCTCACGCAAGACCAAGACCTTAATGCAGTGGGTTCACACACATTCATACACACTAAATCAATAAAAAACACGTGGACGATACACCCAAAAAAAACTAGACTGTATACTCGCTAGTCTGTCACCTCTTTGCTATGAGCATGATCTTTGTTTACTGCATAAACACAAACAGATACACAATGCAGATGAATTGGAAACATAAAATGAAGAGGGCACACACACCAATGCATTGTGTAACTCTGTTGTCTAGGCTGATACAACACTTTGGGCTGGACTTTGAGAAAAGCATTGAAGGATCTGGTGATCAGGTGGACACAGTGGAGCTTTCAGGAGGAGCCAAAATCAACCGGGTGTTTCACGAGCGTTTCCCTTTTGAACTTGTTAAGGTGATTTGTTGAAGTTAAGTTGATCATTGTTAGTTACTGGAATTCCTTTTAGGAAAAAAGCTCATGCGCATTTCCTTTTCATGTTGCTCTGCACTATATCAGATGGAGTTTGATGAGAAAGAATTACGAAGGGAGATCAGTTATGCAATTAAAAACATCCACGGCATCAGGTGTGTGATAAAGATTTGTTACAGTTATTGTTCAGCTCTTTCATTTGTAAGTCGCTTTGGATAAAAACATCTGCTTAATGAGTAAATATAATCTACAGTGGTATTCCAGAATTCATACAGTGTGCTGTTTCCTCTCCCTCTAGGACGGGCCTTTTTACACCTGATATGGCCTTTGAAGCCATAGTGAAGAAACAGATTGTGAAACTCAAAGGCCCGTGTCTCAAGTGTGTAGACATGGTGATCCAGGAGCTCATCAACACAGTACAACAGTGTACTAACAAGGTACAGCATCCTTGTGCAGTGTGAATTCAAGTACAGTAAGCCAAAGAGAGATTATATGTGCTGCCCTAGATGAAAAGTGGCCCTCTTAAAGACCCAAACTACAATGCATGTCATAATTTGAGATTTGAGTATATTTTATTTGAACTTAGTTTTTATATTAATGTCCTCAGTTAGGGACCTTTCCTAGGCTACGAGAGGAGACGGAGAGGATAGTGACCACACACATTCGGGAACGAGAGAGTCAAACAAAAGACCAGGTCAGCTCAACACCGGCAACAGCAATTTTTTTATTTGACGTAAAACACAGCCAGTCAGTACACTGGAATACCCATTATACTCTACATATTCATTAATGCAACCTAGGGTGCAATATGAAGTAAATGAAATGTTCTATAATGAAAAAGAAAAAACTCAATACAGTTTGCAGTAGAGATGGTTCAGTTGAATTAAACAGCATCAGTAGATGGGGTATACTCCACATTCTTGTTTTAATGTCAGATTTTGTGTTTGTTCACCGAACAGGTTTTACTCTCACTAGAGATTCAGCTTTCTTACATCAACACAAACCACGAAGATTTCATCGGATTTGCCAAGTAAGTTTTAACAGTAATGTGAAATAAATATAAATATGACAATAATGCTGTGACCACACTTGCTACAATACAAACCATAACGTGAGCTTATTCTCTCTTTTCACATGTTCGCCTCAGCGCTCAACAGAAAACAAATCAAACGTGTATCAAGGCTTCAGCAGGAAACCAGGTGAGTCATATTTTGTTTGCTGTATGAGGGGATAATATGAACCTGGGGTAGATGAGTCGTTCTGAGGTTTTCTTGGAGGGCAGTTTTATCCACCCACGGTCTTGTGTTCACCTGCCTAACATCAGATAATTTGTAACAAATATTTCTAACATATGTTAACATATTAAGGCTTCTTCTTGTTGATGGCTTGGTTTGGGTTTGCTTCATATGGATTGTGCTGTGAATTATTTTTCTCATATTCTATCTTTCTCTGACTGCTCCCCCCATGAGTTTGCCTCTGATGAGAGATAGTGTATTACATACATAATCCTTCAGTGTGTATTTTAGATTTTTTTTCAACCAAAACAAACTAAATAAAAATTGCAAAATTTTATTTGAAGCAAGTAGTAGAAAAGTAGCCTATCAAATATGGAAAAGATACAAAAAATGATTGAAATGAATAGAATTAGTTAAAAAGCATTATGAAGCATTTTATTAAGTTAGGTATCTAGAACTGTAGCTATGTGTATTATAAATACATTCCTGGACATACATGTGCTATATCCTCCACATCTGAATAATCCTTTTTTTATCAATGGTACAAGCAACAGCTATTAAAATAATTTATTCAGTATAAAGGGGTCATATGACAAGGCTAAAATGAATATTATCGTTTGTTTTAGATGTAATGCAATGTGTATACATGCACATAAAAAGCAGTTTTTCCACACACCGTGCATGTTTGTAACTCCTCTTTGCCTCGCATCTCTGAAATGCTCTGATTTTTTTCACGAGGCGTTTCAGGCTGCTCTGGGTGAGCTTTAGCTTTTAGATAAAATGCATCTTTTGTTCCGACACTTTGATTTTTGCAAATTTACGTGTCTAATACATGCATGGGCAACTTATAACACACCAAAGACAAAGAAAAACACGTATTCACGCCATATGACCCCTTTAACCACAAGAATCCACATTAATATTACAGTACCCTTTGCACTTACACTTGAAAAGAGAGATAATCTGAGATAATCAGGGGCAAAATGTTTATCAGATATTCAACTCATAGGGTCTGTTTATACAAATGGAGTTATTCATTCATACAGCTTCAACAGTGATAGAAAAAGAACACAACTCCAAATGCTTCATCACAAAACTCACCATACTATGTGAAAATGTGGTGCAGATGTGCCAGGAGAGATGCCCACACACGCTAAATGGTTTTATTCTCTCCTCTCTGCTGATGTTTTAGGGTGCTGCCCCTCCACCACCCAGTCAAATTGTACGAGTCCAGTGTCTGTAAGCCTTACCTTCTGTCTACCACCGTCACATGTTTTTGTGTTGTTTCCTTATTTGTATGTATGTCAAAATCACCTTTTCCTCTATTTCGTTTTTCCACATTTTGTCTGGTGTCTGGCTTGGAATCAGAGATTCAAATAATTTTAAAGGAATTTTATTAGTTTTCTAGGTTAACGTATAGAGCTTTAAGAAAAATTCTAGTTAAGTATGCATCTTATGCCATTTCATACAATACAATTCCCTAAAGATTCATTGTTTTTGATACAGTCCAAAGCAAGACTCATTTCACCATTGAGCACTTTTTCTGAATCCTGATTCACCCAGGGGTGTCTTTATATATTTCAACGATAATCTTTAAAACAGTCTGTCTAAAATCCTGAAACCTTTTTCCAACAATAACATGCTTTGTTTATTCTGCCGTACTTTTATCATTTTAATTTCTTTCACAGTACTTTCATTCTCTTTCTCTCTGTGAATGAACCTCCTTTCAGTTTGCAGCTCTGTAAATACATAAATAAACAGCTGTGTGTGAGCTAATGATAAAATCAAGTTGAAATTTGAAACTTCTCTCTGATCTCAGTCCATATGGTTTGCGTGTGCATGTGTTTGTTTGGTTCATAATGAGGAATCAAAACTGTGCTGCAAATCTAAGGCAGGTTCAGTCACAAAGCAAAGAAAATCTTTTTGTTTTGTTGTATTGCTCTTCATTGTGGTCTGTATAATTGAAATGAATCTAAACGGTAGGTGATAAAAAGCATTCAAATGTATATGAAATGTTTTGTCCAGTTACCTATTTTCATTAGGTTACAGCTATTTGAGTTTACATATTTTTTTGTCTTTATTTAAGTTGTTTAGTTATGTCAGTATTTTCAGCGCAATATTGGTAGTTTTATATAATAGTGCAATTTCACAATTATTGTTTGCAGTATTACTTAACTGAATGGATGACACAAAGGATAAAGCTCTGTTTTTACACTCAGGCGGTGGCAAGATCAAAGCCATGATCATCCAGAAAATGACTCATTTCCTGCGGGATGTTTTCCCTCTTTTCAGTTGCAATCCTGACACTCGGCTTCCTTTTTATCATCACCCCACCCTCTCATCCCCTGCCCAGAAGCTTTTATTTTATTTCTTCTATCTGTCCAGATCACTGGTTTCGTGCATCCATCAGTCTCTCTCTTTGTCTGTTTTTCTGTATGTTGACGACCTAGATATAGATTTGACCTGCTCACCTTGATTTTTTGATCTTTAAGGACTGGAGAACCTCAGCCATGCCTCTCATCTCTATGTACAATGACCCCAGACTTTTCACCCCTTTCTTTTGCCCCTCAGGTGATTCGTAAGGGCTTGTTAACCATCAACAACATCAGTCTGATCAAAGGAGGAGCCAGGGATTACTGGTTCGTGCTTACGGCCGAAAGCCTATCCTGGTATAAAGACGATGAGGCGAGTAGAAAGCATTTAAGAGATCTAAACATGCTTTTTTCAGTACTTTAATGAGGTTATGATTATGCAGAAATGCTCAAAATACAGTCTCCATAGCTTTCCTGTAGGGTTGGGAAAGGGAAGGAACCCATTGGACGCAAGTTCCGGTTGGCGGTTCTTTGTGTCAATCACATTGTGTGGCCTGTCAGGCGGGCTGCCATCTGTCTGCCTGTCTGTGCCTGCTGTACAGGTGCAGGAAGTTCTGCACAGCAAGTGTAGACAGGCAGACAGACAACGCTCTCAGCCAATGGCAGCACAGCCTGCTTTTCTGGACCCATAACACAGACAATATGCAGTAGAATACAGACACTCACATGCCCTGTATAGATGTATCTATTATTGCAATTAATGTACACATTTTCATGCCATTTATTAATTTTGCTCAGATTAATCAATGTCTGGTGTTTGAAAACAAAAAATCAAGGAAAAAACAATTTACATTGTTTTTTGCCCAAACAGTAAGTCAGTATGCAGTTAGTGACTAACATGGTACAGTAGCATTGACCCCATTGCTGTCTGTAAGAAAACATCCTTCTTTAGACTTGTTTTCTGTTTATTTCCCAGTCTGTAGTTTATATTTGGTTGATCCGTGCTCTGTCCTCTAGTTATTTACTACTGTGCTTGTATATTACTTGCCCTCTTTTTCTAAGCATATCCCCACTCTCTCCCCCCTCTCTCTGTCCATTGGGAATAAAGGCATTTGGACTGGATCACTCTGACATAGCTGGATTCCCCCCAAGTCAAACTAACACACAAACGCACATACACACATGGATATGGTTATACACAGAACCTTAAAGCTTAAACATGCACAGACCCAGACACACACTCAGCGCTCTTAGTCGCCTGCCAAATGCTTGCAACTGTATAAGCAAACACTCATTTTTATGAATATTGAAATTTAGTAACTTCAAATGGAAATGTACATGAAAACAAGTCACCTTTCCTGAAGGTCATGCACGTTGGTAAGCACAACATTTGAAAAGTGCAAATATTAACTGAATTAGGTTAATCTATATTTACACAACTACTATTTTTGTTTCAATAAAAGTACATCTTTGGATGCCTTGTTTTAAAACAGAACATATGATTTTACTGGAGTTTTAAATGTTAGTTACAGTAAGTTAAAAAAGTCGGCCTAAGAATGCCAGGTCTGCTAAATCCATTCTTGCAAGGATTTTTTTTAAATGGACACAACCTTATTATTCTGGCTGAACTGATGCCTGAACTCTGTTTTATTGTCGAAATAGCACAACAAAAATGTACTATATACTATTCTTAACTGACATAAGTACATATTTCTCTCCCATTCTTAGATAGAAACACAGCTTTTTTTTACATTTTTATGTCAAAATCCCATCTTTTTTATATCTCACCATATTTTTCTCTAGCTTAATTTTCTCTTCATTTTATTTTGACTCTGCGGTTGGCAGTCTCACTGGGGCCATACACATTCCTGGGTGGAAAATTGTAAGACTTTGTCCAAACACCATCCAGCCTTCTAGAGCCTGCCGAGAGAGAAAGAGAGAGGAAGAGAGAGATATAGCCCCTCACCCCTTGTAGCAGATCACATTGCAATTCTCACCATCTGCGTGCACACGCAGATGCAGATATTTATGCATTTACATCTTTACCCTTAAAAACTTTGGTCATGCTTTAGTGCAGAGTGCCATCAGATGTTCTCTTCTTTTCTGTAAATCGATCCCAGTACTGATGGCAGTCATGGGCTGGGACTGCTGGTTTGGGTTAATCAGCGCCCAACACTAAACAGACACGCATTCCTGCAGTCTTTCTCTCTCTTGCTTTCTGAGCTGAACTGCGTGAGGGAAAACAGATGACTCGCGCAGCCCTCCGCTTCTATTTGCTTTCTGCATAATCACTCTCTTTTCTCCTCCTCCATGCCATGTAAGTTTGCATGTATGTATGCAGCTATGCAATTATGCCACAATATGTGTGTAAATTAGAACTTTCTGAGAGGCCTTCTAAACATCTGAAGGCGCAAGTAAAGGTTCAGCATAACAAAACTTGACTGATGCCTGAAGTTTGCAGTGATCTGTAAACCGCGGCCCGAGTATGTAATTGTTAGTTAGTATGATGTTATTTACATGCTAGAAGTTGGCTAAACTTTATGACGTTACAAAAAAAAAATTAGTTACATTTTATGATGATATTAATATACAAGTTATCTAAATGTTATGAGGTTATTAAAATAAGAGTAAGCTACTCGTAATGACATTATTAAAATGAGTGTTAGGTACACATAATTACGTTATTCAAATGAGAGAAAGCTATACGTTATGACGGTATTAAAATGACAGTTAGCCACACGTTAGTATGACGTTATTCAAATAATACTTAGCTTCACTTTATTTTGACGTTATTAAAATAAGAGTTTGCTACACGTTATAAGGACTTCTTAAAAAAGAATTAGCGATGCATTAAGTCATTGTTAAAATAAGAGTTAGCTACACTAGTTTTAAAGCTGATATGCCATGCATGCCATCTTTTGGGTCCAAACCTGAATAGTCACCTGAATCCACAGAGGAACCTCTTTTCCTGTCATTACCGCCAACAGCACTGACCTCTCAGACCACGGACACATGCAATAACAGAAAAAAGTTACAATGCTTTCATGTAGACAACAAACCAACACAGCAAAGCGAATGTGAGTTTTTTCTCGCGTTCAGGAGTTGCACAGTCCATGCACAATCTAACCAATGTGCAGACTACTGTACACCAGTAATATCCTGAACAGGTAGTCTGAACACTGGGACGACGGAGCAGGAGATAGTTCCAACCCTCTTTCTCAATCGCGCTCTCTCTCTTTTTACTCCTTTCTTTTAACTCTATCTATTTCTGTTACTCAACCCCGCTGACCCGACCTTCACAGGAGGCGGCAGAAGATGTCAAATAAACAGAACTGAAATAGTCTCCATTGCATCTCTTTCATTCTCAGCGGGATGAATGGAAGGTCGGAAGACCGACTCCAGACGTCCGTTTACCCGTTCTTGCCGAGTTCCATCCCCGGGCAGCCCCATTGCAGCCGCTGGCATTTTTTTCCTTGGTCGGCGTGCAGTATCCAGCCTTGACGTGGCACATTCGCTTCCACAGCCGGCTATCTGGCAGGACGTTTATGGAAGGCATAGCAAAAAAGAGGGAAAGTCAGAGAAAGAAGAAGAGGGAGAGAAAGAAAAGGGAGGGACCCCACTGGCCATATAAGGGTTGATGGGACCCTTGGGGAATAAACTTTGGAGTGGTCCGTTGTTTCTCAATTCCTCTGTTTCTTTCAGGCTTTCGCTTCCACTCGCTCCTATCCATTCGTCTTTCTTCGTACTCTCTCGGTACTCCCAGCCATCCTCTGGACTTCCCTTCACCAGTTCTCTCTCGCTCATCCGCTCGCTCTCCCTCACTAAAGCGGTACCAGATGTTGTATTCTTAACGCCAGCCTGTCATTTCTAACTTTTTTTAACCTCTAAAATCTCAGGCAGGAAGTGGGCCCCTCTGGAATGAAAAAAGAGAACATTTTCGAGGGGAGCAGAAAAGGAGGGGTGCAGAGAGTCAAGGAGGACAAGAGAGGAAAGGAGATACAGTGGGATAGTTTATAGGAATAGTTCTCCCAAAAATGTTTTTTCTATCATTATAAACTCCATCTTAAGAAACGGAATGCTGTTTTTGTTTTTTCTGTGGAGCACAAATGTCTTTTTTGAGGAGTTTGCATGGTTTAAGTTTAAGTGAGTTAAAGTTATCAAGGGCTGCCAATGAAATGAAATAATCAAAACTTCTGCCCTTTATATTTCCCCCCGTCTCTGAAGCTCACATCTAGTATGCAAAAATGGTGCATTAACATTATTGATACACATGCGGAAATCGTTCTAGCATGTTCAATGATCAACCACTACCTTGAGTGAATATGACTTCAGTTGCTGTTGCAGTTCTTCCCCCATAACTGTAGTGTGGTTAAACACAAGGTATTTTTTGTTGGGTTATACTTAATATTAAGGGTCCAAGTCTATAGTTGCTTATTAGTATTGTTTTTGGCTGTTTATTTATGCTTTTAAAGCACATTTTAATTCTGAATTACCTTATTATACATGTCTTAAACCTACCCATTACCTAACATTACATTATTAGCAGTTTAAAAAATAGTAAGTATTCTCAGCAAATAGTGGACCCAAAACAATTCCTCAAAAAATCTCTTTTGTGTTCCAAAGGAAAAAGTAACAGCATACTGGTTTGAAAATTTACTTGGTGAGAAAATTATAGATTTTTTTTGTGAATTGGTCCTTTAGAAAGTAAGAAAGTACTAGTAATATAAGGCGGCCTTGCCGATTTCAGGTTTTCAAAATTCACGGACTTTCCAAGGAATGCTGCCCACCGCAGTGACTCCATCAAACTCAATCATCGATAACGCCATCAAACGACTCTCTCCTGCCCTCCTGTTTTTTATTTCTATTCTTTCAATACTCACACTTCACACTTTCATCCCCTCTTTCTCTCCTACATCTCCTTTCTGTTATTTGCGATGTAATACAAGCCGTTTCCTGAGATCCCCGGCCCCTCCTGCTCAGACAGAGAGGAGGAGAGAGCGGAGCTTTTTTTTAAGTGTTTTAGAGCCTTGGTCCGAATAATGACTTCCACATGTGGGCTTTCTGTCTATCTCTCAATTCTTTGTGCATTTTTTATACTCCTCATTTTTCAGTTCTAGCTTAGACAGTGAAAACGTGTGGTATTTAGTCCTGTTGTCTGCGACTGTCCTAAAGATACAAAGACTAGATTTTGTTCTTAAGATTACTTTTTCCACTGTTTTGTTTCTTCGTTGTTGTCTTTTGTTTTCAGTCACCTTTCACAGTTCACACCATTTTTTAAAACATCATCACAGTTTTGCTACGACACTAAAAGTTTATTTGGATCTTTACTGTGTCCGAAAACAGCGACTTAGGCACATTCAATGTATCAGACTGTCACATTACGCCCCAAAAGTTTCTAGATTTTGCAGAGGTTTAAATATAGAGTGGACCTCCCAAAATTTAATTCTGTTTTCAATTAATCTTTTCATTTACTATTATTGCACGTATGTTGTTCCAAGTTTTTGTGCTTTTCTTTCTTCCGTACATCACAAAAAATGGAAGAATGTTCTTTTGCTCTTTTGAAAGGAAATGTTGACTATGCAGCCCCCAAAAACCACAATAGAATGGCAAGTCCATACATTCAGTCTGTTCATCAAACAGAATTCGTATGGTGTCATAAGACCTGGAATGTATATTTACAGTGCGTTTTTTTGTTATTTTTTGGGCATGACAATAATCATTTACTTCATGATCAACGCTACCGTTCTGCTAATACCTCGACAGCGAGAATCTTAGGCACATTGATATTAATGCTTTAAGATACAAAAAATATTTTTGTATGTAGACCACTTGATTTTGGGATATTAACTGTCTTTTGCATTGTCTAGGAGAAGGAGAAGAAATACATGCTTCTTCTGGACAACCTGAAAGTGCGAGACATAGAAAAAAGCTTCATGTCCAGCAAACATGTGTTTGCCATCTTTAACACAGAGCAGAGGTCAGTCACACACCTGCACACAAACGGAAATGTGTTATTCCCATCATTGCATTCACACAAAAACACCCAGGGAACTGTTACTATTTCATATTGTTAGAATACCTGTTTTGATCAATCCCCTAACCCTTTAACAATTCATCTTTGACATGTTGTCCAGCACTCTTGCTATAGATATGAATTATACCTCCAATTTAATAAGGCATGTTGAGCTCATTGCTACTAGTTACAACTGTTTTTTATTCTAGTAGAGTTTGATTGTCTTTTTCTTTCTCTCTCCCACAAATATATTCCGTTACACAATGTCTGGACTATTAATCAGCTACTTCGATCTCTCCTCTCTTAATTTATTTCCCTGTGCCACAACTGGGATTTTTTTTCTGCTCTGTTTTTCTTTTGTATTAGAATTTGTACTCCTGGCTGCTTTCTTAAGGGGAATTTCTTGCTTGGTCACACAATGTCTTAACCACATTATGTCAGTCATTTGGTTTCTATTTTTGTTGGATTATGCTGGATAACTGCACTGTAAAATATCCAAAATGTACAAAACCTTGCACCACACATTTGTTACGGTATGTTAAACATTAGGTGTGTTATTTCTTGGCTCTGAAAATCTTTTTGGGGGTTATATTGGGCTGGAATTGTAGAAAAGCATTTCACCTGCTTCTTAAATGGCAGTTTGTTTATCCATTTCATATCATATTTGTATGCTTGCAATATAACGTTTTTTATTACTAAGTTTTATCAATCCCTATACAGCGCCAAGTTCCCATCCAATAACACGTAGTGAGCGGTCTATAATTGTGTGTTTTTATATGTCTGCCTTCAAAGTCCCTGTGAAATTAAATATTACAATACAGACTTTTTTTATTTAATATTGCTGCGTTTTTTCTCAATAGTTTCTCAATATGTGTTATTCTCTTTTTAAAAATCATGGGCCCTCATAATCTTTAGTTAAAATCTGAAAATGCACTTCACCCGACGTATGTTAAAATGGCTGTCAGTCTGCTGCCAGTTCCATTTCAAAATGCAAACGTTTTTTAAACATCCAAACAAATTGCACATAAAGACGAAGGGTAAACCCCAAGAAGTGGCATGATAAAATGCCAAGGTAACATTTCTGCAAATTTTTAGCAAAAGATGACTGCATTGAAGATGCTAATATATTTATAGATAGATTTTTTTGTCCCAAAAAACAAAAACCAATATATACCTTTGCTGTATTCCACAGTTTTGATAAGTTTAGTATTTTATTAAATTGTGGAAAAATATGAATAAGTGAGTAAGTGTTTAAAAACTTTTGACCTGTGTATGTACAGTACTACCTCAAGGTTTATGTTGCTTTGTGTTTAGGGGGGCCAGGTGGTGTGTGGGGGTTTCCAGGTCACAATATCTATAGAGTTTCAATTAGGGTTTCTTCAAAAGTGTGAAACAAGTGTTAGGCACTCTACACTCCTTTCAAAACATTGGTGTGTTTGTTCATCACAACCAGCAATGGATGATGCATGGGAATCAATCAGTCCGCCAATGGCACTGCAGTTTGGAAGCATTAATTTTTTGCAGAATATTTAAGCTGCACGTTTTATCAGTACGTGGACTGCGTGGGACCATACCACCATACTTTACCACTTTAGTTTTACCTGTTGGCTGTGATTCAGTGTGGATATACATCTTGCTCATATTAGACGCCGACTACTTTTATATTTTTAAAAATAAACTCACTGCAGCTCCACAATAATACTTTACACAATCTAAGACGGGAACAGGGTGCGCAGTAGGACACAATTTGACACATTCCTGGCCAATCTGTGCTTCGTCGTCCCTACTCTCTCTCTCTTTCTGCCTCTATCCATCCTTCTCTTGCTCTCTCTTTGTTTCTCTGACATTCTTTCCTAACAAGCGTGTTTCATTTCTGAATGCGGGTGTGTCTGGGATTTATTAGCTGCTTAATTGGAGAGATGTTGGTACACTGTGGTAAATGCACACTCACAAACACACACAAATTATGTCTGGTTTATTATCTCCGTGGGGACAGTCCATATATGTATTGATTTTTTTACCGTAAAACTATAGTTTATCCCCTACCTCTAACCCGACCCCTTAACCTAAAGATCATAAAAAACTTTGCATTTTTAGATTTTGTTTAAATATAGTTCCGTACGATTCATAAGCTTTTTCGACACGAGTCCCCGTGTATCGGTTTGCATTCGGGTTTTGGTCCCCACCGGATATAAAAGCAAGACCACACCACACAAGACTTTGACACAGAGGGAGGCATGGCAGACTATTGTAAACACACCCTAGGCTGTACCACAATCAATCAGGTACCCTCACGTAGCACACACACACACACACACACATGCACACATTCATCATTCTAGGCACTCTGTATAAAGATACTGAAGTTCTCATAAACTCTACTCTCATTCCTGCTCTCAAGCTGAAACAAACCACCCAGCAGTCTGAAAAATCCCCTTTCCGTCTCTCTCTCTCACACACACACTCAAATGATCTAATGTTTCACTCTGTGCCCTTCACACCCACCATCTCACGAGTGTCAATGTGAGTGGTGATGTCAGATGGCAGAAGTCATTTTGACACAGTGTGACACCAGTCTGGCATAGGACAGGGGAGAAAAAAACACAGATGTGCCCATGACAAATGCAGAAAGACCATCATGCACGTTTTTGCATGACATGAAGGCATCTGCGTGTATTGCATTCGGTTTTATATGTGAAGGCAGTTCTGGTTTCATTCAGGACTTTGATTAAAGGAATGTTGTGTGTTCAGTACAAATGAAGCTCTATCAAGAGCATATGTAGCATTTTGTTGATTACCACAGAAAATCGTTTTGACATCTCTCAATTTGTAAAAACAAACAAAAAATTACATTTACGGTAATCTTCTTAGATGAAAGTCTATACAAATTATGTCATTATTTATATATCGACATGTTGTTCAAAGCATGTTTTTGACACTTTCTTCGGTGGAACACAAAAGAAGATATTTGGAAAAATGTCTCAGTGGTTCTGTGTCCATACATTGGAAGTCAATGAGGTCCAGTGTTGTTTGGTCACCAAGATTCTTCACAAGTCACACTTGTTAAGAATGACATGAGGGAGTAAACAAAAGAATACTGGCCAGACAGTATTATATATAGCTAATGTAATTTACTTGTTTTTTATTTTGATTGTTAGAAATCATCTACTCTACAGGGATGAAATCTTAAGTTTGGGCCACAAAAGTGTTAAAGTTAAGGCATCTGTAGCCATATTAACTAGTTATGTGTTATAAGTTAACTTATTCAATAATCAGTGAATTAACTAATTGTGTTAAAGGTACAGTTTGTAAGAATTTTGCAATAAAATATCCAAAAAACACTAGGCCAATTTAATATTTATTTTTCAGCTGAGTACTTACAATATCTCAAATGTTTCCAACTGCATTTAAATACTCAGAAAATCACAATTCTAAACAGTGGACCAGGGCCATATCCGCGTTACCCTTTGTTAACGCCTTTACTTACGTAGCAACTATGTGACAGATGCAGAAGTAGTTTGTACCGTCGGTCCGCCTAGCTTTATTGCAAATGATGTGGGTACTTTCAAAATAACTTTTACTATGATTGATGTGAACACTTAAAACTGCGCAGTGTTATCACAACATCGAATTGGACAATTACTGTAACATCTATGACTAACAATTTTGTTTTAAACTTTACATTACTGGGGTCTTATTCATTATAATGAAATAAAATGATTTCATCAAACGCAACTTTTATAAAACTTTATTACTTTACCTCCCCCGCTAAACATGATTTCTCGTTCCCGTCTGATTGATGATATTATTTTTACTTTGTTTTGCAACAATAATGGATGAGTATCATTTATTTTCTTCAAGGGATACTTCACCCAAAAATGAAAATACAGATTTGGAACAACTCGAAGGTGAGTAAATGGTGACAGAATTTTCATCTTAGGGTGAAGTATCCCTTTCATTAGGTAGCATGTTAGTATGTCACTGATGCTGTCGCAAGACCTTAACTTAAAATTGCTTTCACATCAAGTCTGTAACACCTCCAATGGACATCGTTGAGTTTGCCAAAAAAGGGCAAAAATCAGATGTTGTTCTGTTGACTACTTGATATTATAACATTTAACAGGGCAATTTTTTTTTGAATGGCAGAGCTGTACCTTGTTGTTTTTGAACAGCAAGTAAAGATTAGTATGACCACTGCGTTTACCCTGTCATAACTATCATGAGCTAGAGATGAATTATAAATCAGTTAACCACAAAACAGTATTCCACACATCACACTTTATTAGGAAGGTTGCAAAGCAAATAATGTTTGGGCCACTTGGGTCAGTGAAATAAACAGACACATACTTGAATATCACATTCAGAAAACGTTGTGCTAACAGAATGTTTTGAAAATGAAGCAGGGGATTAAATAAAAAAAGGTTTCTCAATAACAGCAATAGCCTATTAGTAGCACTGAGTCATAACCGTGCTTGTAAAAACATTGTTTTGTATCCGAGCTTTATGAGTTCAGAGCGTGTGAGAATGGGGCTGGTTTGGTGTGTGGTTTTGTTTTAGTGTGTGAGTTAAGTTATGTGTCCAACTTGACCTCCGTCTCAGGTCACGTTTTTTGTAGCCTCGTTCTTATCGTCCGCAGACTAAATCAAATACATGTTGTACATTATACTTTAAGCTTCTTATCCCACAGGCACACCAAAGAAACAATAGCCATAAAAAAAGATAGAGAGAAAATAGGGGAAACAAAAGAAGGAGAGGAACAACGGAATAATTAGGGGGAATGTGGAACAGATGGAGAGAGACCGACTCCAGATTCCTGCCTCACTCTTTAAGCTGGGCTGGCGCGAACAAGGAAAAAAAGAGAGAGAGACTGCACTTACAAGAAAGTACCGAAAAGTACCACGGTTCTTTTTTTGGACATGGTATTGTACTATGGTTTTCTAGGCGTATATCATAGAACTACTCTGTACAGTAAGATGGAGATCAAAAGGTGGGAACGAGAAAATGGATGACGCAAAGCACTTGTAAAATGAATTCATATGTAAGGAACTTATATAAGCAATACAATGAACCCCAAATTTGTTTGAATAGCTACAAGCAATACTTTTTGGATGTTGTGAGGTTTTTGAGCAAAAACATGAAAAGGCAGATGTCTCCTTACTTTACACAGATTTGCAATGGTGGTTCTTAATATTGATTAATAAATTGAGCGTTTGGGTGAGATTTGCCAGCGACATCATTTCAACCGGCAATTTTGTGTCTCAAATAGAGAGGCAAAAGTTATGGATTGGAGCTCTAAAAAATGTATTTAGATATTTATCTGTAATAAATATGGCACCGGGCCAAGCTTTAGCTTTATCAAGCTACATTTCACGAAAAATGCGGATACATGTTGTTGTGAATAAATATCAATAAGTAAATTCTGGTTGTTAAACTTAAGGGGCCCTATCATGCACCAAACGCGACGCAAGGCGCAGCGCAAGTGTTTTTGCTAGTTTCAGCCCGATGCAGTTCTCATTTTCCTTTTCTGCACTGTGGAAAAAAAGAGGTGTTTTCAGGCGCAAGGTCGGCGCATTGCTATTTTGAGGCACTGAGAATAGACTTCGCCATAGACCAACTCAAACCTCGTCTTAATTCAATGACGCAAATTTTTTTTGTTATTTTAAGAGCGCGTTAGTAGAAAATGTGCCTCTGGGCTGGTCCACAACCCACGTTCACTTTATTTATTACACAGAGGGAAGCGCATCAGCACACAAACATGCCAAATACAAAAATAAACAGAGTACACAGTAAAAGATGATTATTGTAGACATAAAGATAGAAATCCGGCTTGTCCTGTAGATCCCCTTCCTCTCTGGAGAAGCGTCCAGTCTTTGCCCTTTGCAAAATCTGCTGTGTAAGTAGTGAATCCGCCATGGCGCGAGCGCAACTGGCTCTTAAAGGGAATGAGAGATAAGACTCTTATTGGTTTACTGCAAGTTATGCCCAATAAACACTCAACTCAACTCAACTCAACTTTATTTATATAGCGCTTTTTACAATTTTCATTGTTACAAAGCAGCTGTACATGAGACACATTGAATACAAGTAAAAAAACTAAAGGCATATACCTGTAAAAACAAGACAAAGGTGAAAACAACAAAGACAGACATACAAATGCTCCACACACACAATATGCAAACATACATACACACAAACACATTGACATAGACGCACACACACACAGTGAAAGCACACATTGGCGATAAAGGAGAAAGAACCACAGGTCAAATATAAAACGGACTATAAATTCTTATATGCAATATTAATTATGTCTAATTTCTGAATTCTTAAGCAGCCCCCCGGCCAGGCAGATAGTGCAAAACAATATGCAAACGGTGGTGAGGAACCCAAAACTCCCATCGAGAAAAAAAACCTCAGGAGAACCCAGGCCCAACCAGGGGATTCCAGTTCCCCTCTGGCAAAAGCTGCTGCCTCTGCACAAGCTCAACAGTGCTTGCACAACAAGGCTAAATAAAAATAAAAAATAAACTTAATAAGGTAAATGATAGATTTAAGATTATCATTCACAATCTAATAACATTTGAAATGTTGTAGGAAAATCAAAGTTGTGGCGTCCTTTATCCAGCTCTATCCTCTTAGCTCTTGTCAGGTCACCGCTTCCCATTCTCAGCTCTGCCATCGGGTCTGGGCATGAACTGCATCCTGCGGTAACCTTGGAACAAAGAGACAAGACTGGCTGAGAGTAGAGTACTGTTCTGCACTCTTTGATGCAACAAGTACATCATTTGTTATTGGATGTGTTTCTGGTTCCGGTTGATCTAAATAATGCAGCCTAAATCCTCTGAGGATTAATATTATGGAGGAGTATTGTATGGAAGATTAAAAAGATGAGTCTTTAGTCTAGATTTAAACTGACAGAGTGTGTCTGCCTCCCGGACCGTGCAGGGAAGAATATTCCAAAGTTTAGGCGCTAGATACGAAAAGGATCTACCACCTGCACTTGATTTTGAAATTCTAGGTATTACCAACTGACAGGACGCCTGAGAGCGTAATGTACGTTGAGGTCTGTAATACAATAGAAGTTCATTCAAATACTGCGGCGCTAGACCATGTAGGGCTTTATAGGTAATAAGCAAGATCTTAAAGTTAATGCGATGCTTTATAGGTAACCAGTGCAAGGTTGACAGAACCGGGGTTATATGCTCATACTTTTTTGTACGTGTAAGAACTCGAGCTGCCGCGTTTTGAACAAGTTGCAGTTTTTGTAATAGGCCTGCAGGGCATCCACCTAGAAGTGCATTACAATAATCTAGTCTTGATGTCATGAATGCATGAATTAATTTCTCTGCATCTGACAGTGACAGCATATGACGTAGTTTAGATATATTCTTAAGATGGAAAAATGCAATTTTACAGGTGTTGGCGACATGGCTTTCAAATGACAGAGTACTATCGAATACAACGCCAAGATTCTTAGCTGATGACGAGGATTTTATGGAGCATCCATCAATCGTTAAGCGGTATTCTTGGTTGTTACGTAAAGCGGTTTTCGGTCCAGTAAGTAACACTTCTGTTTTGTCCGAGTTTAGTAGTAAAAAATTGTTACTCATCCACATTTTTAAGTCAACTATGCAATCCTTTATTCGATGAAACTGCTGGGTTTCATGAGGCTTCGAGGAAATATAAAGTTGAGTATCATCAGCATAACAGTGAAAGCTAATTCCGTGTCGCTTTATTATATCTCCTAGAGGTAGCATGTATAATGCGAAGAGCAGAGGCCCCAAAACTGAGCCCTGTGGTACACCGTACTGGACTTGTGATTTGCGGGACACCTCATTGTTTATTGCTACAAATTGAAAACGGTCAGATAAATAAGACTTAATCCATTTCAATGCTATTCCGTTAATGCCGACGTAATTTTCGAGTCTATGTAGAAGTATGCTGCGTCTGGTGTCAAATGCAGCACTGAGGTCTAACAGCACCAATAACGAAATACAGCCACGGTCAGACGCTAAAAGCAGATCATTTGTAACTCTGATCAAAGCAGTCTCTGTACTGTGACATGCTCGAAATCCAGACTGGAATTCATCATTAATGTCATTCCTTTGGAGGAAGGAGCATAATTGAGTTGAAACTACTTTTTCCAGAACTTTAGATATAAATGGTAAATTCGATATAGGCCTGTAAATCCCTAGTTCTTTAGGGTCGAGTTTGGTTTTTTTTAAAAGAGGCCTTATAACAGCCACCTTAAATGCTTTAGGCACATGTCCTAATGTCAGAGATGAGTTAATAATACTAAGAAGAGGATCTATAATTTCTGGGAGCATTTCTTTCAGTAGTTTTGTAGGTATAGGGTCTAGCATGCATGTTGTTGATTTAGATGATCTAATGATTTTAGACAGTTCATCGGGATCTACTGTAGAAAATAATTGCAATTTCTCCTTAGGGGTACTGTAGTTAGTTTGTTCAGCGGGTTTCACTACAGGTTGCATTGTTATAATTTTTTCTCTTATATCTTGGATTTTACTAGTGAAGTAGTTCATAAATTCATCACTGTTATGCTGATAATCAGAATCTGACGTCGCTGACGACTTATCTTTTGTTAATTTAGCCACGGTGTTAAATAAAAACCTAGGGTTGTGATGGTTTTCCTCTATTAGTGATGAAAAGTAGGCGGATCTAGACGTTTTTATGGCATTCCTGTATTTTCGAGTACTATCCTTCCATGCTATACGAAATACCTCTAAATTAGTTTTCTTAAAGTTGCGCTCCATTTTCCGGGACGCTTTCTTTAGAGTCTGAGTGTGTTCATTATACCACGGTGTTGGGCTGCTATTTTTAATTTTCTTTAAACGCAGAGGAGCAACTATGTCTAATATTTCCGAGAAGGTAGAGTTAAAATTTTCAATAGAAGTGTCAAAATCGTCAACATTTTTACACATGCTAGATATTTTAGACAATTCAGGCAGATTATCGAGAAACGCATCTTTGGTAGTTGAAGTAATCGTTCTACCATATTTGTAGCAAGGAGTTTGATTTGCAGCCGTAGGCCATTGAAGCAAACATAATATCAGACAATGATCCGAAATGTCTTCACTCTGCTGAACGATTTTAACATCGTCCACATTTATACCATAAGAAAGTATTAAATCTAAAGTATGATTACGAAGGTGAGTGGGTCCTGACACATGTTGACTAACGCCCATGGAGTTAAGAGTGTCTTTGAAAGCCATGCCCAAGGCATCTGTATCATTGTCTACATGGATATTAAAGTCACCGACGACAAGGACTCTATCTGCGGCCAGTACTAGTTCTGATAAGAACCCACCAAAATCTTTAATAAAATCTGTGTGGTGGCCTGAAGGCCTATATACAATAGCTAGAATAAAATTTAAAAATGTTTACACCCAAAAAAAAAACACCCATTACTTATTAGGAGAATCAGGACTGTCCGTTTAGACCATGTCCCCGGGCCCGCCGACGGTTTTTCCGTCGTCAAAGGGATCAAATGACATGGCTAAAATAAATATTATCGTTTGTTTAAGATGTAATGTTATGTGTATACATGTTTTATGGTTAAAAAACGCTGTATTTTCCACATACTGTGCATGTTTGTATCTCCTCTTTGCCCGCCTCTCTGAAACGCACTGATTTCTTACAAAGCTCATCGCTCTGAAACGCAAGGTGTGCTATGATTGGCCAGTTGGCTAGTGCGTAGCGATTGGTCGAATACAAGAGAGTTTCACAGAAATGCAACGTCTCTTATCATATTCGGAACATCAGGTTCCAAAGCAATTGTACTAACAGGTTATAAAATGTCATCGATACTTCCGTATATCAATTCGAGCCTGAATCTGATACGGAAAATCAAGCCAATACAACAACTTTACCAGCACGACTGGAGCAGGGTGTAAATGATTGCTTTATTTAAAAAATATTATGTAAAATAGTTAAAAACTGTATCTTAATGTTTTACCTTTTAAATAAGACGTTATAAAGACTATAAACAAACAACCATATACATTTTTTTAGATTAGATTAAACTTTATTGTCATTTCACATATACAAGCACAGTGTAACGAAATGTAGTTTAGGTCTAACCAGAAGTGCAATTAGCAAGTGCAGGATATACAGTGTTAATAAATACAGAATACAATATTAAGAAAATACTTTACAATGGGCATGTACTATGAAAAGATGACGGTCGGTATGTACTATGAACAATATATACAGAAGGCTATATACTGTGAACATTAATGTACAGGTGGTTATTAGCAGATAACAATATAGACTATACAATAGTGCAAGTGACTTGAGTGTGCATTAATTACAGACATTAGCTATTAAAGTTACAGTGCAATAGATGAGTTAATGCGGTTATTAAGGTTACAGTGCAGTATATGAGTTAAAGCGGTTATTAAGGTTACAGTGCAGTATATGAGTTAATGTGGTTATTAAGGTTACATTGCAGTAGATGAGTTGATGCGGTTATTAAAGGTACGGTGCAGTACATGAGTTAGTGCAGTTATTGAAGTTATAGTGCAATACATGAGTAGATGCAGATAATACAGTTACAGTGCAGTAGAGGAGTTAGTGCAGTTATTAAAGTTACAGTGCAGTAGATGAGTTGATGCAGTTATTGAAGTTATAGTGCAATAGATTCAGTTTCAGAGTAGATGCAGTTAGTTATGCAATAGATGCAGTAATGCAATAGGTGAGTTACAGTGCAGTAGGTGAGTTGGTGCAGTTATTGAAGTTACAGTGCAGTAGATGAGTTAATGCAGTTATGAAAGTAGTCCATTAGTGCAAATGAGCATTCAGTATAATATTCCTGATGTGCAAGTGAGCAGAATAGAGTGCAAATGATGCTATGGTGTGTAAACAGTCCGGTAGAGCAGATAACATGAAGTACTGGTGTGTACAGTTCAGTCATGTAAGGCAGCCCTGTAGTGCAATGTAAACAATGTAGTAGCAGCATTAAAGTTTAAGTTTTGAGAGGAAGTGGAATCAGTGGGGAGCAGAGTTCAATAATGAAACAGCTCTGGGAAAAAAGTTGTTTCCTAGTCTGCTGGTTCTAGCCCGGAGGCACCTGAAGCGCCTACCGGAAAGCAGGAGAGTAAACAGTCTATGAGCGGGGTGAGAGGAGTCCTTGAGAATGCTGCGAGCTTGATGCAGACAGCGTTTCTTCTGGATGTCCTCAATGGAAGGGAGTGTAGTTCCTGTGATGCGCTGGGCTGTTTTCACCACCCGCTACAGTGCCTTGCGCTCAGCAACAGAACAGTTCCCGTACCAGACTGTGACACAGTTGGTCAGGATGCTCTCTATCGTGCAGCGATAGAAGTTCACCAGGATAGTTGAAGACAGTTGGTTCTTCTTCAGTGTCCTCAGAAAGAAGAGACGCTGGTGAGCCTTCTTGACCAGGCATGAGGTGTTGGTGGTCCAGGACAGGTCCTCCGAAATATGGGTCCCCAGGAACTTAAAACTGGAAACACGTTCAACAGCCGTCCCGTTAATGTGGATGGGGTCGTGTGTGCCTCCTTTCGCCTTCCTTGGAGGTGTTAAGGAGCAGGTTGTTGTTTGAGCACCATGTGGCCAGGTGCTGTACCTCCTCCCTGTAAGCAGTCTCATCGTTGTTGCTGATGAGACCAATCACTGTTGTATCGTCTGCGAACTTGATGAAGGAGTAAGGTCCATTCACAGGTCTGCAGTCGAGTGTGAAAAGGGAGTAGAGAAAGGGGCTCAGTACGCAGCCCTGTGGTACACCAGTGTTGAGGGTGATGGTGGTGGAGCAGATGTGGCCTAACCTAACAAGCTGAGGCCTGTTCGTCAGGAAATCCATAATTCAGTTGCAGGTTGAATTGTTAATGCCTATGTTTCCAAGTTTGATGATTAGCTTGGAAGGGATGACGGTATTGAATGCAGAGCTGAAGTCTACAAACAGCATGCGTGCATAAGTGTCCTTATTGTCCAGATGTGTGAGCACAGAGTGCAGCGCCATGGACACCGCATCATCTGTGCTCCTATTGCAACGGTAGGCAAATTGGTATGGGTCCAGTGTGGATGGTAGAGAGTCTTGTAGGTGTGACAGGACCAGACGCTCGAAGCACTTCATAACAATGGGTGTGAGTGCTACAGGGCGGTAGTCATTCAGGCATGTCGGGCTGGAATTTTTTGGAATGGGCACAATGGAGGTGGATTTAAAACATGCTGGAACCACTGCTTGGATGAGGGACAGGTTGAAGATGTCCGTGAAGACCCCATCCAGCTGCTCAGCACATGCCCTGAGTACGCGACCAGGGATGCCATCAGGGCCAGCAGCCTTGCGTGCGTTTATCCGGCTTAGTGCAGTGTAAACATCTGTGGAGTTTAGTGTGATGATTGGCTGGTCAGTAGAAGGTGTGAGCCTGGTGGCGGGTTCCTTATTGTCTCTCTCAAAGCATGCATAAAAGTCATTTAGCTTGCTCAGGAAGGCAGGAAGTATACATCATACAGAGTTTGTGTGAGATAGAAACAAGATTGCATTACAGCAGGGAATGTTAATATAAAATAACGCAAGATCCTTGGCCCTTCTTGATATTCTTGAGACTTGAATATCCGGATTGTACTTTTCTGGAACAGTGTTGTAAATAAAATGTAACTGTGAGTTTTGGAAGGGCAAACAAAAAAGGTTTTCTTTTCGCAACGAAACACATAGCGTCAACACGACGTACAATGAGATTTACAAGTGCGCCCACCTCACTTGCATTTACATTTGGCCAGTCCTAGTCAAGAACATGAAATGACGTATATTCGTGGGGGTGTGTGGTCACACGAGGCGTTACAGGCAGGTCTGGTTGAACAATCGCTTTTAGATAAATTGCATCTTTTGTTTCAACACTTTAATTTTTGCAATTTTACGTGTCTACTACATGCATGGGCAACTTATAACACACCAAAGACAAAGAAAAACAAATATTCTACCATATGACCCCTTTAAACTAGCAAAAGTGGATTCGGACACACCCTGAGTGCACTTGTGCTTTATTCCATGCACTTTGATCGTGAAAATATGGCCCAAACGGACAGTTCACCCAAAATTAAAAATTCTGTCATCATTTACTCACCCTTAAATTGTTCCAAGTCTGTATAAACGTCTTTGTTTTCCGATGAACACAGAGAAAGATATTTGGAAGAATGCTTGTAACCAAACAGTTCTGGTCCACAATCGACTACCATTTGTTTGGTTTGTTTGGTTACCAACTTACGAAATATCTTTTATGTTCTGTAGAAGAAAGAATGTCATACAGGTTTGAAATGACAAGAGGGTGGGTAAATTATGACAGAAATTTCATTTTAGGGTGAACTGTCGCTTTAAAAAACATTGGAAAAATAAGTTAGTTTGGAGATTTTGCATAATTTGTTTGCATCACTGGGTACAAAAACTGTAGTATATGTACTATACTGTACTATAAAAAAGTATAATTGGATTTCTAGACCACACTGGTTTGAACATATGAGCGAGATATAGAAACAATGAGATCAGATTAGATTAAAGCAAACAAATGGATATTCCCGTCATAGAGGAGAGGAGGGGTGGTCTGCGGTTTTGGTTTTGCATAATACGTGAGTGAGAGAATTTGCCATTTGCTTTATTTGTTTGTGCGAGAGTATATATGTTGCCTCGGAAACAAACTAACGCCAGATTACCTCCGCAACAGGAACGTGTATAAGGACTACAGGCATCTGGAGCTGGCCTGTGACACGCAGGAGGAGGTGGACAGCTGGAAGGCATCTCTGCTGAGAGCCGGGGTCTACCCAGAGAAAACCACTGTAAGCATGTAGAGAGAAATCCTGTTTCCTACACCTTAAACTTTTCAAGAATAAAGGTTTTCAGTTCATGAAAAAATGAAATCTCCACCATCTATATACTTTAAAAAAGGCTGATCTGTAGAATCTTGATTCAGACCTTTTTGATCTCAAAGGACTGACTCAAGAGTTCTTCATGGCTCATGATAGCTCAAGTGGAGGAAGTTTTTTTTTTAAGAATCTAGAGACCATCTTTTCAGTACAAGCTGAAGAAAGGCACCCTGTGAGCTGTATTTGGACCTAATGACCCCAGCGGTCTTTAGCTGCTCATTTTGCTGAAGTTCTCGCTCCTGTGTGTGTGCTTGCGGCTGTGGGTTTCATGGTGGCTCTGCTCTGGGGTCAGGAGCTCTGCTGCATTCCTCAGCTCTTGTGTCACACCATAGAGGATCAGGGAGGGAGGGGCTCTGAGCTCTGTTTCTAATCAGCTCCCTCGCGCTTTTTTCACCATCCCCTCAGCCCGCTCCTCTGTTTCTATGTGTGCTTTGGAGCAACATGTTGAGTGATGTCACAGGTCTGTCAGGGTTTCCCATAATTCGCTTTGACACAAGTCTACCACACCCCCACAGACACTCACAGAAGAACAAGTCAAGGTTTCGAACGCTTCCCGTCCCAACACCAACACGTCTTTTTTTGTGTCTTGATCATTTTATGCATTTGTAATTGCAATGCATTAATAATTTTTCAAAGCTGGTAGCATTTGTATGATTCAGATATTTCCACATCATCACCAGTGGCGTGTGGTGGACTTCTGAAATGAGAATGCAATGTTCTTTCTCTGGGAAAATATATTTTATAGAGTATACTTTGGACAGCTGTTTCGTATATTTGGGACTCAACATTCTTAAGTATCGTTAAGCAATTTTTAGTGCCGTTTAAATAATATCACATGATCTATCAAACAAACATTACAAATACATTGGTACAGAATTGTGAGACATCCCAGTGGTGTTGTAAGAAATTTTAGCACTGTACGTGTACTATAATATCTGAAGGAGAGCTAAAGGAAGCAAAAGAGACTCGCTGCCTCTTATCCTTCTTAAAAACAGCTGTCATACTCATCTGTCTGCTTTCTTATTGGTCAGGTGGACGGTGAGAGTTCAAGCCAGGCTGAGAGCTTCTCAATGGACCCTCAATTAGAGCGTCAGGTCGAGACTATCCGGAACCTTGTGGACTCATACATGACCATCGTCTATAAAGGCATCCGAGACCTGATGCCTAAGACCATCATGCACCTCGTCATCAATAATGTCTGTATTGTATCTTTTGCACCCTCATATCAACTGCTATTTTTTTTTTAACTTCGGGCTGAGCGATACAAATATACATCTTAAAGAAATATTTTACCCCCAAATTTTTAAATCTGTAGAAATGTAGTCCTTTTGCTTAACAAATTTCAGTAACCAAACCGATCTCATGGGGGATTGACTCTCATAGTATTTATTTTTCCCTGCAGTAAATGGGGAATGAGATGTGTTTGGTTACTGACATTCTTCCAAATCTGTTCCTTTGTGTTCAGAAGAAACAAAGAAATGTATACATGTTGTAAATGATGAAAGAATTAAAATTTTTGAGTGAACTAGCCCTTTAATATCTCATCAATTTTTAAAGATAAACAATAAACACCTCATATCTTTGGTTTTGCTCCTAGTTTAAAAATGTAAAGATAAAAAGTGTACAAAATAGTGCAAGAACACAGTAAAAAATTATTAAGTCACATAAATGCTGCTCCCCCTTGTCTGGACGAGGAGTGATATTGCTTGATTGTGTCGTTTTTTGCTTATGAATCTGTTTTCAACAAATTAAGTATTCTGTAATTTTATATGACAAAAATTTTCTGATAATATCTATTATGCGATATATTGCCAAGCTCTTTTTAACATTAAATAATTATTAATCTTAACAATCACTATATAATTTAAAACCTTTTATGCTCATATGCTTTTGGTTTTGGTTATTTTCAGACTTGAACCTGCTCAGAAAGAAATCTTATGGGAATACAGTGCATTGTAAGGAATATGTCACAAAAAAAGATGTGCGTTCAGTTTTAAGTGTGACTTTTTTATGCTTTCGTCACTTTAGAATTATAAGATTCTATAAATTATTCACATATTATTATTCTGAGACAGCTTATTTACAATATGCTATGAATGTTTTTTGAATTGTGTACATTTTGGGACTTTATAAAGAAAAAAACAAACGGTTCAAAATCAAATTATAATTTGATACTATAAGGTTCTACCTACAAGCTAATCAGCACTTTGAATGCACACAAGAGGACCAATCAGGATCAGCTATTTTTTATCAAGTGTCTCAGTGACAGTAGGAAATATCTTAGTAGGCTATTAACGCAAAACAATTTTTTCAAAGAAACCTAAAGCTTGACTTATTTTATTGATACTCTTGTCAATGAGAGCATTTGTTGATTAATTATTTTTTATATTTAGCTATAGACACAGTACTAGCCATCAGCGCTAACTCTTATCTTCCTAATTCCTATGTCCACCCTCATAAAGCAAATAATGCCTTAAATTTTACAATATTTAACCTAAAGACCAAATAGTCAACAATGTCAACAGTCTCAATTACTAGGGATGCACCAGTATCGGTATCAGGCCCATGTACTCATGCTCATGTACTCAGCTTTATGTGCAATGTAATAAACAAACTACTGTATGTCTTCAGAGGTTTATAAAGACCTTACAAAATGAAGCGTTATGTTTTATTTACCTTAGAATGAGCTATTTCTCTCAAGAGACACAGCAGGTCCCCTTGAATGGAATTCACCCTTTAGTTTTTACAGTAGCCCTAAACGGACAAACTGCTCTAAAGAACCTGTTTCGTAAATGTGTTATCTGCATCAGCAAAGAGGCGAAAACGCAACGACATCTTATTCCTGTGTCAGCCACTGTAGTACTTTCGCAAGGGAGGGTTGGCGTGAGCCATTGGTTGCAATTTGCAACCTCACCACTAGATTTCATACACTGGACCTTTAAGTCCAGTGTATGGACTATATTCTTTCACTTTTGAAAGTATATTCTTTCACTTTTGCATCTATAGGTGAAGGAGTTTATCCAATCTGAGTTGCTTGCTCAGCTGTACTCTTCAGGAGATCAATACTCTTTGATGGATGAATCCCCTGAACAGGCCCTGCGTCGAGAAGAGGTGCTGCGTACCCACGTCGCCCTGAAGGAGGCGCTAAACATCATTACCGACATCTCAACCTCCACCATCTCCACCCCATTGCCACCACCCGTAGATAACTCCTGGCTGCACGGTAGCTCCACGCTGCACCGAAGGTACAACTTCTTTCAAATGACCTTCAGTGTCTCAATTCGCCACGTCATATCTTTACCTCATCTATCAGTGCTAAGTATTCACTTTGAGCTGCAACTATTAAGTGTTCTGGCACATTATTTAATGGTGGGACGACGATACTCACAACCGTCCAATCATCAAGGTTCTTATCGAAAATTCGAAGCATCAGAGAATTGTGTTCCAGGGTTGGAAAATCTGGGAAAAGTCAAATAAAACTGTCAAACATACATTTAAAACATATAAGCCGTGAATTGTGCTTTTAAATAATTTCTTTGCACTGAATCGATGCAAACTGGTTAAATGAATTTAAACGAGTCCGAAACAAAATAACAAAAACATATCTTATCCAGTGATCACAGTGACTCCAAAGTAAAGGAAAAGTAGTAGTAATTCATTCGGGAACCCTGAATCACCATTTTGGAAGAAAATGAAATGTCATTGAAAAGCCAACAATTGAGTTTTCCAAAAGCCACTTTTGCGCTTTTTTTCTCTCTCAGGTCTCCTCAGGGTTATAGTGTCCCTAAGAAGCATCCCGCACCAGCTGCTCCTCCTCCACCAAACCACTCAGAAACGTCCACCCCTCCTTTTTCCAACAGCACAAACACCAGTACTACCAGTCGTCCCAAACGAATTCCTCCCAGCGTTCCCAGGTAAACCATCTCTTCATACATCCGCCTTCAAACTGACCTTTGATTATGCTAGCTGCTTTAGCCCATGGTCCATTCCTTGGTCTTGGTCCATTCCAAGCACAATTTTGGCACGACTTAACCATGACATGAGTCATCAAACTTATGTTTATCTACTGCATGAAAGGGAATTTAACGTAAGTGTTCCTTCCATCCACAACACAGCTGAAAAAACTCTAAATGAATCAAGTGCCCAGTGACTATAGGGCTGGAACTCGGGGCTCTGTTAATACATTTCAGTTAACCATTTTGATAGCTCCAAGGAGGAAAGCATTGGAGAAATGTTGGTTTTCACCTTTTCTGGGTTTTATGCGTTACATGTTGTTGGAAACCATGTGTGACCACAAACCATCTGTCCTTCTGCTACCTTCCAGTTCTCCAAGGGAGTTTCTTCTTATAGAACATTATAATTGCAGGAAAATTTGAACAAACAATTAGAACATTTCATATTTATTTTTCTGTTCTTTACGTCTTAAAACACACAATGTTTTTAATGCATCATATTGAAAATCAGTGTGCCTTATACGTGTGAACAATGCAGTTTAAATAAGACTGTCTCCAAATAAACTGTCTAAAATATAAGCAATATGTACATTGAACATTCACAATTTCAACTAATTACATATTTTCAATGTGTGATATGATCAATCATATTTTTCATAAATAATCAAAATAAATACATAATAAATGACAGCCCTTAAACTTAAGACTTCAAGGCAGCATGGAGCACAACAGGCATATGTTCAAGAAAAAAAGCTCAGTTTCTTCTATTATAACTTCCAAATGTTGGGATTTATGCTCTTACCGAACACAACTAATAAGACCCTTGGTATCCTGAGAGTAAGGCTTGTTCTTGGACCTGTACTTAGGATTAGTCTCAAAGCTGCGAACTCAGTGACCCGAACTCATGACATATACAGCACCTACCTTTACATGCATGATGGATGAGACCACGTGCTCACTCGTACCAAAACTACACAACTAGATCACAGACACTATCGTCTACACCTACCATAAACATATGGCTCTGAGTGTAAAGGAAAAAAGAGCCGTTTGGCTTCCACAGATGTAGGCACTCATTCACACATGCAAACACATTTACTCTGAGTGTTTAAACCACACCTACAAACACATGTACATCAAGGTGCAGGAAAAACAAGTTGTACTAAATTCTCAAGGAGTGTCTGGATAAGTATATTATGGAAAAATAGTATAAAATATAAAATAGTAAAAAAAAAAAATATTTATAATGGAAAACATCATTGGTAGTATTATTATTTATTTATTTTTGAGAGTTGTAAAAATGTGAATTTCAGAAATGAAAATGCACTGGGAGAAAGGGGGACTATAGGCTCTACATAAAACAGCAGATATCGTCTGGTAGGCCGTGATTTTGTAACATCACACAGTTTCACGTTCAGTGTTTGCTTATGAATGGAAACTGAGTAAGAACACAGTGTTAATGATCCCTAAAATAGGCTTCACTTCCTATATGCAAACCATGCTTTGTGCAAAATCAACTTTATGACCCAGAAGGTTCTTCGCGAGACTCAGTTGAGATGGGCGGGGGTCCACTGGAAGTATTTCTCATATTTGATTTGTAGTACAGATGGTCTCTCTTTCTAGCTCTTGTGTCGTTTCCATTTCAATGCCGAATCACCAGAGACTTCTCGAGTGTCTTACAGTTGTTTGACTGTTGTGTTGTGTGGATTTCTGGTATGTTTCATATTTCACATGAGTAAGAATAAAGGAGCAAGACTTCATCGAAGGAGAGTTGAACGAGAGTTATAGTCAACTTACTGTTCAGACTCCCATAGCAGTCTCCCATGGTCCTTTGTCACCATTCCAGTGGTGTTTAATTCAAACCCTCAACTTCTCCCAGTTTTGATCTCTCTTTCATTCCTTTCCTCGATTTTTGGCCCATTTGTCATTTCTGCCTCATTTCCATTTGTGTTAAGAAATGGTTCTGTTTGGACCTCCACCCATTTCCCCTCCTCCCTCGCCTTCTCCCGTCGCCCCTTCAGTTCTCCCACTCACTTTTTCACATTTCCTCTCACAATCACTCATCCCCACTCTCCAACTTTCCCTCTCTTTCCTTCGACCCCATACCCCCCTTTTCTCTCCTGCAGAACTCATTTGAACCTTTTCACGGTTGTGCCGTTACGTTCAGCGTGACCCGGGCCGACATCACTTTCAGATGTTCATAGAAGTACATAGAATTTTGGATTTCTAAATATTCTAAATGTGTTCTTTTATATTTAATTTAATAATTTCTTGCTTAGTTAACCTACCAGTAAATCCCGGTATTTCCAGGCTGCTTGATCTAGTATGGAGCTTCAAGAATTGTCATGCTTTTCTTTCCATCGTCTCTCTTTCTTTCTGTAAAACCGCATGCACTCGCCGCAGCTCAGGAAAAATAAAAGCTACTCTCTTCTCTTTCCCATCCCAGAGAGCTGCTCCCTCTGCCAGCTCCATTAGAGAGCGAGATTCCTGCATCTCCACAGGGATCTTTCCAGGACCAGTTCGGCAGGAATGCTGGATTCATATTCCCCTCACACATATTCCAACACACACAGATCTCTCGCTTAGAGGTTCTGACAGCTCAGCCTGTCATTGTACCGTGGTAAAACAAAAAAAATCAGATTTTGGGGTCTAAAGGTATAAACATTGTCACTCTTTGGTGCTATGGTACATCTCAACTAGCAGGAGACGGCAACATTAGCTCAACCAGTGGTTTGTGTTTGAGCTGACCAATAATACCAATAAAAAAAATGTTTAGTTCTGTTTGACAATAGTTTTTCATCAATAATATATTATATTTAGTGACTAGTATAACTTTTATGAAAATTCCTTAAGATCTAGAAGAATAAACAAACACCAATAAAAAGACGTTATTTTGAATTTAAAAGATTGAGTTTGAGATTGTCTACAGAATTCTTTTTTTATTAGATGTCACAACTCATACACAGGGTTTGGCATTCATCTGTGACTAATCTAAATAATGTTTTTTTTTGTTCGTTTCTGCACTGTAGATTTGATCTGGCCATTTGCGTTCATTTAAACTTTCATTTTCACAAAACAAAACACACTGGCAATTGTAAACACATGCAGCCATCTGAAGCAGGGGGGTTTATGGGAGATTGTTGATATTAGCTGAATTGGCAGAGTTGTGATCGCTGACCTCTGCGTGTCCGTTCTAAAAACTGGGGTTATGTCTAATGTGTTTCAGGAGACAACCACCGGCAGTACCCACTCAACAGACACACTGAGACCCCCACACCATCATCAAGCCCACATTTGAGGGAAAAATGCTCCAACTACAGGATCTGCTTGAATTTGCATTAAGCTACCTTCAAGAAAACCTGACACTCATCCTTTGTCATAGTTGGAAACATTTCTGTAAATGCAGACCAGTTCTGAATCTTTGCTTTTGACAGATTGTGAATAATTCTGCTTTTAGTGGGCGACTTTGAACATTATGCTGTAATGCTGGAAAGCTTGTTCCCGTTTTGTACATATGTTTTTGTTTGTTGGGTTCAACATTCTTTGTGCAGTTTTGCAATGATTATATCGAGTGTGTTTAATCCCGGTGCTTTAACAGGCTTAAATAAAACATTTTTTTAAATACTGTGTGCTTGAGAAATTGTGCATTTTCCTGCAATTAAATAACTATTGAGACTTGGAGGAATTTAATAAAAAGTCATGTAACATCCTGCACTGTTTATGTGAATAACAAAATCTAAACTTACATGCTTAAATACTCTATATGATTTACAAAATGTTTCCATTTAATTTGCCATTACTATTTCAAAATTCTTTATTGTGATTGGTCATATTATGCAGTTTGTTCATACTTTATACATAACTTGAAGAATGGCAGAAACGTGCAGTAATGTCCTCTGCATGTAACAATGGTTAGCATTGCAGAAATACCTGGACTTATATGTGACTGACACCTTGTGGACAACAATTTGTCCGCAATGATTTGTGTCCTTTTGAACAGTTTTTCAAAATAAAAACATTGGTCCTTAAGCACTTTTTTAACACTAAAAACAATTATGTATAAGCAACATTAAAGACTTTATTTATACATACATAAATACATCACAAATGGTCTACAAACAATTTCTTCATAAAAAATTCGAACAATAGCATCGTTTTAAAACGGGATTGATTTGAACACTGTACGTGTAACTAATAACTATATTCTTTAAATCATTTTTAAAACAGTAGACAACTCCGGAACAAACAATTATATAAATACTGTTAAACTCTTTACAGTTCCCTACTGTTAATTTAACCAATTTAGACAAGTCTCATAAAATAAAACATCTCTGGGTCATACTGCACTTTTCCCCAAAACCTCATATACAAAACAGAAAATCAAAAAGACATTTGAGCATTATGTTGTATTTTTTTATCATGCTATAGAAATTCAGTTAACAAACACTATTTCAGTAATGAGAATCTATTTACAATCCCAAATGAAAATAATTAAACTGCATTTAAATAAAAAGCCAATAAAAAGTTGTCCTGTTCCTATAAAGGCCTTTACATGAAAAGTTTGTGTGCAAAAACAAAAATGTTCAAAATTCATTTGTTATCATGTTTTGGAATTCACAGTAAAAAAAACATGAGTTTTGCTAAAGAACTCTTCAAATGTCCGTCATGCAAAATATGAGTTGATAATGTGACCCGGACAAGCACATTTCACCCATTTAACAATTTGCACACTGTCCTAATCTGACATCTCAGACACACAATTCTAATTCATCCCTGAGTTTGAGAAAAGTGCATGAGTCTTAAAACCAGCCCTCTTTAGGACTGTCAAAAAAACCATCTTAAAATCTTCTGACCCATGCGGTTTCCAGTCTGTATTTTTAGTTCAGGAAGTGGGAGAGATCTTCTCTTATCTCTGCCTCATCCCAGGGACCGTGGATATTGTCCTTATGCCTCTGGAGGTGGACTAGTAACAACGGACACAGTAAAGTGAGTATTAACAGAGCCATAGAAAGAAGCACAGCCCCCTCAGGCCACAGACTACCCACCCCCCCCACTCCACCTAGACACACCAGCCCTGCTGCCCACGGAAAGCTCCATTTCGCCTTCTCACGTATCCGATGCAGCAGACATGGCCAGAGCGCAAATTCCAGAAGAGCACAGCTCAGCATGGTGAAGGTATGCAGGGCACCAGGCAACCGAGACGCCAGGCACACTGACCCGAAAAGGGCCGCGTTGAGGGAAAGGCTGCCAGGTGGGCTAGGCTGGGCATAGGGGAAGGACACCAAGTGGGCTAAGAGCATAACAGCTGACATGGCATAAACAGTATCTGTACTAACAGACTCGGTCAGTGTCTTTAAAACAGGGGAGAACCCAAAGGTAAAAGCCAGGAAGATAGCGGCGCTCTGCAGGTCAGCCAGGCGTGTGCGCTCTCTGACCCCAGCTCCTCCCAGAATCTCGTAGAGTCCGTAGCCCAGCAAAGCACAACCCATGCTGACCAACAACACTGCGGATGGCACCAGGGCACCCTGTTCCATGTAATACCACAATGTGAGAAAGATCGCCACCCACGACACCTGCTGTGCGATCAGTCCTGTCTCTCGCACCACAGACCAGTAACGGTACTGACGGACCCGGATGTTGCGTCGCAGCTCTTCCAAGAAGCGGCTGTCTACGTAGTTGTCTGGGAAAGGCTGCCGCTCGTACAGCACTTTGCGCCACGGGACAGCCGCCGGAATACCGGGACCACTGTCTGCACCCATCACCTTTTAAAATACAATTACATCAGAATTAAAAAAATAAAATTAAAAGAGACCCACGCCAAATGACACGCCAGATAATGTAAGTTAACCCATTGAATGGCAGTCACAAAGCTGTCAGACTGGATCCATCAATAAAACGAGTTTTGAAATCGACAGACTGAATTTAAAGCATGACTTACATAGCTTAACTAGCTTGACCCAAGATATACCAGACGATGGATAAAACCAAATATACTCTGCTTTACCATTACATGGTTAGGTCAATTTACATGTCCATCACAAAGAGCTCAGATAAACATTAAAATTATCAACTAAACAATAAACGAGGCTAATTCATAGCGAAAACATACATCTATCAACAAGCATACAAACATCAACATTAAAAAGAATAACAGAACCTTACCGAAAATGGATTTCTCTTCCTGCTGTCATGCCATCACATACCCGGAAGTGACATTAGTAAAGACAAAAGTTGGAGAAGTTGACGTGCTAGCCCAAGAGCGCCATCTATGGTCCTGTTGATAAGTCCTCCAAGAAATAGAAGCCAAATGTATATATTGTTTATTTCATTTTTATTTTACTTCACTATAGATAATTTATAATAAATAAGCTTAACATGTTCATATGCATACATATATAGTATTTTCAATATCATTATGCAACATGGAAATGGATTGAACAATATTAAACTAAAAACAAAAACAAAAACAGAGATGTGGGTAAGAAATTAATTTGTAGATCAGTTACAGCATAAATTAAAGTTCTTACGAACGGAAATTGTTTAAGTTGCTATCTTATTTAATGAAGGGGAAACACAGTAGAATCCAGATACATCTAAACATCTTTAAGGAAGACCAGAAACATTGGTTTGTTATTGAAAAATGTACACTTTTGTATATAAATTAAAAAAAAATTAATTCACAATAAAATAAACATTGTGCTTAGTAGAGTCAGAATAATAATATCCCAAAATAAAATCTTTAAGTTATCGACAAACCATTCTCAATATTCTCATTGATAAATGCGCTAATATCCTTCCAAAAAAAATCTGCATGACAGGACCAAAATAATTTAAAAATACTGTTTCTTAGCCAACTCTACAAAATTAACTTATTGTATCAGTATCATTTTTATATTTCACCATGAAGTGCCGTGAAATCACGTCAACCCTGCTGTCGTAATCTCTGTAGATCATACGTAACTCTTTCTTAATAAAAAATAAATAGCTTATATTAATAACTTATATAAACCCTTTAACGATAACTTATATTAACCCTTTAAAAAATAAGTATCAATGAGCATGTAAAGAACAAAATAATTTAAGACAATGGTATGCTTAAAATGTTAGGTCTATTTCACATATTTATTTCACTTATTAAAATAAATTTTACAATCGTCAGCTTATAGCGTCAAATGCGTTTTTCATTTACTGCCAGCAGGTGGCGACAAAGCCTTAAAATTCAACAAAAATACACAAGGATTCTGTAAAGTAGCACCAAATACTGTGCTTAATGATGCATTCTGTTTCAAACAGGAGATCAAATCTTCACAAAGTCTAACCTGACTTGTTAATTTAAGATTTCTTTAAAATCAACTATTACAAATTCAGAATTATATGACAGAGCAAATAAGTCTAATTCAATTTTCAATATTTACTACCGTTTTAACACTTTTCGTTACCATAAAAGCAGCTCCCCAATGGGCCAAGCAACTCTCAGGGGAAGCTGGTTGTCGTAGAAACAAGACTAAAATAGCCTGACTGTCACTTTCTGAAAGTGCCCAAAAGGTTGAGCCTTGTTCCTTCATCTTTACTGAACAACTCATGCAAGTCTTCCTGTACTGCAGCAGTTTAAAAAGCAGAACTAATTCTCAACATTAAAGAACAACCAAAGAGGAGTCCAATCCCAATGTACAACCCATGCATTTGTTTGGCTGATGTGAGGAGACCCTCTGACATTGAAGCATGGGCGATTGAACTGCTGCTGTCATAACTAGGTCATGAAATCTGTTGCTTGATTCCGAGAGCTTTTTTCCTTACTCCACATTTAACCTGGACCAAAGCCAAACTCTGCTGACCAGTAACTCTTCTTTATGACAGGCTGGCGCTGAGAAGTGCTTATAATGAGTGTGTTAAAGTGATGGTTAACCCCAAAAAAATAATTTTTCATCTCCATATCATTCAAAACCTGCATTTGACACTTTTTGTGGGACACAAAAGAAGATATTTTGAGAATTGTCTCTGTGGTAATGTGTCCATACAATGAAAGTAAATGGGGTCCAATGTTTGGTCACCACTGTTCATTAGAATATCTTGTTTTGTGTGGGTTAGGAAGAAAGAAGGTCATACAGGTTTAAATTTACTTTAGGATAAGTAAATGGGTAAAGAATTTCAATTTTATTTTTAGTGGTAATTCAACCAAAAATGCTGTCATCATTTCAGACTCTTGTCATTTCAAACCGTTTTGACTTTCTTTATTCCGCAGAACACAAGAAATTATTTTGAAGAAAGTTGGAAACCGAGCAGCACTGACCCTCATTTCCTTCTATTGTATGGACACAAAACCAATGCAAGTGAATGGTTTTGTCTAACAACAAATGTCTTGTGTTCTGCAGAAGAAAGTACATCATTCAGGTTTAGCGGATGAGTAAATGATTTTCATTTTTGGCTCGAGTATCCCTTTAAGTGTGATTCCAATAATAAAATCGTTATAGCATGTTAGGTGCATTAAGAGTTTCTATTCCCATGATCAACAACAAAACGGCCACATCCTGTGGTTAACATACAAAAACACATTCAAACGGTCAGTATTTTAATCAGGCCTTACTTATCAACAAACATTTCACATACGTTTCATTTCAAAATAGTAAGCTTGTTTATTACCACAACCTGGCTGCATATCAGTGTATTTTTATCAGTGCCTGAAAATTCAGTAACAACACTTTGTACAGGTAACAAGTCAATGAGGATTTTAAATCTATAAAACACCATACAAAAACGCAAAACTATTCATCTCTGATAGCCTAATTATATATTTAAAAAACATCTAAGAGGTCATAAACCTGATGAGATCTCTGTTACACATAGCAGCATCTTAAAGAACAACTTCAATGTCCCGTTTTATCAAAGTATCACTGAGTGCTTGGCTCAAGTAGAAAATGATTGTCTTCATTAAAACAAGGCAAGATGGATATAAAAGGTGGGAAGGAGGGCTGAGGATAAGAGAAGCTCCAGCCATCGCCATGCCAAGACACTTTGATGAGAAATCCGAGAAGGAAGCACAATATAGTAAGTTAGAGAGGTGCATCTTTCAGTCAGTAACAGGAAGCCAAGGTTATGTGGGTGTTTTCCTCTTGTCATCAAAAAGGCTGCGTAGTAGGTAGACCTGCACCCCAGATACAATCACCATGAGGACAAGGTTGGTACAGGACCACAGGTTTACCCGTTCATAGTTGCTTTCTTGTAGGTTGCGGTCACGTGCTTCGAATGCTCTCAGCACCGTCTGGATCTGAAGACTCTTGCCCATGCGAGCTTTCACGCTGTTGATGGTGTCCTACAAAGAAAACGTTCAATCTAATGAGTTTTTTTATAGTCAAGGCAGAAATATAGGGGAGACCATAAAAAGTGTTTCAAACTAATCCTTCAAAGAAATTATATGGCTTCAAAGTCCCACAGAAATATAAAACAAAAAGTATTAAGGTGATAAAATATTGAAAGCAATATCGTACATGCAGTCTGACAAGAATGGCTAAATGGACAAAGAGCTGGCAGGTTAACAAAGTGAACTCAAACACTTTGACCCAATAGGAACGCATGATTTCCTACACGGCTTCGATTTTAGTTCGTAAACATCCTGTTTGTTTCCTTATATGGCATTAATGTAGAATTAGTTTATATACACGCAAGACATTTTCAGCTTATTAATGTCTACTGGCCCCCTGCTCGTTCATAATTGTGTCATTTTAAATGCTAGTAGTGTCACTTTATTTCCACCAGTGCTGCCATTGCATGCTGGGAGTTGGAAGCTTCTGGGTCTAGAAAAGCTTAAGAATAAGAGACCCTATGACTATATTAATAATGGGCCATTGTTGATTAAGTAGCAAATCCATTTGTGCCCCCATGGGCATGCAGGTCTGAAACAAGGTGTGTCCAGGTGCATTGTGGGTGCATTGCTATTTTGAGGCAACAGAAATGGTCTAAAGTCATTGGCGCAATATATTTTTAGTTATTTAAAGAGCGCGTTAGTAATGTGCGCCTAAAGGCAGGTGCACAGCGCATGTACACCGCTTATTTTTCACAGAGGGATGCGCAGCAGCACACAATAATGCCACTTATTATGAATACATTTATTAAAATGTAAAAGATTATTATTGTGGATATAAAGAAAAAAATCCGGCTTGTCCTGTAGATGGTCTGCTTGCGGGCTGTCTTTCAGGAGAAGTGTCCAATCTTTGCTCTGGCAAATTCTGCCATTTAAATAGCGAATCCGCAATCCCGCAAGCACAACTGGCTCTTGATGGGAATGGGAGATGAGACTCTGATTGGTTTACTGCATGTTTTGCACCAAAACACAACCAAGACTAATTGAGAGAATAGGGACAACCTTTTAGACCATTAAACCCGTACTTAAAGAAGCAAAAGTGGATTCGGACGCGCCCTAAGTTCACTTGCGACTTATGCTTTAGACCATGTGCTTAGATCATTAAAATGAGGCACAATATACCGTATTTCCTTGTTGTAGCACTCACAGACACATAGAGTCTTACCATAATATCTTCCAGTTTCATATCCAGAAGGTCTGTTCCCTGTACATATGCTTTCCAGTCCTCAGAATCCTCTCTGTCATCCATATTGTCCAATATCAACTCAAAGAAGATTATTTTCTCAGAAACAGCACTAAATGTGTTATCAAAACAGAACATGTAGTCGCCCTCTTCTGTTTCAACTCTAAAGTGAACCAGTCAGAAAATTGAAAAGAAAGTACACACACAATTATTAGAGAGGAAGGCGCTTTACAGTCTATGTGTGATTATAAAAGCATCTGCTTGCTTACGTGTGAACCCCATCAGACTTCCTGTAGTCCGAGGCCAGAATGTGACCATTGGGTGCATGCAACTGAAAATCAACATCTAGACTTGCTCCATCCAGAACCTGAAATACAACACGAAGACACATGGGTAATTCCCAGAAAATGTCAACCTCGCCATGAAAAACGAAAGTTTTTAACAAAGGTTTTTACAGCACGGATAACAACATTTGGTTATTCAATTACCAATGTTTGGTCTCCAAGTTTCTAAAGCATTTGTTTTATTTTAAGTGAATGATTTTTCATAGGTTTTCCATACTGCCATTTTAAGGATTTTCACATCCATAATAACTGTACATATTTCTAATAAATGGACACATGGAAATTTTAATAAAGTAGCTATTTTATGTTCTGTGAAGAGGCATCCCTTCACCATTTGTTTGGTATAATTGCTTCAGGTTTGCGCATTATAATTCACAGAAATCATACAAAGTTTGTTGTTCCCGAAACACCTTTTCAACTTTTTGTCACATTATGCCTAATGGATATTTATTTCCCGTTTTAAAATAGAAAACTTGTGGATAGACTGATATTTCCATGCTTTTAAACTCTATCAACAAGCGTTCAGTAAAATATAAATAAAGGGTTCAGAATATTGGTAACAAATACATTCCCTGAGCGTTTTTATATCACATCCATCGTTTATATATCACATCCATAATGCTGGAATTGCCTAAAAGCATTACCTTTTATAAAGAATCATTATGGGGGTTAGTTTTTCGGAAAGAGACGATCATCATTACTCAAGTCAAGGAAATAACAGTCCTTTGGGTGTTTTTTTTCCCGTTTGTTTTTAACTTGACCTTTAGCTTCATAAAAACATCACTATTGCAGCTTGTTTTGTAACCAGCATCTTAAGATGAATGATCTGCTATATTTACATGTTTTACATCCAAGGGACTAGATCTAAACCTTCTTGACTTTCAATGCCACAACAATATTTAAAGATAAAGAAATATCTTTAAATATCTTGATTCTATGCTGTTTAAGCCTATTTAGAGGAATTATTGCAAAAATCACTTCAAGTCATCTTAAGTCTCCATTGAAAGTCTTTTGAGGGCCCTAGTGGACCCCCGCCCCCAGGGACAGAAACACGAATTTTTAATCTAAATGTGGGACACCTTTAAAATGTGAATTTTTCGTAAGGTTTAAATGTCTTGAATCGGGTTTGCACTTCGTGTAAATTATTTGAACGGGTGGAGCTTTACAGTATCTTTTACTATAATCAGCTGTAAAATATTTTGATGTACCTGATACTCGATTTCCAGTGAAGCGTCTTTCTTCATACTCTGGTAGAAGCACTCTTTACGTCCGGCGGGTAAATGAAATGTAAAATCACTGTCAAGAGACTGAGAAAAAGTGCTAATTGCGGACACACACAGGGATAAAAACGCCACAAACACTCTAAACACATCCATGTTACGCTGCTTCTAACTACACATCTAAAAAAAACTTCAGAAACTTCAGTAAACTTCAGAAGCAGCTGCTTAGGACAGCTCACCAAAACGAGTTGGGAATGTTGTAACTTCAGGACCCCGCCACATTATAGTGATGATATTATTCAGTACGAAGCTTAACACCTCTTTTAATTTATGGATTATTTATTATTTCTATAAAACTACGGACCATGGATGTTATTACTTTTACGGTCAAGGATGCATTTAATATTCACGTTCGTTAAAAACATGAACAGGCATGTTACGCGATGTACTGAAATGATGCATTGTGGGATATGAAGTTTTTGAAGCGCGTATAGTTGACTTCGAGAGTACTTTCCAGTACGTCACACAGTGATGAAGTGCATACCGCGTAAGAAAAAGGCAATTATGTGTTCATATTTTTAATGCAAAACCAGGTATAACATACATTTTATTGACAACGTAGACCAAATACCAGTTGTGAATTTTTAAATGTATTATTCTATAAATATGATTATTTTGTGTGTGGCCAAAAACTGTCGTGTCTGAAACGCTATCTTTGACAATATTTACCATCTTTGAGAGCTATTCCATTGCTAAACAGGAATTTACTTCCCGCATCATACTGGAATTGACAGTTTTGTGAACAGCTCCCTCTTTAAAACCCCATACATTCAAGTAACAGTTAAATGTCTTCAAATTTGAAATATAATTGTATCTGTTATTCTACACTACAAATGATCTGGCACATGATCATTTTATGCCTGTTATCATTTAGGTGACGCGTCGGTTGACAAAACTTCCAACTCATCTGTCTTTTGAAAAGGGGCGGGGCCAACTGTTATACTCTATTCCTATTTGCTGATGGAGGGGCAGCAGGAGTGGTAAGCGCTGGCCAGCTAAAGTAACAGCAGTATACGACGACGGAAAGAGTCAGTCAACGACTACCAGCGGGGGTTCAACACACAAAAACTACTCAAGTGTGTGTTCTTTACATTGAAACACACCCCTTTGCTTTTACACAGTTGAAAACAATTAGCATTATTAGGTGGCCTAGGCCGTCGGTATTATAGGAGAACAGATAAAAAGCGAGGATGTTGGTCCCCGCGGGAAGATAATGAAGAAGCTGCGCGTGTTGTTGCTGTGCGCCGTTTTAGCTCTCCTGTGCTGGTAAGTCCAAATATTACATTTAGTAAAAGTATACTATGATATCTATACTCATGAAGCTGAACAATAAAACAGTAATATGTTGACAGAGACACAACGTATGGATCTTTCTCTCGTGATAGCTTCATGCTAGAATGCTAACGTTAGTTCAGTATCCTCGGAGGTGGGATGTGTTTATGAGCATTGGGTTATGACAGTGTGAACAATATGAGCCAAAAGATTTATATAGAATTTGTATGTAAAGAGGGTTTACCATCACACAAATGCGTTGCCATCCTGTGCATACGCGCTGGACCATGAACGTTTGTAACGTCACGTATGTAACGCCATTTGTTGATGAATGGGGTCCAGACAGTACACAACAACCAACCATGTATTTCATGAGGAAGGTAGACTTACCACTGTTGTGTGTAATCCATTGTTAAGCTATTTGAATGCTTTATTTGTGTTTTAAGATTTTAGGCGTGATATTTTTTTATTAAACAGCTGTCTGGATAGTTACCCAGTGGAAGTTTGAGTGGCACATCAAAGCATTTCATATAACCTGTCGATGGTAATTTTTGTTTTGGTATGTGGCTTTTTTGTACTTACCATCTCTGCCAGGTTTATGTTGCTTTCACAGTGGACAGGTGGCAGATTAGAGCTTATCATATCTTGAACTTGACACGGGGTGCTAATACATGTCTCAGACCTGTTGTGAGACACAAGAAAGCAGTAAAACCCTGAGTCAGCCAGCCATCCTATTTGAATTGAGGACTTAAATAACGGCTGGTTGAGAAACGCACTCTAATTTTTGTAAAAGCTTTTAGACTGACTTTGTGTAACTGTTTTAGATTGACATTTTGTGTGCAGTCTAAATGTGTAACCGAAAAATGCTCTCATTTTTTGTTTTATGCGAAGCTGAATAGGATTTTTGTAAAGCTGTCTTTTGTAGGGCTGCTCGATTATGACAAAAATCAAAATCACGATTATTTTGGCCAATATTAAGATCACGGTTATTTAACACGATTGTGTTTTTTGTACTTGTTGAAGGCCAAAATTGACAATTACGATTAAGTTTCGAGCAATTGCACAGCCGTACTTTGTAGTTTATAACCCACAGCTCATGTCTGCAACTCTTGTTTTGTTTAATAAAAAAATTCAGGAGTAAGCTGCCTGGATGGAGCATCAAACACATTTTTTCTGTGTAATATGATGATTAAATGTTATATTTAGCAAGAACAAATGTAGGGTGAGTCAAAAAGCTAAGTCGCCTAGGAGTTGACGCAAGTTTTAAAATATTAAAAGAAAGATTATTAAGAGATCGGATAATTGGATGGACGGATAAATTGTGCACAATTAATAATATCACAATTACTATACAATTCTTTAAAAATTGTATATCGATATATGGAAGATAAGAATGCAAAACTGATTGAATTAAGGATTTTTTAATGCTCAATACTTTTTCTTGCGATCTAAAGTAAAAAAAAGCACCTCTGCTTCTTATTAAGCATTTAGGCCTTCACAGAATCAATCTGTTTTTCAAAATATAAAACAACCAATCGTTTTTTAAACAAGCAGTTAAAATTGGAGGTTTAGAAAAGAAAAGTGGGACACTAAAGGTAGACATGACATGAAATCTGAAGAATATCTTGATCTATCTTCACATTATTATGAAAAGGTGGCTCCACAAGGTAATCTCTCAACAACTCAATGTCGGTTGGTTTTAGAGAATTTACAAGTTCAATCAGATTTGGCATATTTAAACTGGATGTCATGTGATATTAAATTTGAATGATCATACAGTATGTGTGTTTGCAGGAACACACATGAGTTTCCCTGTTATTCTCTTTTGGATCAAAAATTGTGGACTTTGTACTTCTATATTATAAGTTCTGTATTATAGTTTTTTATTGTGTTTTGTAATATAACAGCCAGGTACGTTTATTTTTCATAATTTAACAAGCTGAATTAATTTCTTGATTTTGTGTTGTTTAATTTGGAATATTTCTCTATAATGATCAACAACAATCCAACAAATGTTTTTGTATAAACCATACCTGATTGTCTGAAGCTAAAATGCAGGGAAATCCACACGCACAGTCCTTTTTCAAATGTGGAAAGAAAAGTTTAACAGAACAGACACCATTTCAATGCACTCTGTTCTAGTGCTTGATCTTGCCGTAAAGTTTAACTTCAGTTAGGAGAATTTTGAGAGCACTCCATATAATGTATGGCTTGGTTCGTGGTCGGTTTAATCAAATCTTCCACTATTTTATATAGGGACGTGAAAAACAGATTGTTTAGTGTTCAGCTAGAGCAGCTCATCTGCACATAAAATCATTGGAAAAAGAATGAGAGAGCTAAAATAGTGTGAGACACACAGCCTGCAGTTATGGGCTGGACATAGTGCTGCTTTTGCACATGCTCTTACCCACAGCAAGCCTAACCAAACATTCTTCTCCTATAATTCTTACTTTATTTCCTTGTTTTTATTTCCGAGAACATCTTATTACAGAAGCTGTGAATGTATCATACCGCTGTGACATTTTCATTCATACCTCCTGCACCACAGCAAACTAAGGCCTTGTAAAATTCCTAGTGTAATACAAACATATCTCACTTAGCGCGGGGTCATTAATTAGATTGTGAAAAGAATCAACTCACTAAGGCCACATCCACGCGAAGCCAAGGCTTTACCTATCCGATTTCTTATCATTTTCAATGCGTCTTCTCAAGAAAAATCTGCGCACACATGAAACCACTTAAACAGATTAAAAACGATGTAGTATACAATACTTGCCAAATCAGTGTGTGGCGCTGTAATTCTGTAGCAGAGATGCACTTAAAACGGAGACTAGCATGCGCATACACTTTGTGCGCTTGGCTGATGACATGACCGCTTTAGAAAATATACAGATCGGCTATACAAACGAAAACGAAAGGGTGTTGTTTAGATGTCAAACTGAGACCCAGTTTGAACTAATAGCAGTTCCAGGCTACCAAAACGGCGGAATCGTCTGGACGGAACGCAGATAAGATAAAAAATCTTTACGTATAGCTAAATGTGTCTCTGTTTGGATGGCATCTAAGCATCTCCCATTCTGAACTGCCCATCACCCACCTTGGGTTGGGGGGTGGACTTCTAGGTTTTCCATGAAACACCAAACGATGGTCATTGGATTTCATCTTCTCACTTTTGCCTTGAGTTCACAATGCATAGTTGTGCTTTTCAGCTTTGGGGAAACTTTATTAAGATTTGTTTTTGACAAACACGGGTATGAATTGTTTAAAGATCAGGTAACGCACTCAGTTTCTGCCAATCTGCAAAGTGTACCTTATTTCTGTGTTTAGCTAATGCATATAACGCTATCATTAGCATGTACAGTTATTTCTGGGGTGTTACAGTTTGTTTATCTTGATATTAACTCGGCTTATTTAATTGTTCAATCTATTAACTCTCAAAGTATTTATTTCAAGAACTAAGTTGAGTACTATCTGTATTGTTATATCAAGAATATACGAACACTGTACACTGTATGCCGTGTCAACTAGTCCATGTATAATACTGTTACAAGAGAATTGTAAATGTCTGTTTTCTTACTGGCATCTGCAGAAGGATCAATTCATTTCTAAATACTTTCAATGTTTATGAACTAAATAGATTATTTTATGAAATTGATGATCTAAAGCACAACATGCAGGTTGTCAAACTGGGAGTTTTTATGGCAAGAGTTGTCACTTGCCACTGAGAAACATCCTGCTCCAGGAGCTTGTTGTGGATTAGCGTCTTCGGATACTTCTTCGTCAGACTCGGGCTCAAACTGGTAAGGTAAAATCACTGCTATCTCTACCTACTGTTGCGGGGTAAGAGACACGACACACACACAGTTGCAGTGAAAGCAAGCCCCGGTGGGGAATTTATTAACTAACATAAAAAGGCTTAGTCCAAAAGTTGACTCCCGGGGTGCTCGTACCGTGCTTTCTGCCGCTCCGTGCTCGTGCATGCTAGGAGCACACGGCTTTTATGCCCGGCAGCTTATCGGCGTCAGGTGTACGCAGTCAGCGTTAGCTGCCGGGCCGTTTCCCAGGCTACTCTGATCCTGGATCGGTACCTCGTCACATCCCCCCCCCCAAGCGTCAACCTGGTCTCCGGGCAGCTCGTGCAGGCGCCTCGCTGGAGAACGGACTGTCCGACGGGATGAAAGTGAATGTGAACTCTCACCGAAGCAGCGCTCTCGGACGGCTGGGCAGCGTCCACTGTCGGCTAGGTAGCATCCTCCGGCGGCTGAGCCAAACTCTCTGGCAGCTAGGCCACGCTCTCTGGCGTTTAGGCCGCGCACTCGGGTGGCTAGGCAGCACTCTCCGGTAGCTGGGTAGCTCGGTCGGGTGTCTGGGCAGCGTCCTCTGTCGGCCGGGCAGCATCCTCCGGCGGCTGAGCCAAACTCTCTTGCATCTAGGCCACGCTCACTGGCGTCTAGGCCGTGCATTCAGGTGACTAAGCAGCACTCTCCGGCAGCTGGATGGCTCGGTCGTGGAGCTGGGAAGTGGTGTCTGGTGGCTGGGCAGCTCGGTCGGGCAGCCTGGCAGCTGGGCAGCGCTCGCGGTCGGCTGAGCCGCATTCCTCTGCCGGCTAGGATCTTCCCTGTTCGGCGTCTGCGATCTCACTCTTTCCCCCCTTCGTCGTCCTTGGGTTCCTCCCTCTTGGACCGTGGAGAGAGAGCTTGTCCGTCCTTCTCTGGACACGGAAAACACGGTGGATACGACAGACGATTTAAACGAGTCGGTCTCTTACCTCTATGCCAGCATTCTCCACCACTGTGGCGGGGTAAGGGACACGACACACACACAGTTGCAGTGAAGGCAAGCCCCGGTGGGGAATTTATTAAATAACATAAAAAGGCTTAGTCCAAAAGTTGACTCCCGGGGTGCTCGTGCCGTGCTTTCTGCCACTCCGTGCTCGTGCAGTCTGGTCCTCCGCAATTCTCTCGCTGGTCTCTCACTCAGGGGTAGATAGGACGCAGTGTCGGGCGTTGTAAGAGCCAGGACCCAGAGTGCTAGGAGCACACGGCTTTTATGCGCCGGGCCGTTTCCCAGGCGACGCTGATCCTGGATCGGTACCTCGTCACACTACACATATAATATATATATGACATCGAACCACCTGTAAACCGTAATGATGGTAGGCGTTCCATTTGCGACACACGATGAACGCATTGAATGAATGGTAGCATTGCTGTTATGCAAAATCTCTTGTTGGAAACGTACCCTTTTTTGCCCCATTTGTGAGCAACTGTTTGAGTTTCCATGAACCATAGCATAGCCCTGGGGGAGGGGTCCTATATGCTCCGTATATGACCGAGTATATAGACTCGCACTCTGTGCTCATGTATGTATATTGCTAATGTTATAATTAAATGAAAAATGCACAACAAGAGTTCTGTGTAGTTTGTGACCCTTGCTTAGATTAGTTTGTAAATGGCAGATCTTGTTTGTTTTTTACATATGCAGTAGTAAAGTATGTGACATGTCATGGTAAAGAACTAAATGTTCTACCCTCTATAGGGAACTCAGGTTTATTATGAAAAGACCTTCACCCCTAGCCTAACCCTCTATACAGGCAGGGTCTGACATTTGCACACAATATGGGATAACTGATATTTACCATTAGCATTGATTTATTCTCTAGGTGTTGTAAATGTTTCAGGTAATGAGAAACTAAATGCAGCAACATTATGATTGGTGGGTGTAGTAGGTGTTTTGCTGTGAATCTTTCACATTTCATCACAGATGGAATAAAAAATATCATTGTAATGGGGCTATCAATCATCATTATAAGTCACTTCGTTTTGAACTTTGATACCTTTAAGCTTTACAGCTTTTTATTTATACCTTCAGACTGTCTTCCTCTGTTACAGCTGGGTCAGTGTGACACTTACAATATGACTGAAGGAGACTAATAATGATTCATACCGATAATGCTTTCATTCTGAGCCCTACATAGTAAGCAGTATTAGGTAAGAGAAATTGAATTAGGAAGGCAGCCAGTTAGACTTGAGACGGTACTACATTTTTATGTGGCGGTAATTGATGAAGCTTTTTTTACGGTAGACGTTAGCATCAATGTGATGAAATGCATTACAGAAACAGTAACCGTGTTCGTGTGGTAAGACAAGTTTAATAAATTTTCACTTAGCAACCAATTATAAGAAATAAGTAGAAAGTACAGCTTATTGATAATTTTTTGTCAGGTGTTTAATTAAATGATAAAACATATTTTACTCCATATTGTAGATTAGATTTTAGTTAGTGAACACATTTAATGATGATTAAGCTAAAGATGCCCACTTTACTTTGTGTACATTGGTGTATTTAACATCAAATACATAGGTTACATAATATTCATGCCTTTTATTTAAATGGTAATTTTTACTGACACATTCATTATAAATAATTACCTGTCAGTGTTGTTATGTTATTTACGGATAGCGAGCAGTAGGATTGCTTATAAAGCTTAATAGACATTTCAGAGCAGCACTCTGTGGCAAGATACATAGTGTTGCGTTTCAACTTCAAATCAAAATAATTGTAAGCTGCCACACTCCTATCATCAAAGTGCAGTTTGTAAAATATTTGCAGTAAAATATCCCAAACACACTAAGCTAGTGGTATATATTTTGTTCAGCTGAGTACTTACAATTACCTCGACTACTTGTAAATCATAAGAAAATTGCCATCCTAAAGGGTTACATGGGGCCATGCAGTTTCCTGTTAATGGAGTCACATCCGTGTTCCCCTTTTGTCCCCGCCTTTACTGACGTAGAAACCGCATGACAACAGTGTCATGGACAAATACGGAAGTAGTGTCTAGCAAGCCAAACTTGTTTTGAGCTGTCACTCATTTATGGACCACAATAATTCGCAACAATTATAAAACTTTTCCTCATCTGATAATGTTTTTTCTCGTTCCCTTCTGATTGATGCCCATCACCTGTAAAAGTGTGACGAGATCTCGTGAGACGATATCTCATGAGATTCGGTAGGTCTCGCGAAATCCGACTGGTCTCGCAAGAATGAACAATCCTCAGACAATTGCCACCATGTGGCAACATTTTGGGTTTCCGGTGGAGGTAAAAAACGGCGAAAGAATATAACAGACAAGACAAAGACTTTATGTAAACATTGTAAGAAATCAATACCATACACCTCTGCTAACACGACCACCATGCAGAAACACCTAGAAAATAACCACAGCTCTTTAAAAGCTGCGAAAACGGAGAGCAATTCTGGTCGCATGAAAGGACAAACAACGATAACAAATGCCTTTGCAGCGAAACTTCCAACGTCAAGTGCAAGAGCCACGGCAATAACGAGAGACATTGGCGTTTTTATTGCTGCTGATATGAGGCTATTTTCTGTGGTGGAAAATCTGGGACTTCGGCGACTCATCCATACACTTGAACCAAAGTACGCGATCCCGTCACGCACACATTTCACTCGCACAGTGGTCCCGAGCCTCTACAAAGAGTGCAAGGTAAAAGTTGTTTAAATACAGCCAATATGGTTACTGATATTTGTTCAGGGTTATTTGTTTATTTAAATTTATACTGTTTGTGTTTGTTTATTTTTGTGCATTTACGTGCCTGTGATTTTGTGACAAAATATTTAGCAGTGTTACTGCATTGTTAACTGTTTATTATTACTGCAGTGCATAGTGCATAATATCATTTATTAAAATTATAAACATTTAATTTGTCTCAAAGTCTTTTCTCGTTCTCGTGAACCCAGTCTCGTGTCTCGTCTCGTCTTGTCTTGTGGGATAAGTGTCTCGTCACACCCCTAATCAGCGGTGGAGCTGAAGACAACAGATCCCATCATTCCAAGCTCCTTTTCAGCATCATCAAGCTACGGCATTGTTGTTGTTATCGTGAGCCCTCTAGTGGCGGATCTTGCAAGCTGCACCTTTAACTACATAACTAATGTAAGGTGTGCCCCTAAATTTTTCGCTTGCGCACCTGAAAATTTCAGTCAGGGGCTACAGTGAGCTACAGTCTGAAGCCCTGTTGTAAGCTGCATGTCGAAAAGTAAACGTTTAATTGCAAATTTTTGGTTCACGGCTCACATTATTTATAAGGAATGTTGGTGAGACTTGTTTGTACCAAAATATCAAGAGTGTGATGTATGCACAACTGAGTAAGAGGGCCCTCATGAACAGACAACCGAGCTGTCACACTTTCAGTGGTGTGCCAAGATGTACAGCCCTCTTACGTAAACCCATCCCACAAGGGCTGTTATATTGTTCATGCCTGTACCCACTAGTTGTCATAGAAATCCAACTGTTTTTAGCATGTAGATAATAATGATTATACCCTTGTGGAGGAAAAGTATCTCTGACCATCCCTCAGGCTGATGGGATAAGAGTCAGTTCTGTATTTTAATTGGAAGAGCGTGTTGTAAATCCTCAAGAATTTCATTAGAAAAGTGTATGTCACGGGAAGATGTTAGAATTTCCCTTGATTTCCAGTGCTTGATGATATTCAGTCTGGATAATTAGTCTATGACATAAACACACATAATATTAATGGAGAACATTTCAACTTTTGCAGTGTTAAATGGAAGTGATATATTTACTTCCTTAAAAATAGATGTTTTGTGATTACAAAGGACCCTGTTGACTTGCAAAAAGGTGGTTTCCCACTTACATATTGCTATGATGTATGCTCATTCTCACTTCCTTTTCCTTTAGATGTTTATAACAATAAACTAAAGATAGGCCTATTTGTTGCAAAAGTATGTTTTAAATCATCATCGGTGATGTGCGAACTTGAAGTTCAATGTTTACTACGGGTAGAACGAGATCTCGCGAGATACGATTTGTCTAGAATTCCTAGAACACAATATTTTTACGCAATTTGCATGATGGAGTGCTGGGCTCAAAATTGTGACCGTTTTAGGCATATGTACTGCTTAAATTTAACCTGCGCAACCTCAAAATATAAATGGGAGCATTTGTGTGATTGGACAGTTTGTCGTAGTGCGACCTGTTTTCTTTACTGTACAGAACATGCTAATATCTACTCAAAGTGTGCATTCATATAGACATGATTTTCCATCCCGCTGTGCTAATTTCCCTCCGTTTTGTGCAATTACTGCCTGTCAGTTGAGTTTGAAAAATATTTTGCAGTATTAACATGGTTTATTACTGGATTATATAATTCATTAAAATGGAAGTTTATTAAGCACAAAATGATTTTATAATGCCTACATTTTTTGTTTTTAAGGTGAATAAAATACCTTGTCCCCTATTTATTTCATTGTTTTATTGAGGATTTCTTTAAAAAAGTTAAAGAATCTTGTCTCGTTCTCATGGGATAAGAGTCTCATTACACAAGTTAATATGAGTATTTGGTCAGTCACATCGTATGTACCATTTATCAGTTTTATCTGATGTCTGAATTCTCTGTCTTCACGTATATGTGTGCAGGTGAAACATGAGATGGGTTGGTTTCTTTGTTGCTAGCCGTAATGCCATTGTTTATAGGCATATCCTAGGAAAAAACTTGTTTAAAGGGGTGCTGCAACGACGTGTCATGCATTCTGACTTCTTTACAATGTTAAACGTGCTGTCTTCTCTTGCTTAACATGGTCAACTTGTCAAAAAACGAGTTGGGTGCATTACATAGTATTTCTGTTCTCAACACACTCCCCCAGCGATCATACTGGTTTTGGAAAGTTTTTTTCGAACATATAAAACTGTTTTGTAACAATTTTTCTAAGTCCACTTTCGCATGTGTGCAAGAAAGAGAGAGAGAGCATATGTTCACGAAGTTCAGGTGTTTGTTTGTTCACTGCATTTGTGTGATGAATGTTGATATAAACGGTGGATATAACGCTGGATTTGGAGATCTTTTGAAACTGATAAATGTAGCCCAGTGCTTAAAAATGCCAGACATGAACCGAGTAAAACTGATGACTGTGTTTTGTTGACCATGTGCTTAAGTTCAGCCTACACGCGCCGCATGAGCTGTATGATTTCAGATTTAAATGTTTAGCTGTATCTATCTTTTCATAAATGTGATCAAACTGAATACTCCATATATAGAGATACGACGTACTCTATATTAATATGAGATTGTTAGAAACCCTGTGTGTTAGGGACGCTTTAAATATAGATATTGTGTTTGTCCATTCCTTTGCACTTTCTCATTAAAATTGACCACAAGTATGCCTAGTTGTTATTTGCATTTGATAGCCTGGCTTATCCTCTCTTATGGCTGTGTGTATGCACCAAGTATCTGAGAACGTTCAGTTATAAATTTGTCTTGACTTTCTTTTTGCAGTCCCCATCTGTTCACATTTTTTCTGCAACTGTAAAACCTGTTTTAAGTACTTCCCGTACATGCATGAAACAACATGTCAAACTTCTTAGAATAGTTATTCACAACAACGAAGATTAGGGATAAAGGCTATGAAAGGAGCAAATGTATCATGTACTGGAAAGATTGCAACTTCTGTACGGATCAATTGAGCTCTATCCAGGCCCAGAGACAAATTTTGAGATTAAAATTGCACTGGATTTTATTCTGGGACTGTGAATCTTAAACATCTACTGTGCTAGTCGGCAGAATTCCTTTTCTAGCTGAAGCTTGGCCTACTTTTTGAGAATGCTTTGGTTTTGTGCCCCACAAGCCTGTTGTTCTTCTCCTCCCATGGCAACATTGCTGCATGCACATCTGAATTTTCTAAATCTCTGAGCTACTGGATTCAAATCTCCTAACCCTTCTGCAAAATCTAGCTTTTTTACATTCTCTACACAGGAGTGTTTGTATTTTGAATTGCAGACCACACAGCAAAAAAAAACATTTAATGTGTAGTCATCCAGTGTTGCCTCTTTAGCAGATGCAGTTTATACATGTCTCCTTTTTCCCTTGAAATGTGCCAGATGCTCTCTTCCACTGCCACATAAGCTAGTCAAAGTTCATTTACCGAATTCAAAACAAACTGATATAGATTTCTCCTCCTCATCAGGATATTTGCCTATTCATGCTTTGGCGCATCTGTTATCCTCTGTTTGCATATTTGCTGACTTTTAGCGTAACCATTTGGCACAACTGCATGAAAAACAACCTTTGCATTTGCAAACTTTCCTGGTGATGTGATCAAGTGAGATCAGCACTCATCAATCAGTCCCGGCCATGACTGACGCGGGAACAACAGATACACCCAATAATTATTGTGACATCTTTGAGTTTAAAGTGTGATGTCATCAGAATGGTGTTCAGATAGGGCCCGAGTTGATCTGCTTGTGAGGAATGCAAGAAAATCATTAGATGTAATGTTAAGGCATTTGGGATGAATGGTAGTTATTTGATCCTTGATTTTTGTCTGGCAGATGATAAAATAGAATCTTATCGTTTAGTCTGATTTCACATGAGCCAGCACCCGTCACATCTAGGATTGGGCTGATAGACAATGACATTGTCCATCACCGATGGCCGACAGCCATCAAGATGTTGGGCCGGCATTTTGATTTTCCTGCATGATGTAGTTTTCGTCATCAGGAAGGTCTGAGGTAATCCCCATCTCGTCAGTGACCGCGGACAACATATTCCCAAGACAAATGTTTACAGCTGAGACCACACTGACATTCTCCACATTTGCCGAGCTGGTCCATTTGCGCGTATCCATGGTCGAGTATGACTTGTGACCTGCGCAGTTGACTAATCGCACACGCCCAGACTACACTGGTGGGCTCAAGATCTACTTGTCATGCAGAAATTGTCATTTCATTTACATGAAAACTGGTTGCAAAATACGATTTGGTTGCAGTCTGGAGGCCTGATATAGTTGTTTTCAATGTTAACTGATATCGCCCTGCCCCCCGATGTCTTGTTCATTGCAATGCTTCTCTGTAGGAATTGTCCGATGGTAATTTTGTAGATGTCGCCCAACCCTGCTCACATTATCATCAGAAATGACAGATACTTCAAGATTTCACTTTTTGTTGGCTTAACATTTCATCACACATTTCCTGTGGCTTTCGACTTTAATTCCTTTACTAAATTTAGCCAAGAATGATAACTCGTAATCAAAAGATCTGTCAGGTTCTTAAACAATCCATGATGCACAATTTAACATCCATGCATTGAAATTAGTCCTGGGGGCAAAACATAAAGATATCACTGTTCAACAGTAGCCTCAGTTTACATCATCATCCATTCACGCCCTCCCTTAAGCTAAGAACTGTGACGAATGCAGGCCAGCATGCAGGATTGCATTGAAAACTTGCCCATGGATGCCTTTGTTCATAAAAAGCCCTTCAAATATTTCTTCACATGCGTCATTGTGACCTTCAGGACTGTTCATAGAGGTGACACGCCTCTGAATTAGGGATGTGCACTATGACTAATTCGACAGTCGTTTAAATTAATCAAACTGTTCATATCCAATATTTAATGTAGCTTAAACAGGCATATGTGTTCCACTTTCCTTACGTAATGATCATTAATATTTCTTCATTGGGTGATCCGCCAACCCTGACTGAATCGTTTTAGCGGCTGCAAGAAGTCAAGCGATGAGTATTTGTTTGCTTTGGCTGGTCTGTGCCAATTAATATCAACAATTAAAATATTAAAAACGAATGTTTCATTATTTGTTAATTTTAATGTTGGATGAAAAAAACATTGCTTTTTTAATGACGTCGCAATTTATGTAGCCTACAAGTTATAATTAGGATAGGCCGTTAGCCTTTGAACAAAAAAGATAGCCTACATCATAGCATGTTTTAATTATTTATAAAGCAAAGCAACGCTTGTAAAAAAAAAAAGTTAATAGAAAGCAATGGGCAAAAAGTACAGAACAAGCTATAGAGCACATTTGATCTCGTGTAGAGCGACTGAAAAAGCAGCTAATAAAGCATACTGCCGATATTACCTAATTTATAGAACACGCATAAGCTAAACACTCGAGTCCGCATGTGATTATGATGTTAAGATTATTTTACATGTTCTTGTTGAGGAAATGCAAGCATTATATGCTCGGATGAACGTCAGCTCAAACAATTACACCGTCTAAGTCTCCATGGGCACACAGATAACAGTGCTAAGCGATAATTTATTCAAGCGCTTTTTTGTGATTTACATTATAATCAAAGAAATTTAAACAATATGTTAATCTAGAAGCGGAGACATTCTCATTTCAGTTTTATTGAGTCTGCTCAAGATGCACTCACCTCATTTATAGCCCATTCTGCCATCAAATAACCTAAATTCATGTTTTCTTTCATGCATGTGAACAGTGTTGGGTGTACCTAGTTACTAAGTAGTTTTATTACTTTTCCCTTGAAAAAGTAAAATAAGGGATTACTCTTATTTTTCCTGTAATTTAATTAGATACTTTGGATGTAATTAAACTAAATACTTTGTGTAATATAGGAGTTTGCAATACTGGAAATGATATCAAAATTCAAAGTCTAACTTTAAAATCTGTGCTTTAATGTATAATTCTCACATTTGTAACACCTTGGTCAGTTAATAGTACTACTTTATGTAGTTTTAGATTATTTATTTGAATGAATATGAGCCGTTTCATGGGAACCCTTTAATCACTTAACTAATTAAGCTTGATCTAGGATATAAAAAGTAATTGGTAATAATGATTTAAATACTTAATTTGTACAGTAATCTAATTGCTTTCCTGTATCTCAGTGGTAAGAGCATTGCGCTAACAACGCAAGGTTGTGGGTTCGATCCCAGGGGATTGCAAATACCCATGTAAAATGTATAGGATAAAGCAATGCAAGTCGTTTTGGATAAAAGCGTCTGCCAAATGCCTAAATGTAAATGTAATTGCAATATTGAATATGTAATGAGTAACTAGTAGCTAATTACTTTTTCTAAGTAACTTACCCAACACTTGCAATTGAAATATTAAAATATTGATGTTTATTATGAATTAATTGTTACTGTGTGTAGCTTTAGATAATTTTCTACATTTTTATTTTATGCCTGCATTCTGCGCTTCCGTTTGCATTTTCTGCATCGCGGCAATAAGAGCCCAATACAGTAGGTTACGCATGGCTCCAGTGAAATTATTATTATGCCCCTTTGATATGACATGGTTTGCGTAAAACCTACCCGTTTTCCCTCCATCAAAACACCCCCACAACTCGTCTTTCAGGTGGTCATTTTGTAGCATGTGGACAAATGAAACACATGCTAGATCTAACCTAGAATTTATCTTCACTTTTTGAGTCCATGAGTTTTCAGTTTTTCCTCGATTTGTTTATGGTATCACTCAGCCTAATTTCTATGTTTGAGACATCTTTGCTGAGATTTTTGCCTGTTTTTCATTGTTTATGATGTGCTAAATGATAGATGTTCATGTTTCGATCTTCAAAAAATGCTTTATATTACATATTTACCTGCTTTTTACACAGTCATCTCGATTCTCGAAAAACAGGCTGTTGACCTTCTGGTTCTATAATGAATTGCTTACCCCAATTGTAAATCGCTTTGGATAAAAGCGTGGGGGCAGGGTCAATGAAATTTGGGATTCATGATGTCACTTACCCAGGAAAAAGGTTTGTTCTAGTCCCTAGGAACATTCAGTTCCTTGTAGTCTTGAAAAGTGATTTCTGTTAAAGAAAATGTCTTTCTTTTCTGTGAACTTTGAGCGTTGCGACTTGGAAGATGTGTTCAAATGGCACTTACCAAATTTAAAGAAGTTAAATTCCATCCCCTTTAAACAACATAATTTTTCCTCAAAAGAGCCAATTCAAAATTTGAAAAATGCTTTATATGATTTTGATGTTGTAAGTTTACTTTGAGTATTTCACCATCAAAATGAAAATTCCTTCATAATTTACATCCTTCAAAATATCCTCTTTTGTGTTCTGCAGAATAAAGAAAGTCACACAGGTTCGAAATTACATGAATGTTAGTAAATGTTGACCAATTTTTGAAGGTGAACTACTTAACTATGGAATGAAGAGTAGGGCTAAAGCTAACAGGAAATGTTTTGGGGATTTCACTGGGCGCCTGGCTTTTCTAGACCAACTCATCCAGACGGTCGAAATGCACAAAATGAAGCAATCTGTCATATCAAGTGAAGCGCTGGCTAATTGATCACAGTCATTTATTGTGTTCTGTCACCCGTGTTCTTTCCTGGCACATACCTCAAGTCCAGAGCTGCGATTTCATTTTGTGGCTTGCAAATGCTGTCTGTAGTGCTGTTGATGCATTGTATTTTGTAGTTATTTGGTTCAAAATCCACCATAAATATTTATTTCCCAACTCTTTATAATGTTGATGTCTTCCCCGAAAAAGGTTTTCATGCAGTCCTTCATCCAATTAATAATTTGTCTTTCAGTTCAGCTTAACATTATTTGTTTGATTCCTAAAGTAATATTATTTTTTAGTTTAAAACATTATTAAATATAAATATTTGTAATAACTGTTCAAGTTAGAAATTACGGAATTTTTGTTTTGACGAATGTGCAATTTTAAAGTTACACACACACAGGCCTGCGCACTAAACACAAACCTCGTCCAGTCACCACCAGACCGGACTCTTTAAGTTAACGGTCCATGGATCGGCATAGAAGCACCAGTCACTTGTGAATATGATTTTGAAGGTAAGTAAACTACTTATTAAATCAGTTTTTATTGAATATGATTTTGTTTTAACATTGTCTGTTAATGTAGTTGCTTTGTATTTAAAGATTGCGTATCACAGGCAGATTCTGCCAATCTCATATTAATCTTGAGTGCCTATACAGTAGTATTGCATACTTCGGTCTATCTTCGAAGAGTATTTCGTTTGATCAAATTTATAAAATAGAGCTACAGCTGTACGATTATTTCCGAAAAACACGACCTAACCCTTATGTAACATCATTCACTGAAATGCAGTGAACGAACAGACACACATAAACCTCACTATCGCAAGAGTAATGAGCTGCCGCGCAGCCCATCTTGACACAGCCTAGATAACCTTGATGCTTAAGCAGGTCTTGCTCGTCAGTTAGCCCTGTGGCTCTCCTTTGCCTTGCAGTGCTTTTGGCCAGTAAAACGATCCCTTTGACGACACAGCGATCCAGAGTTAGAAAAAACTTGTTGAAACAATTTTGAGTGCTGAGGGAGTGTATAAAGTACAGAAATACTAAGTCATACGTCAAACTCGTTTTTCAACAAGTTGACCATGTAAAGCATAAGACCTTAGGTGTGCCAAAACAGCGTACTAATTTAACGTCTCTGGCACTCTTTTGTTACCTTGTTATTTGTAAGTAACGTTATCTGAAAAAATTTCAACTTCAGATTAGTTAATGGGTAATATTGCGGAAATATGTGTTTTTCTGTGTCTTCGGTGTGTTCTAAGTTGCTCATGCATGTATTAGACATGTAAAATTGCAAAAATGCAAGTGTCGGAACAAAGGATGCATTCAATCTAAAAGCGAATGCGAACCCAGACCTGCCTAAAAACACCTTGTGTAACCACACCCCCACACATGTACATCACTTTGTGGTATGATTTGACTAAGACCGGGCCAAATGTATACAGAAGTAAGGTGGGCAGTCTTGTAAATCTCATTTGTACCATTCCCGGGCGCAACTTGATGTTCCGAATATGGTAAGAAGCGTTACATTTCCGTGCAGTATTTGACAAATCACTACGCACTAGTGACCTCACCAATTATAGCACACCTCGCTTTTCAGAGCGATTAGCCTTGTAAAATATCAGCGCGGAGCAAAGAGGAGATGCAAACATGCATGGTATGTGGAAAATGTAGCGTTTTTTAACCTTAAAACGTGTATACACCTTGTATTACATCCAAAGCAAACAATAATATTTGTTTTAGCCGAGTCAAATGACCCCTGTTACGTTATTACTGAAACGAAGATTGTATAGTGCATGCGCCTCTGACTGAAACTCGCGAAATCTCCCATCATTTAACCACAGGATTAGTTTTACCTGGGGACCTGTCATTTGTTATAATTTCATGGGTCTGTGATTTTAATCCTGTGCAAATGTACATAATTTGTAAAGTAAAAATACCCCTGCAAAAGCTACCATACTTCGGCAAACACCGAGGTCCTTCGATAATATTAATCCCGTGCGAATCTGCATCTGATTTGATGGCCTCATATATCATTTTTCAAGGTTTTATCCACTGTACGTGAGTAATAGGGGTTGTGTTGAAGTGGTTTGATAACATTTTGGGTGCTGGGTCATATCCATACCTGCCAACACTGCCATCTTGGCCAGGAGTATGCCCTTTTGTTATTTCTCCTGTGAAACTCCCTTGAAACGCGATACTGAACAGATCCTCGGAACGCCATCACGGGTCTCTGATGCTGACAGGTGCGGTTATATCGTTATACACCATACAGATAAATTATATATAGACAAACTATACGCAAGCCCTTGCCATCATAGCCCGGAAATAAGTCCATAAATTTGAGGAAAATCACAGGCTTCACTTATCGCATGCGCAGATGTTTGGAGGTCATTTGTAAATCGCACGAAACAACAAATAACAGATACCATGAAAGATATTCAGTGTCCTCTTTCCTGATTTTAAAGGGGGGTGAATGTGAGAATGTTGTGTTAAGAAAGTGTGTGTGACACAGTGTCTACACAGAATCTTGTATGTGAGAGATTCTTGATTTTTTTTCCAGGCGTCGGAGAAGGAAGAGGCTGAACTAAATCTTTAGTAGGAAACCATGACAATCTTCATCATCAGAGATGCACAAGTAGTACCCAAATACATTGGCAGAATACTTGAGGGACAATAAGTCTGTTGTTTTATAAGGTCAATATTTGGACGCTATTAGAAGTAATAAATCTGAAACTTGAGTACTGAAATTGTGGATGTACAGAAATAAAGTACATGTTAATAAATACTGATATAATGAAAATGATTGGTGTCTTTTTTATTCGTTTTTGGATAGGATTAAGTATTAATGTTCCTTTATGCAATTGTGTTTTATTAAATCCATATCAAATCATTTCTATTAACTTTTAAATGATAAGTAATTGTTTATTTAGCTCTCGTTTATTGGATAAAGCAAACAATTTCTAATTCGTATATATTCAATAAATCAAAAAAATCTCATTTTTGCTTCCCATAAAACAGGAACTGCCTAAATATGGTGTCTTGTTTTTTTGTTTGTGTCCCCCTTGGTCAAACTACCGAATTTAAACCATCAACCTACACTGAGCCTTTAAGGAAAAAACAAGTTGTCTTCATATTAAATCTTTTGCAGATGCAAAATGAGGTTTGCTAAAAAATGCTAGAATAGACTCTTAAATGCATAACTGTTCACACCTTGTTTATAAAATTCATGGTTTTACCTGAAGAGGAGCTGAAAAGTTTGGTCTGCCTTTTTTGCACCCAATGGGTCTTTTTAGGAAGGGAATGTAAACATCTTTTCTCCTTTTTGGTTAGACTTGACCTGTTTTCTTGTTGTGACACGTCTGATGGTTTTCGCTGCCGTTTGTCTAGGAAGTTAAAGGATTTTGGGCTAATAGGGTGGCATTCAAATTTGGCATCAAAAGCTTAGTAGGCGTGTACTGTACATTGAATCGTACACTCCATCTGACCTACATTTTCGTTTACGTGCTAGATGGTCATTATTTTAATAAGGACATAAGGTATTGATACAAGTAGTCATGTACAGTAAAAAGGAGAATAAGGTAAAGTGAGATGGTCATTATTGAACATGCAGATTTTGCCAAAATCAGGAAAAAACAAAAGGTTGTCCTCTGTATTTTTGACGGCCTTCAAACTTTCTATCAAACTGCAATTCATTAATAAAAACAGTATTTTGTTATTTACAACAGATTAAAGCTTGATATCAAGAATGATGTAACTGCATAGATGTTGAAGCCTAGTTTTGTGCTCTAGTTTTGGGCTACTTGACCCACAGGCATGAAACATCGTTCCTCTCAAGTTTCTCCGGGGGCAATAATTCACCATTGTCGCCTCTCTGGACACACATTGTAAACGTGTGTATATGCTCAAGGTTGACCTCATTAATCATTGGCTCTTCAGATGTCAATGACAACATGTTTACATTTACATTGTCATTTAGCTGACGCTTTTATCCAAAGCGACTTACGAATAAGGTAAATAAGAGAAGCTATTGGACAACATAAGGACAACCAAAAGCAAAAGCGCAGTAAAACTGGTCTTGTATAGCCTACCACAGTATACAAAGCTTATGATTTTTAGGGATCTGGTGGGTACATAAGTCTGAATTAGGGAGTGAAGATATGGGGGTGCCTAACCATTGTTGATCTTGTAGACCAAGAGCAGAGCTTTGAATTTAAAGGCGGGCGTGAATTTAAAGGCGGGCTATCTTGTGTAGCTTTATATTTTATTTCTCTTTGCATGTTGTTTAATGTTGTAAACGTTTAAGAGGACTGTTTTGTTAAGTTTTAAAGCGGATGCGTCGTAACTACTGGGACTTCCCCCTACAAGCTTCACCTAATCACAAAGTGCTGATGGTGCAGACTCGAATCTCCTCTGAGGAATCAGTCGACGTCAGTTTAATGTTTGCGGTGATTGAGAGTTTGACCATATCGGCTCAGGTGCTGACAGCATGTTAACATGTCTCTGTATGTGCGCAAGTCCTCGCTCCTAAATCTAGTCAAGGTGACGCTCTCAGATTACTGTGACTATTTGAATCAAGAGAGCGCTTGCAATGACCAGCTGTTGCTCATGCTCCCAGTCATCTGACAGCTTTCTTTACAGGACAGACGCAAAGTAAAATATCTCTGCCATGATTTTACATTACACTTGAATCTGGCTCCCAGATTGAGAAGGTGATGAAGATACATCAAACAGATCACACTACAATCAATCATATGCTCATATGATTTATTGTAGTGTGACCTGTTTGTTGTGTCCATTGATAGTTATTTCAGATGCTGCTGTCCATGCCACTTGCATTAATTTCCAAACATGGAATGTTTTAGGTGTTGAAGAGCTAGTGTGAGTTTAGCAAGGAGGAATGAAAACATAGCTTATGTGAATCGCATTGATTTATATTTGATATCAGTCTCAGGTTGTTCTTTTGACACCAAACAACTACAAAATAATGAACTGCCTGTTTTATTCACACAGTTGCCTGAATTCTCAGGCTAGTGATGTTTGGGTAATTGTTAGCTATGTGGAAATGTTCATAGTAGAAGAACCACATTTTTTTCACTCATGTTTATACGATTTTGAGTCTCACAGGTGGCTGTATAGCCGCATCTCATTTTTATCTGGACACCACATGGTTTTGAAGCAATTCATAATCTTCCAAGGTCACCCAAGCAAAAATTAATAGTTTCCATAATGTTAACTTGATTGTTTTTATACAGTTTGAGTTATAAAGTCCGAGGGCTCTGCGCAAGCTGTGCATCTTCTTTATGGAGTGCAAGTTTCACAGTTATAAAGTCAGGACAGTCTATATATTTGTTTGGAGCATGATCTGCTGCACAGAGCAGCGAGAGTCACTTGATGAAAGTGAAACATTTGTTAGAATCACGATGCCAACTCAATGTCGTGATGTCTGTCAGCCATCGGCGATGGCAACATCTATCAGACCATCCCTAGTTCTCTGTTTCTCGGTCTTCATCACTGGACAGAAAGGAGGTGTTATAGCACATGCAAAAGAGATGCTGACATTATCTGTTTTTGGCCTGTAAGTTCTCGTCTTGTTTTTATAATGTAAAATCAGCAATCTTATGTTTGTCTCTGTTTGCAGGCAATCTGGTCATCATGTATATTGTTCAGAAGAGATCTCTGCTGGCCAAGAACTCCCTGCACAGGATGACAGCCATTACGCAATGCAGGAACCAGGAGCAGATAAAGAGGTAGTGCAAATGAATCAATATTTAAGGGATAGTTCACAATTAGTTTTACATTGTGTCATGAATTACTCTCTCTTCCGAACAGGTGTAGATTTCTTTGTTTGGTTGAACACAGAGAACGATTTTTGCACGAGTGCTTGAACCAAACAGTACTTGGATCCCGTTGACAACCACATCTTTGTAAATTTCTTTCTGTTGAACACAAAAGAAGATATTTTGAAGAACTTAGGACAGCAGTTCTGTAATCAGTTCTGGCTCACTTTTTACTACCACTGTTATATTTCCTACTATGGTAGTCAATGGTGGCCAAGAGCTGTTTGGTAACTAGCATTCTTCCAAAAACCTTTTCTGTGTTCATCAGAACATGCGTTTTGAGCCTGTGCTTGCTTAGCTGTTGTGAAAGTCTGTTCCTCAATTGTCACTGAAGTTGTGCAATAGTTCCCCATTCACACTAATGATAGCTGTTGACATTTTACCTTTCAACAGACTAATCTATAAAAACTGACAAGGGCCTCAACAAAGAGCCGCCCCTCCTCTGAGATAATTGTGTAACCTATAGATTTGTTAGAAATGTTTTCTCTTTACTCCTTTGCCTTTGAAGACCCATCTATTAAGTAACCAGACTTGTTTGGTCGACAGGACATATTCAAGTCTGCAATATTCATATTGCAATTTTGCTTTAAAGGGGTCATATGGTGCAAACACAAGTTTTTTGGTGTTTTTTGTGAGTTGCCGATGCATCTATTAGACACGTAAAATTGCAAAAATGGAAGTGTCGGAACAAAAGATAAATTCTATCTAAAAGCGAATGCTCACCCAGACCTGCATGAAACTTCTCGTTTAACCACACCCCCTCAAATCCACTTCAGTTCGTGGTATGATTTGACCAAGATTGCCCAAATGTAAACGCAAGTAAGGTGGTCGTTCCTGCCAGTACAATTGCTTTGGAACCTGATGTTCCAAATATGGTAAGAGACCTTACATTTCCGTAACACGCTTGCACACGTTTCAGAGAGGCGGCGCAAAGAGGAGATGCACAGTATGTGGAAAATACAGCGTTTTTTTACCTTAAATCGTGTATACACATTGTGTTACATCTAAAACAAACGATAATTTTAGTTTTTTCAGTGACATATGACCCCTTAAAGTTTAAATCTTTTTCTACTTGAGCATGCCTTTTGCTAGATTTGACTGTAGTTGTACCAGATACCACTGGTTGCATCTTGTCTTGTAACCAATTAAAAGAAAAAAGAAAAAATCCTTTAAATTGAATATACTGAGAGACTGATTATACTATATATAGATTAAGTCAGCCCTCAGAATGCAGAACTGTGGGTGAGCGCTTTGTCTAACCACAAAATCTTATATTTACATTTAAAGGTGATTTGAAACATTGTTTTTTAGGTTAAAGAGGAAAGTACGACACGCGTACAGGCATCAAACGATGTTGGGCTGGCGACGGAGAGGGCCATTTTAGAGGAGGCCTTATTACACTTAAAAGATGACCCACATGAAGAACAGCACAAACAAGTAGGTGCACAACCCAGAGTTCTGTAGTCGGTTTTGTTATCTGCTTTTTCTGTTTGTTTTACACCTTAGTGATGTTTGTAGTCACTTGAGGTTACTTGATCTTTTAGCTCCTGTCTGCATCTTAATTTAGAGTTCTGGTGTTTTTCCACAATACACATCCTTTCTTTCAGTCCAAATGTGTTTTTCTTTTGTTTTAGACTGTGAATCTAGACGAGGTGGTAGAGGAGGCTCAGATTCAGCTTGAATCTGACCTCTCAGAGCAAGATCAACAACAGCAGCAGCAGGAGGAGGTGGAGGAACAAGAACCCCAAAACGCCCAACAACCAGATCAACCACCCACTCTCACACAGCCCCAAACAACTCCTCCACCTCAAGCCCAACCAGACCCAGAAACCGCACAGGCCACAGCCACAGAGGAGAAGTCTGTTTTAACCCCTCCCCAGATGGACCAACAGGTGGAGGACTCCTCCACACCTGCTGCTGAGCTCCAGAGTCCAGAATCAGCCTCACCTACCTCAGTCACCTACTCTGAGAGCTCCTCCAGGTAAGTACACACACTCATGAAGGAGTGGAGGGGAAATGAGTTATTGCTGTCATTCATTTTGGTTTGTGTTTCACCATTATTTCTTTATTCAGCTTTCTTTTGATTTCTTATTCATTCATTGTTGCATTAATTTGCCTGCTTGTGGACTCAATTCTGCATCAGAGATTGATCGAATTCTGTTTTAAGCATACGTATATCACTTTACGGACTTGACCTTGGATGTGACTTGGATTTTTCAATAACATCACAATTCATGAATGGATCTCGCCCACTATGGCTTGTTTTGACTGGACTTTTAGCATTTGCATCCACAATTACATCAGCAAAGCACTACATCACCAGGACGACAGGAGCTTGCTTCAGTCCTGGCCCTGCTTATGACAGATCCTCCCTCTCTCTCTCTGGCTCTCTCTCACTCGTATCTTTCCCTTTCACGGTAAATGGAATATGATTTCTTTCCTTCAGTGGACTAGACGTCCCGCATGCTGATGTCCCTGTAGAGAACTCTAGTGCCAATCAGTGTGAGGTGGGCTCTGTGCCCCCCTTCAGTCAACCCCTTGGCACCATTCTCAATAGGTGAGTAGTGACCACTGGCAGGTTAACGTCAGGCTACTGTACATCGTAACTTTACGATAAATCAAGCACTCGGGTAACATCTGGTGACTTGGTAACCGCTGGATAACCAAGTTGCGGAGCTGCTTCAGACCTATCAAGCCACGTCCTTTGGCCTTATTTTTCTTTTTCATATATATTTTTTGGGTTATCTCCTTATGTCACAATGTTTCAGTCCCATTTTTTGTGTGAAAAAATATTAGTACGTTTCACCCTATCACTTGTTTTTCAGCAATGTTGTGGAGGAACATGCAGAGAACATTGGAACATTGGAACAGGACATGGAGACCATTAAAGATCCAGTTTTAATCCCAGATAAAGATCTTGCGGAGTTGGAGCAAACAGATGAAATACCACCACCCTCAGAGCACAAGAAGGTACACACACACTACAGATACTGCGGACACTTGTAACTTTCAGTTATGAAGTTCGCTGTAAAATCGAAGTGTATCATTATTGCATCACAATATAATGACCTGTTTTTGTTCTGTGATTGGTTTATTTAATGGCCTTCGCACGTAATACATTTGAGGCATCCGTTGTGTTGCAGAATTTGCTTTGCCACCTATGAGAACATGTTAATAATCTCTACATTTTGAACTCAGCTGGCTCTCTCCCCCATTATGATGAAAGGGTTTGTAAAAAGGGTTTCTATTTAGTTACCAGCGAGCTAGTCCACACCCCCACAGAACTAAATCCTTCCAGCCCGTCTCACACACTTTACATGGAGCAGATGGAAATGAAAGAAGAGGAAAGGAAAATGAAGTGAGACAGTAGTGCTGTACGTCAGCGCATTTGTTTACCACTGGAGAGCCTTGTAAATGTTTTATCAACTAAATGGTCACTCAGCGTGGCTATTTAGCACTGGCAGAGAGAGATGAGAAAGAGAAGGGTAAAGTGATGAGAAGTTAAAGTGCTGCTTAAAACATAAAGAACAACCAAATGAATCGAGGGTGACCTACGTTTTTCATTGGCTTAAACATATTTTAAGAGATCCTGGAAGTTAATATTGTAGAGCAAATGTGAGACAAAATAGCAAAAGGAAAATAGAATATTTATTTAGAAATACTTTTTTTGTTTCTAATCATGTGCATTTCCCTTGGATTGAACCCACGACCTTAGCGTTGTTAGCGGCATGCTCTTACCCCTGAGCTACAGGAAAGCTGTTAGACAACGAAATACCAATATGTATGAAAATAGGTTTATAAGTGTGTTTTGACACGCATATTAACGCAATACACCATTTTAAAGTATAGCTTGGTTGTGTGTGTAATAGCTGTTGCTGCTTTTATTTGCAGGTGGACCATGAGGGAGCAACAGACCCTCCCGTACCCGGTAAAGAGGACATCCCCACCTTTGACGAGTGGAAGAAGAAACAGATGGAAGTGGAGGAGAAGAAAAGTAAGAGATTGCATTGAGCATAGCACACATGCACGTGTTCACGAGCACGTCATCACATGCGAGTGTGTCTCTCGGGGTTTCTTCTGCATCAGTGCACACTCACAGTCCACTTGATTCAACAGAACCATCCATGCTTTATTAGTTTTTAAAATTACATTTTTTCTATCATATTTTTTATGTATTATATAATATAGTCTATTTTAGAGTACCCTCGTGTTAGTCAGAAAGCCATGTGCATGGTGAATGTTGCATAACTTTTAAGTGTGCACAAGAGAACACTGTAATGCACTGCTTCAGTGTGTAGACTCATGCCGTAGGCCAACTAAACCCTTTAACTCTTGCTTGTGAGAATCGGGGGTTTCAGCTGGGTTTGTGCCTCTTCTGAAAGTAAATCAAACGAATTAAAATGTCCTCTGTTGTCTCAACAACTCGCCAATGGCGTGAAAATTAACCATGATCATTGTAATTATTAGTGTTGAAGACATTCATTTACAAACTAGAGAGCTCTCAAAGAGACCTCTTTGCAAACATGGTGGAAGTTGAGTTCAAATAAGGCTTATGCCGACACACAAATCATGTGGCTAATTTCATTTAAAGGTTGATTTTGGATTTATGCTTCTGGTAGCCAGCGCTGCTTGACAAGTGAACTAAAACCAAAAAATACAGTTTTGTTCATGTATTGTAATTACATTTTCAAAGTGCTATGCATAAGTTTCCTAATGCATTTTTAAGAACAGATAATTTTCAATTAGACGGGTCTATAACTGCAACAACACAGTTTGGTGTCTTATTTTGCATGCTGTAATTACCTCTAGGTTAATAAATAGCTCCTTTACCTATTGGCCATAACTTCAAATATTTATATTGACAGCAGCTATTGGTTGTTAAAATGTAACTGATAACCCATTTGTGTAGCTGTCTACCTGTTGTGTAGATAGTGATACACGAAGTTGTCCTGTTCACATTAAATGGACACCCACTTTTTCCTTTACATGTGGCACACACAGCATACTAAAACAATTTTCCATGTAGACAACACACACTGTCTTTTTTACATGTCACAAACACTGCATAGTAAACCATTTTTACATGTAGACACGCCCACTTTTTCACCATGTCAACAATACGGCATACTATATCAGCTTTTAACATACTATACACTTTCACAAATTATATACATAATTGATTCTGTTGGTTACAGGTCAATCTCTGCACACGTCATCTAATGGCAGTCCTCACCCTGTGAAAAAGGTCCAAAAGAATTTCAAGAATAACTACGCCTCTGTGGAATGTGGGGCCAAAATCCTCTCGGCCAACAATGAGGCCAAGGTACAGCTCAGGAAGAGAGATGGATTGATATCCAACAGACAGGATAGGGGAGTCATTCAGTTTAGGCCTGTTGCAATATATTGCCATTGATTATAACCATGATAATAATAAGAGTGATTAATTATATAAACATTATATTGTCATAAATAATTCTGCACCAGTATCTGGTTGACATTTAAAGATAGTAAGTGGTCACAACGATTACAAATGATCTGCCTATTCATTGTCCTAAACAAGAGAAAGCACAACATAAAAGGTGTATTTGGATTTTACTGGTGGCATTATTCTTTTTTCTAAAAATTTCAGGAATATTCAATTGCGATTAGTATTGTGAATTATTTTGATATAGTGTAAATCTGATTTTGATGGCCCTAATTACATTTTTTGTAGAATGTTATTATTTGCCTTTAGCTTCTATTTTTTAAGCCTGTGATGCTCTATTTATAACCAGCTTTGTTTCTGTTCAGAGCACATCTGCCATCTTAATGGAAAATATGGATCTGTACATGTTGAACCCCTGCAGTACTAAAATCTGGTGAGTCACTACAGATAGAGAAAGAGAATGCAGCAGATGCTCAGAGATGATGAATAAATATGCTTGGGCTATCTGTTTTTTCAGTGTATATTCGCTTGTTAAGCCTGTCGTCAAACACCACCATGTATGGAATGTCTAGTACCGTTTCCAGGTCCCACCGCTCTATTAGATGCCATAGGAAAATAACAATAAATGCTAATATACACTCATGACGTGATGTGAACTTCCATATTAATTGAGAGGTGATCGAGAGTACCACAGTGTTGTTTCATTTTCCCCCTCAACATAAGACTATTTCAAATACACAAGTGAGGACAAAACATGCTTGCATGGTAAAGATGAATAGAGCAAAATTTGAACCTAAATGTCTTATACATGATAGTAGGCCTATACATTTAGATGGCCATGTGCTTTCGGACTAAGCAGTTTTTGTAGTATCATCATAGTTGATTTATTACTTGAAATATACAGTTTTATTTATTTACGCATTCTCATGTTCCTTATTCCAGGTTTGTTATTGAGCTCTGTGAGCCAATCCAGGTGAAGCAGCTGGACATTGCAAACTTTGAGCTGTTTTCTTCCACTCCGAAAGATTTCCTAGTGTCCATCAGTGACAGGTAAGACATGCAGACGTACATGGATGCAGTGTGCCAGGATATTAGAACTTGCACTAACATCGCATTATGAATTCCTCTTCAATCAGATATCCGACCAATAAATGGATCAAGCTGGGCACGTTTCACGCCCGTGATGAACGCACAGTACAGAGCTTTCCTTTGGATGAGCAACTCTATGCCAAATATGTCAAGGTGAATGAGAAGTAGAGTTTTTCTTTGGTTAATTTGTTGTGGGATGATGCCAATGAATTGTTCTGAACTAGCTCATGGACCTTAATATCCCTATCGGTATAGATATTTGAAAGAGAGAGGGCGTTTCTGTGTCTACTCAACTTTATTCATATAGCGCTTTTTACAATTTTCATGGTTACAAAGCAGCTGTACATGAGACACATTGAATACAAGTAAAACAACTAAAAGCATACACCTGTAAAAACAAGAAAAAGGTGAAAAAAACAAAAGACAGACATACAAATGCTCCACACAAACAATATGCAAACATACTTACACACATTGACATAGACGCACACACACACAAGCACACACACAAAAACACACTCGCACACAGTGAAAGCACACATTGGCGATAAAGGAGAGAGAACCACAGGTCAAATATTAAACGGACTATAAATTCTTATATGCAATATTAATTATGTCTAATTTCTGAATTCTAAAGCAGCCCCCCCGGCCAGGCAGATAGTGCAAAACAATATACAAACGGTGGTGAGGAACCCAAAACTCCCATCGAGAAAAAAAACCTCAGGAGAACCCAGGCCCAACCAGGGGATTCCAGTTCCCCTCTGGCAAAAGCTGCTGCTGCCTCTGCACAAGCTCAACAGTGCTTGCACAACAAGGCAAAATAAAAAATGATAGATTTAAGATTATCATTAACAATCTAATAGCATTTGAAATGTTGTAGGAAAATCAAAGTTGTGGCGTCCTTTATCCAGCTCTATCCTCTTAGCTCTTGTCAGGTCACCGCTTCCCATTCTCAGCTCTGCCATCTGGTCTGGGCATGAACTGCATCCTGCGGTAACTTTGGAACAAAGAGACAAGACTGGCTGAGAGTAGAGTACTGTTCTGCACTCTTTTATGCAACAAGTACATCATTTGTTGTTGGATGTGTTCCTGGTTCCGGTTGATCTAAATAATGCAGCCTAAATCCTCTTAGGATTAATATTATGAAGGTGTAGTGTATGCAAGATTAAAAAGATGAGTTTTTAGTCTAGATTTAAACTGACAGAGTGTGTCTGCCTCCCGGACAGTGCAGGGAAGAATATTCCAAAGTTTAGGCGCTAGATACGAAAAGGATCTACCACCTGCACTTGATTTAGAAATTCTAGGTATTACCAACTGACAGGACGCCTGAGAGCGTAATGTACGTGGAGGTCTGTAATACAATAGAAGTTCATTCAAATACTGCGGCGCTAGACCATGTAGGGCTTTATAGGTAATAAGCAAGATCTTAAAGTTAATGCGATGCTTTATTGGTAACAAGTGAAAGTTTGACAGAACCGAGGTTATATGCTCATACTTTTTTGTACGTGTAAGAACTCGAGCTGCCGCGTTTTGAACCAGTTGCAGGTTTTGTAATAGGCCTGCATGGCAACCACCTAGAAGTGCATTACAGTAATCTAGTCTTGATGTCATGAATGCATGAATTAATTTCTCTGCATCTGACAGTGACAGCATATGACGTAGTTTAGATATATTCTTAAAATGGAAAAATGCCTACTGTTGTAAGGCCCTGTAGGAAACCAAGTCTGACATTTTGTCACACTATACCTGTGAAAAAAACTAGTAGTTTAAAACATCTGAGCTACTCGCACCATAGTTGTGTTAGTCATATGGTCATTTTTTATAACTTCAAAACATGAAAAACTTTATATTATTGGTTATTTTTTACACCCACAATCTAAAAACATGGATTTGCATTACCAGTGCATGCTAAGGTGGTTAATCTACAGTATGTGCAGGAAAGGGTGCAGTTATTTGTGAGAAGCCGTGCCCTTCCCTGAGGGCTGAGAGGCTCAAGACTGTATAGTATTACTGACTGTCATTATGATAGACACACACACAAAGACCTGTTATAGTCACAGATTTGCATTTGTATATGTGAGAGCTCTTAAACCATTTGAAAGTCATATTCATCTCATTTTATAAAAAGCACCTAGTAATTCTTCACTTCCTAAATGTTTTTCTTCAGGATTTGTAACTGTCATTGTTGCTTTGCTTTGGCTTTATGGTTTACTTTTATTCTGAAATCTTCTTATCAGTATTTTCTCAGACTGCTATTTTATAATCTCTTTTATAATCTCTTTTATAAAACTGTCAGTTCTGGTCCTTGATTCTGATTTGCTGAGCCTAGTTCTAAGCCGTTATAAAACACCCCAATTTTTTATGGCTAACCACATTACATAGCCAAAATATCATTTTATTAACTTAATTTTATGAAACCTTGCTACACATATTGAATATCCGTTTTATAAAAACAATAAGCCCTGCGAAGGGTGGATCCATGTTATGTTATCCCAGTCATGAAGTTGAACCAAACCTGTTCTGTCCTGCTCTGCTTCCGTGTAGTTTTATATATGAATGCTTGTAATTTTTATTACATGTTATTCTTTGTCCATGTTGCTCTAAGTTGCAGCCTTTTCTTATACTAGTGCTTTTAGATTCTGCTGCTACTCAGTTTCATGAAGAAGAACAAGAATTTCTTAAGCATGTATCAAGTCTTATATATTGATCTTCCTCTCTGTTTTTCTCTGCTGTCTTCTGCTCCTGCATCAGATGTTCATCAAGTATATAAAGGTTAGCGCTCCTCTCTCTCAGGTTCTGTGAATGCTGCTTTAGGTGCATTGCCATGACACTTTTTTGAACACACAAATACACACACAGACGTGTGTTTATATGTGCTACATCACTCACACTAACAGGGAAAACTTTATACTTAGCGAATACCACAGCACTTTATTCTTACTAATCTTGTTGGGCGTTATTGGGACATCACTAAAATGTATTGAATTGGGCAAATCTGAAATGTATTGTGGTGGATTATTCGTGTTGACTATTTTTAAGCATGCTTGTCTTTTCACGTCTGTAGGTCGAGCTGCTTTCCCATTTCGGGTCTGAACACTTCTGTCCCCTCAGCCTGATCAGGTATGGTGACAACAAAGTCCGACCCCCCATCCCCAATGTTTCTATCATGCAACATTATTTTTTGGTTTGTGCATTTCGTATTACAGAACAAATAAATAATAAACGGATAGTTAAGGTCTGTAACATAGTGTAGTTTGTAATGTAAGTAAGGTTCAGAATATAAAATTCTGATTTACGATTATGTACTTGCAGCGCCCTTAAAAAATCTTGATGATTCTGAGAAAAGTACACACACATTTTATAGAGGTTTTAAAAGGCTTTGTTCTGGAGTTGTGTTGATCTTTTTTCGCCTCTGGCTCCTCTCTGGGCCGTTTGCATTGGCATGAGATTTAATCTTGGTTAGAGGCCCATGAAGGGACTGATTTGGCCTCATACTATGAGAGACATACTCTCCCACTATAAGAGATTTCTGTATACTGCAGGAGGCAAGCAAAACACCACTGACGGAGAGGAAAAAACAAAACATTTTCACAAGTATTAGAAGGCAAAGCGATTGATTCAGTTGACATTTAACAGGTCCAAAATTGAGTCACAATAAGCTTCTTATCAGTTAAATATGCATGTTATTATAATGCCTCATCAGATTGCCACTTTCTTCTCCTCTACAGAGACTGTTTTACTGGATATCTGTCTTTTTCTGTCTTTAAACGATAAAAAATGGAAAAGGTTACCCTTTGCGTTTTTTAAAGGTTTTACGTACACACGACAGCGGTATCTAAACGATCTGCATTTACATAGATCGGGGAAAACAAATAAAAACATTGTATTCTGTATTGCGGGCCAGTGGATGGCACTGTTGCACTATGAAGCAACCCTACGTGCTTGCGTACTTCCGCATACACGGTTTTAATCTAAAAGCGCTTTTAATACACTTTGTCGTCTTGTATGTGTTTTTTATAGTATAGTGCATATAAATACTATGTCCCCGTGGTTGTAGTATTGGAGTTAATCTACTTTTTGCTGGAGAAATGATAATAAGTATGACATAGGGCGCAAACATAAAGAATGGAGGCCGCCATTATTGTTTGGGGAATACTTGCGCATGCCACAGACTGACACGTAATATGCTTGCGTATGACGTCATCGTTTTTGGAAAATGCCGCCTTCAGAGTTTACACGGAAATGAAAATTCCATTGTTTTCGTGTAAATGCATAACAAGTTTTCAGTTTATAGCTGAAAAAGTTTTTGTGTAAACGGTCTCTAAAACTAGCCACTAGGAATTCAAAAAAGTCTGTAAACTATGTCTAAAAAAGTTTTCAGTGATTATTTGTGACGGTGTTCACTGTTTATCAAGTGTCTGATCTGTTCTTTGGTCATCTGTATTTGCTGTGTATCAGGGTTTTTGGCACCAGTATGGTTGAGGAGTATGATGAGATAGCCGACTCTCAGGACACTTCAGAGAGATCGGAGTATCTGGATGAAGATTATGGTAAAATCCTGATTTCTCTCTTCTCGCAGATACATTTTTAGTCCATTGTGTGTTTCGGCCTTACATTAGTGAAAACGTTACAACTATAAAGCAGATGTTTTGCAGTTTATCATTATTATATTCTCTTCTTTCATTACCTGGGTTATACTTTGCTGCTTGTCGTGGAAGTTCAGACAGTGTGATGTGAAGACTAACACATTTTATTGTGACGTTCTAACCATTTTTATATTATGAGAACATTTGGATTGTTTGTCTTTTATTTTCTCACGTCCACTTTTTTTTCATTTGGCTAATCATGTTGTCTTAATTTTACAGATTATCCACCCGGCTACCTGCCATCAGAGGACAAGACATCGAAAAATCTGCTGGGCTCTGCTACAAGTATGTCCTGTTCCTATTTATTTTTCCTGTGCTTATGATACATTTTTGGTTTCAAGATGTCAAACATGATTTTCTCCAAAACCCTAGAATCAACAAATTTTCTTTTTATTCATTAAAAACAAGGTATGATATGTTTAAAGTAGGGCTGTTAACGCATGCAATTACTTTTCTTCAGATTAACGCCTTAAAAATATTTATTGCAATTAAATCCGCACCCGTTTGTTTGGTCATCCTTTGTGTAGCGTTACATTATTACATCACACTCTTATTTATGTAAAGGCTTTCAAACCACTTTGACGCATTCAGTGTAGACAGACAGCTTCTAGCTGTGGGACATGGGAAAATGCTACGCGACAGATGTCCAAGTCTTGTATATACAGTCACAGCTAAATGCTGCGTCAGTGAATCTCTTTCAGAATCTGTCATACAGCGCACCAATATTTATTTCTCTTTCAGGCTTGAATGAACAAAACGGATTATGCCAGAAAGCCCGTTTTGTCTAGCATTTTCATTAGCACAGACGTCATGGTGTTAAATAAAATCTTAAATGAATGCAGAGTTGTAAAAATGGGAGGGGCATCAGATCTGCGTAGAGAGACAGCTCTTAACAGGTCCGCTTTCTTAAACCTGCTGCTAGGCCTCCTGTCACCAATGTTAATCTAGGAACAAACGAAAGGACGAGTTCAATGTGTTTTGTAGCTTTAATTCTGTATTTAATTTAGGGGCGTTTTCCCGGACAGGGATTAAGACTAGTCCTAGACTAAAGTTAATGCTAGAGCTGTCCAAACCGAAAACAACTTGCACTGCCATATCTTAAAAAACATCATTGCTTTTGTGTTGTCCCAAAATGCACACATGTCATCTTTTTAGTATGGCATGTTTTGTAAAACATCTTAAATTTCCTGATTAAAGTTTTACAGTTTAACACAGTTTAGATTTTTTTTTAAAAAGAGCCCTTAATACCTTAACTATTTAAAAATGTCAACCCTAAAGCGATGCCATCATGCCCAAGCGAATTTTAATGAATCATTCTAATTTTATTAATAAGACATGAATGTATTATATTTTAATAAAAGGTTATATAAGTAAAAAATGTACATGTAGAAAACTACCTGTATTGGTGATGAGAATTAAAAAAGTAATTTATATAGTGTGAGAAGAGAATATTACGTTTTTGACTTGAGAAATATAACCTTATCTGTTTACTTGGTAGACAGATTTTTTTTTCTAAGAAAATCAAACATTGATTTAAATATTTTGTGTGTGTTTGTGTAAATAGTCCTTTAAAAATGTTAAAGAGGATGATATTATCAGGAGATGGTGGTCTAGTGGGTTAAACCACTGAACTGGTAATCAGAAGGTTGCTGGTTCGATCCCAGCAGCCACCACCAGTGTGTCCTTGAGCAAGACATTTTACTCCATGTTGCTCCAGGGGGATTGTCCCTGTAATAAGTGCACTGTAAGTCGCTTTGGATAAAAGCGTCTGCCAAATGACTAAATGTAAATGTAAATTATCAGTCATGGACACTTCTTTTTTCCCACTATTTCTTTATTGTTATTATACTTTAATAATATTCTGTCACTGATTCTTGTATCTTTTCATTTTGTCGTTTGAAAACAGCAAATCGAACGTCCAATTGTTTTATCAGACTTTTTCTAATAAAAATTTACTCTGTTGAAATTACAACATGTAATTCCCTCAGACAGGTCAGGACGTGTTATGGTAATGAGAATTTCATGAGAAAAAACAATAAAATAATTAGTTTTTATGTTAAAATCATGCTTTTTCCAAGGTAGAAGAGGACACAGTTATGTTTATTATGATAATTTTTTTGTGTTATCGAGTTATATGATGTTTCAGTGTCTCTATGAGCTATTTAGTATTGTTTCTGGTTTCAGTATAGAAAAGATTTGTACAAGGAGACCAGTTAAAAGGTTTTTAGAAGCCTGTACAGACTTTAACATTCAGGGAAGTTGATGACTTCCATGTAAATGACTCCCCTTTACACATATTCTGCCAAACACGCACATATTCTGTCATGTCGTTTCCTGCATTGTTTGCTCATGAGAATGTGTAATGTATGTGTTATATATGTGCCTATGAGTTTGTATGACATTTAGCCCAGTTTCCACAGCTCGAGAATGAAGTCATTTCGTTCACCATACACAGATATCATATTTGTAATATTCTCCTCTGGGTTTGTTTGCTTTTAAGATGCCATCATGAACATGGTGAAAAACATCGCAGGAAATGTGCTGGGAGGGAAACCAGAGCTGGAGGATGGAGTTGAAATTGAAGGTACAGATCTAATCTCTGGCTTGTGGTTGGATATTGAGATCTCTATGGCCCAGAGTCTCTTTAGCTCCCCAGAACAGCATTCGTCCACTTATTTGCTCCTTTTTGCTTGGCAGCTGTTAGTGACAAGCGAAAGGCTGTCTCTGTGCCAACAGCACTAGAAGTGTGAGGCCTGCCGCTGAATGCATGTCTTTGACAAAACTCTCCCAGGGTGTGTGTGTGTATTAGCTAATAGAGACAAAAAGCTGTTCAAACAAGCATGCGGCTTTGCTAAATGCAGAAGTGTATTTGAAAGAAACTCTGTCGATCGATTACATAAAACCCTAGGCAGTCCGGCCAGATTTTTACTGTGACCCTCAGGAGATTGCAGCCTCCGAGTCACTTAAACGTGTGTCTACAGTTTTTGAAGGATGCGGTTGTGGTGGGATTGACTAGATACGTAGCATTTTTCATAAATAATTCAGATTATTTGTCAAATCTCATCGCGGCAGAATGTGTGTTAGCTCAAGGCTGTCTCTACAATATTTTAGATGCCCTGAATAAATGTAAACCCTGACAAGCATTTTGTCAATTCATGCTATCAGAGATCCTCAAATGTTTCTAGTTAATGGCATATGCTGGATATATGTGATTCATAATAGAGACTAAACGATGACTCCCTTTTTGTCAAGACCAATTCCCACATACTCATTTTCCCTCATGCGCTGTCTGCTCTTTCTCTAACACTCGTTTTTCCTGCAGGAAACGCCTCCTCTGGGACAGAAAACCTTACAGAGACGTCAACAGAAACCCTTACAGAGACGTCAACAGAAACCACACTCATGCCAGAGCCCACTCCCACTGAACAGCCTGCTGTGTGAGTTTAACATATATGTATATATTCACGCACACCCCCTCCACATCACGCACTTAAAAACCACAAACAATTGCTCAATACTGAGCCCTAAGCTAATATTCCAGTACAGACCAGTTTGAACTGTTTGCTCACATACGAAGTAAACTTCTGAGACTTCTTTTTAAATACAGTATGAGCTTATTAAGAAGGTTATAAAGAGTAAAGTTTATCTGGGACTTTTTGCATTGCTGTCTTCAATGATTTTACAAGCCTTTAGATTTCTGCAGATTTCCTTTGAACATGAAATATGTTACAAGAAGCAAGTATATGGCAGGCTTCAGTATTGGAAAGTGTAACCAAGATGAAGATATTAACAAAAATAAAAGCAGTTGGGATGTATGGAGCTTCAAGATGTCCATCTGCAGTGTATCCGGAAAGTATTCACAGCGCCCCACTTTTTCAAAATTTTCTTATGTTCCAGCCTTATTCCAAAATTCCTTATTTTTCTCAAAATTCTACAAACAATACACCATAATGACAACGTGAAAGAAGTTTGTTTGAAATCTTTGTAAATGTATTCAAAATAAAAAAGCACATGTACACAAGTATTCACACCCTTTGCCATTTACACTAAAAATTGAGCTCAGGTGCATCCTATATCCTCCGATGATCTTCCCTGAGATGTTTCTACAACTTGATTGGAGTCCACCCATGGTAAATTCAGTTGATTGGACATCCGTAAATTGAAGAAGTTTGGAACCACCGGGACTCTTCCTAGTGCTGGCCGCCCGGCCAAAATGAGCGATCGGGGGGGAAGGGCCTTAGCTTTCCTGTAGCTCAGTGGTAAGAGCATTGCGTTAACAACGCAAGGTTGTGGTTTCGATCCCAGGGGATTGCAAATACCTATGTAAAATGTATAGGATAAAGCAATGTAAGTCGCTTTGGATAAAAGCGTCTGCCAAATGCCTAAATGTAAATGTAGTCAGGGAGGTGACCAAGAACTCGATGGTCACTCGGACAGAGCTCCAGCATGTCTCTTTGGAGAGAGGAGAACCTTCTAGAAGAAGAACCATCTCTGCAGCACTCCAAAAATCAGGCCTGTATGGCAGAGTGGCAAGACGGAAGCCACTCCTCAGTAAAAGGGACATAACAGCCTGCCTGGAGTTTGCCAAAAGGTACCCGAAGGACTCTCAGACCATGAGAAACAAAATTCTCTGGTCAGATGAAACAAAGATTGAACTCTTTGTCTGGAGAAAACCAGGCACCACCGCTGATCATGGCAGCATCATGCTGTGAGGATGTATTTCAGCGGCAGGAACTGTGAGACCTGTCAGGATCGAGGGTAAGATGAATGCAGCAATGTACAAAGACATCCTCGATGAAAACCTGCTCCAGCGCTCTTTGGACCTCAGACTGGGGCGAAGGTTCATCTTCCAACAAGGACAATGACCCCAAGCACACAGCCAAGATAACAAAGCAGTGGCTACAGGACAACTCTGTGAATGTCCTTGAGTGGCCCAGCCAGAATCCAGACTAAAACCCGATTGAACATCTCTGCAGACATCTAAAAAGGGCTGTGCACCAACGCTCCCCATCCAACCTGATGGAGCTTGAGAGGTCCTGCAAAGAAGAATGGGAGAAACTGCCCAAAAATAGATGTGACAAGCTTGTAGCATCATACTCAAAAATAATTGAGGCTGTAATTGGTTCCAAAGGTGCTTCAACAAAGTATTGAAAAAGGGCTGTGAATACTTATGTAAATGTGCTATTTTCATTTTTTATAAATTTGCAAAGATTTCAAACAAACTTCTTTCAGGTTGTCATTATAGGGTATTGTTTGTAGAATTTTAAGAAAAATTATGAATTTAATCCAATATGGAATAAGGCTAAAAACATAACAAAATGTGGAAAAAGTGAAGCGCTGTAAATACTTTCCCTAGTCCAACTTATAATATGATTGGTTATTTATTTTGGTTTGTTATAAGTTAAATATTGTATTTAATTTTAACTGTATACATTGTACTTTTATTATGTATTATATAAGTGGTTGATAATAAGAAGCTAACTCTTTCTCTTTCCGTCTTCAGACTGGACACTCTTGAGTTGGCTCCCACTCAAGTAAAAGAGGACGAAGTAGATGTTTCCGATCCTGAACCTGATTCGGTTCCTCCGCCTGAGGAGAGCCGCATCGTTATCCTCATCAAAGGAGAGGAAGATGAGGAGGCCACCCAGCAAACCGTGACCCTGCTGGAGAAGGAGGAGGAGGAGGAGAGAGAGGAGGAGGAGAGAGAGGAGGAGGAGGGAGAGGAGGAGAAAAGGCGAGCTGAGGTGTGGGAGAGAGAGAACACCTTTTACTGTGGTCACCTCTCAACTTTGTCTTGCTTGGCATCTTTACACGAATACTTTTATTGTTACTGTTCGGCTGCATTAGCACGAGACCGTCAGCTCCGAGATAGGCGACACAAAGCACAGCACACACATCCTGACACGGACACTCAGAGTTCCCCTCAGCATTCTCTCACTACCACCACCCCCACTCAAGAGCCTCCTGTACTCTCTGAGAAACCTGCAGAAGGAGAGCATACCTCTCGGGTGCAAAGCGGAGTTATCACCCCAACTGAAACGGTGTCTATTCTGAATCAGCCTTCTAGCGAAGGTGTGGCGATCGACCAGGAGCTCCAACGTGAGACTGTTGTCTTGGAACCCAGCCGTACCTCCACCTTTACCGCACCTAGCTTGTCTGACACCCCTACCCAAAATATCCCTGAACCCCTGCCAACGGAGGAGCTTGTAGACCAGCATCCTCTGTACCTGGAAAACACCCCAGAGACCCTTGTCAGTATCTCCAGCGAAATCCCAACTCAAAGCGCCTCCTCCATCCTCACGTCCACCACCTCTGAACCTCACATCCCGGAGACAGACCCACCCAAGCTTGAGCTCCCCACCCCTACCAAAGAACTGCCAGTACAGCCACTGCCAACCCACACCCGCCCTGCTGACATCCCTCCTCCTACCGAACTTCCATTCCCACCTCCAGACGTCTCAGACAACGGTAAGCCCGCAGGGGTGGATGACACCCACCAGGTTTCAGAGGTTTCCGAAAACCCTCCCTCTCAACAGGAGGAGATTGTAGATGAAATTCTGCTCAGCCAGACCGGGCAACACCGCACCGTAGGAGAGTTTTATGCGGAACAGCAGCATTCTTCGGAAAACGGATACGTGAACGGAAACGGCAATGGGAATCAGGTGCACGGGTCCAATCAGAAAGAATCTGTGTTCATGAGATTGAATAATAGAATCAAAGCGCTGGAGATGAACATGTCTCTCAGCAGCAGATATCTGGAGGAGCTCAGTCAGAGGTACACACGCACTCAAGCGTGCTACTAAACTCAAACGTATTAGCCGACTGTCACCTGAATGATCTGTGCTGCTGTCGCTCAGGTATCGTAAACAGATGGAGGAGATGCAGCGGGCTTTCAACAAGACCATCATCAAACTTCAGAACACCTCAAGAATCGCAGAGGAGCAGGTTATTATCAATCAATTTTATTGATTTTTCTGACCTGTGCCTTTTAAAAAAGGGGGCGGGTCAAAAAAATAGCGAGTTTAGAGAGTACAAGCAAAACAAGCCTGAAGTGCCAACACTAGTGTGAATGCAAATTTGATACAATGTCGTCACAATTATGCATATTAGCAATGACATCATTAGCGGAGAAGTAAACCATAGCGTCACAAAATTCTGTAGGTAAACACTTATTCCACAATGCATTTGCAATTCAAACTGGGCCTTTTGAGGAACTTGCACGTCGATAATGGAAACATACAACGCCTTGAAAGAGATAAGAACATTTTTTCTAGTCAAAATATTTAGAAAGAATAATTTTCGGTTGCTTTTTAAACTTAAAGAAAGATTACATTTATTGCAGACGTACAAAACTAAATGGACAACCTGCTCTACAGAGCGTGTTTTGTAAACGGGTTATCTCCTTCGGCAAAGAAGCAAAATGTTACAACATTTCAGTTCTGTATCAGGAACTACAGTTGGCTTCAGTACAAAACCAGAATCTAATACCAGTAATATCGGTACCATAGGTGATCACTTACCCAAAATAAATTATTTGAAAAAATATTAAGAAGACTGCATGAAACTCCTGTAACTGCTCCAATGCATATTACATATATTATTTTATATAGCACAATTTTATTTTTACACTGTATTACTGAAAAATGCTTTGGTTATATATATTTATCATCATAATCCCACAAATACTGTATGAACAATTACATTTTTAACAACAATAATGTTTCAAGTAGGTTTATTTAATAGTTGCATTTAAGATGAAAACTGAATGATTAATTCAAATAAAACACTGCATATTTAGGTTAGAAAGTGAAGACTGTGCAATCTATTATCACTGTTATTAAAGCTATAATGGTTTCATTTTCAGATTTATTACGTTACTGTCACTTTAAGGCTAATTCTTTTTTGATACGGATATAATGTTACATTTAAAACAACGCGGTCTGTGCTTATGTAAATATTTTGTGATTTTTAAATAACATCATTTGTATTTGACAGTATAAGAACATACAAGATCCGAAAGAGAACGTCCTGGTGATTAATAGGCTAAATGAGATGTCTGGAACCGAGATAACGTTATATATGATATGTATGCAGTTGAATGGGTTTTACAAACGCATCGGAGAATTTAGAATATACCAGACACTGTAAAACAATCTAAAGATCTCTCTGCAAAAGTAGAAAGAGACGATTTTGTAATAAATCACTCACAGTGTATGTTTAAATGGTCGTAAAGTGCTTGTAGAGCGATTCATCTTGTTCTTCTTTGTCGCCGATTCTGCGTCAGTTCTGGCTTACTGCCTCATAGCGGTGAACTTTGGAACAGCAGCGTTTCTAGTACCGAAACGAGCAAAATTCTGGTATTGAGCCGTTTGAAAGCTAAAGTGTACCGGTAAATTTCAATCACCGGTCTGGGCAACACTACACTGTAGTGCATCGAAAGGGAGCGGAGAGGGACAATTCCCAGCCTCATCGCTAAATGCTGCAAAATTTCATATATATATTTTTTATTATAAGGGTAGTTGACAAACCGTAAATGTGTCCTATGGTGTGACTGCAAAATTAAAAAATCTAACTGGTAATACAACATACTACTACTTTATAATATCAATATTTATAATATAAAATAGCTTAAGAGAGATTTATTTTTATTTTTAGTTTTTTTTCTGTGTCACACAAAACATGTACGGTATATTTGTCAACTACCATAAAAATTGAGATGTCTCTAGAACAGTGTTCAATGGTGATTACTCTGCTAACTCTGTTTGTGTGTGTTCAGGACCAGAAACAGACAGAGTCTATACAGTTGTTACAAAGTCAATTGGAAAATGCCACCAATATCATGCTGAACCTGTCTGCAACTGTTGCTGAGCTACAGAGAGAGGTATACAAACATGGATATTTCTTATCGTATTCCTTCCCTGTCTAATCATTACAGACCACCCAGTAATGTATACGCTCATAATCGACACCATGCTTTAGTTATTATCTCCTTCTAATTTAAGTCATAGTTAGGGCTGTCCGTTTAACTTTATTAATTACAATTTACTCTTAACGCAACCGCCTCAGACATATCTCATAGGCTACAGTTGATTGGTGACAAATATAATGCTTGCAACCACTTACTGCGTGATATTACGTACAGAATACTGTCAGAAAGAACCCAAAATTAAAGATATCTGAGCAAAAATGATGACCCTGAATGAGCTTTTGTCTCATATTGATTTAGTTATGCAATCACACAAGCACATTTTTTGTCCAGAAAACTAAGAGCTCACATGTCATGTGGATTTTATACAGTTGAGTAAAAAATATATTGTAATATTAATTTCTATAGCATTGTCTGTTTTCTTAAATTTTTTACGAAAATATTACCTACAGAAAGCCTAAGGAAAAGTGTTGTGCGTTGTTTCGTTTCGGTCTTTAGCCTCCTCGCTAGAGTGCCCGTTTTTTTACACATAAAAATTATGAACAGAACCGCTGACAAAGGGCAGCCCTGCCGGAGTCCAACATGCACCGGAAACAAGTCTGACTTACTGCCGGCAATGCTAACCAAGCTCCTGCTCTGGTCGTACAAGGACCGGAATGCCCTTAGCAAAGGGCACCCCCAGAGCACCCTTGACAAGATGCCGCGAGGGACACAGTCGAATGCCTTCTCCAAATCCACCAAACACATGTGGATTGGTTTGGCAAACTCCCATGAACCCTCCAGCACCCTGGAGAGGGTATAGAGCTGGTCCAGTGTTCCACGACCGGGACGAAAACAACACTGTTCCTCCTGAATCCGAGGTTCTACCATCAGCAGGATTCTCCTCTCCAGTACCCTGGCATAGACGAAGCTCTGCCGGAGGTGGAAGTTGAAGATGTCTCTGACAGGGGATTCGGCCAGACGTTCCCAACAGACCCTCACAGTACGTTTGGGTCTGCCGAGTCTGTCCAGCTTCCTCCCCCGCCATCGGATCCAACTCACCACCAGGTGGTGATCAGTTGACAGCTCCGCCCCTCTCTTCACCCGAGTGTCCAAGATATACGACCGGAGGTCAGATGAAACAACCACAAAGTCGATCATCGACCTCCGGTCAAGGGTGTCCTGGTGCCATGTGCACTGATGGACACCCTTATGCTTGAACTTGGTGTTCGTTATGGCCAATCTGTAACTAGCACAGAAGTCCAATAACAGAACACCATTCGGGTTCAGATCAGGGGGGCCGTTCCTCCCAATCACGCCCCTCCAGGTGTCACTGTCGTATATATATTATATTATATCATATTACTCCTCCTTACATACACTCCCACGGAACACCAACAAACTTAGGAAAATAATTATCTATATACATAGCTACCAACAATACATCAAACAATGTACAGATATGTAAATTATGTCGTTTAAATATGTGTATTGTGATGTAATATAAAAAATATGAATGGTATTTATACTAATGGCTGTTGTATATTGTGTGTGTTTCAGGTGTCAGATAGGCAGAGTTATCTGGTGTTGTCTCTGGTTCTGTGTATGATGTTGGGTTTACTAATCTGTATGCAGTGCTGTAAAAGCTCTCCCAATCACAACACAAGCCCAACCATTCCCAAGAGCAACCACTACCCCAGCCCTAAGAGGTACAACATGCATGTATAACACTCATTCCTCATAAACATCAGACAATTTCCTAGCACACATATATAATTTCTTTCTCAGGTGCTTTTCCTCTTACGATGACATGAGTCTGAAACGAAGAGTGTCTTACCCTCTTGTTCGTTCCAAATCATTTCAGTTACCTACATCAGAAGGTAAGAGCAACTTTGTTTCTCTCTCTCTTGTTCTTTCTCTGATTCTATTTCCCTCTCTCTTTGTGTTACTGTGTAACATTTCACGTCTTTTCAAATACCCAACCGTGCCATATTCATTCCTCACAGCTTGAGAACCTGTGATGTATTTCCACTAACATCACACTTGCCCACTGAACATGTGGCTTACATTAAATGTTCTCGTTTTAGCAGCCCAGAAGAATCAGGGCTTTTGTATTTCATGCCACGCAGAGAGCCAGATCTCTTTCCAGCTTGAACTAGTTTTGAGTCCACAGGTTTCACCATGTCTGACGGTGGTTCAATATCACTGTGTTCTGTGCTGGAGCACAATGTCATTTTGCAGTCAAATGTCAGAGCGAAGTATTTTCTCATATTAGTTTATGAATGTTTAGGAACATTTGACCCTGTTATGTTAACCAACCTAAAATGTAACAAATAAATATTTATGTGCATGAATAAATGTGCATAGGCTTTGACCCATAGGCAAATTCTGGGAATGCATTTCCAATAATGTTACATTTCTCGATACATTTTTGATACATTTACTTTTGGCCATTTCCCTTTATTTTACAAGGTGCAAATATTTATGTAAAAAAAATACATTGATTATTTGCCGTAGTATTTTTCATAGTAATTCAGCAACAGTTTTGGGCTCCCAAAATTACTTAAAGTCTGTTAGCACATCCGGAGAAGATAAACAGTCCTAACTGCCTAAACACAAAATGCTGGATCCTTCCTGTTCTTCCTCATTTCTTTTTTCCCTGCTTTTATTCTTTTGACATTTTGCAGCGGCTTGTGTATGTGTGTGTCGTGCGTGCCTTTGCGTGGACAGTTGCTTGTTTTCACGAGGCAGAGGTTGCATATTTTTAGCACATGATGCTTTTGGCTGGCATATGTTAGACATTTGCAAGTAGTAACAGCAGGCAACTGCCTCATGACATAGAACTGATATGTAAATGAAAACCTGACCATCAACTTTCTGAATAATGGCATTATGCAAACTATTCGGCTGCAGCTTCAAAAGTTCAATAAACGAAAGGCCCTTAAACAGAGTGGTGGGCTAAAAAGAGAATAACAGGAAGACATGTCATTGTTTAACGCGAGCTACTACTTGCAAGTGCTGTCATGCTTGTGTTCTTGTTTGCCATACCATTCCGTTAACCTGCCCCCTCTCTCCCCTCTTTAGTAGGTCCTGATGACTTGTACATTGTAGAACCGCTAAGGTTTTCTCCAGAGAAAAAGGTACGGAGTGTGTTTCGGCCACTGGAACGTGTTTCAAAAGCACTGATGTACAGTTTATTACAATAAAATATGTATCCTTGTATCTTGATGTACATATTGTTACACTTTCTATAAGACAAACCTCGCCACATTAAAGTCTATTAAATAGTATCGTCTCCAAAGTATTCCCCTCACATGTTTACCATCCATTAATAATATTCTCATTGTCTGTTTTGATCTGTTGTTGTCCCGTCATACTCATTCAGCTCATCATCGTGTTTAATAATATGTCAATTCAAATTCAGGTCAAATGCTTTTTTTTATGTCGACTTCTCTTTCTATCTGTGTCTTACAGAAGAAACGTTGCAAGACAAAAGGAGTGGACAAAGTGGAGACGCTCCAGGCTTTCGTCCCCTCGGTGACGCTCGTTAACGGCAAACCCAAATGCAACGACGAATCTTCTTTTCAGTTCATGCCCTCCGTATGTGACGGCTACGCGTCAACCTCCTCATCAAGGGACGTTGTGTCAGAGGGCAGCTCAGGGAGTTCAGTCTCCACTCTGTCTGAGGAATCTTACAGCAGCGGCCCCTCATTGAACGGACACAACCCCACTCTCTGTAACAAAGAGCCTCCGCCTACCTTTCCTTCGGTGAAGAGCAAGATTGAGAAAAGATCACTGAAACGCCGGCGATTTAAGAATGCCGAGCAGCAGCAGGAGGAACGGTGCAGGGTGGTGATACAACACACACCGCTTCCTGTGTCGGCCGGCGTCATGCCGACTCTGGAGGAGCTCATGAAGGGAAAGGGGGAACTGGGGGTGGCTGCGTTTGGAAGGACAGCTGTAACGGGACGAGTTTGAGGTGTTGTTGCTTGGTTTGAAAGTCTGACAATAAGAGAAGCCGCTGCGTCTAAAGAGCGGAAAGGACTGACCTTTGCACGCTTTCATGCTGCTTATTCGTTTCACTTTTATTTTAACGTCGTACCGTCTTCTTTATCTTTCCATCTTTTCTCACGTCACCACATCCTGGTTCTCAGAACTCTTGTTTATGTGCCTTTATAGCCATTTGAAAATCTTCACAACAAACGACCACCCGAAGGATCCTTTCGTTATTCCCTTTAAGATTTGTTTATTTTTATTCTGGGGACTGATGAACATGGAATAAATAAGACTTGAGATTTGTTGTTATATAGATGTGGCCAATCGGTGGTGCGATATCACTATGGCCAGAATGTGTTGTGAACTGTCCGATACATGCGGCCCCTCCAAAAAGGAACACTCGATGCTCCTATAGTCTGCCATGATGACTATTATGTCTCCAACCCTTCGTACCTTCTTTGATAACATGACCCCCAGGTGTTCATTTACCTTCATCTTTCTCTTTAATTAGCTTGTACATGTGAATGTGTAACACTACAGTCATTTTCCGTGATTGGTTTGTGGGACCAGTGACGTCACAAAGCACATGGATACATTCCAGCGAACAGAGCAGAATGAAGAACAGATCCAGTCTTGTGTTTTTAATACAGTCTTTATTTTCTCTTTCTTACTAGAGTCTTTTAAAGCCTGATTATGGTCGGGAACATCTGTTTTCTTTTCTGAAGTTCACTGTGGTTTGACCAACATGTCCAGGCTGGGCCTGAACACACAGGCATATACATACAAGCACACGTTGCTATTTACACATGTTGAGTTTTCAAGTATGGTGACGTTGTGTGTTAAGCACAGGGAACATTGAGCAAGGCCAGTTTGTCATTCCAAAACACATACACATTTATGTACACGGGAGTTTGTTCTTATATTTTAGCGGTCATTATTTATGTATTTATTTATTTAAATGTGACCTGGGCTCTATGAGCTCACGGTCATATCACAAACAAGCTGCATTGGCCTTCCAACCATATGTAGATCCCTCAAGATTCATCCTATGTTTGATACAGACACGTGGTACTGTCACTCAAACTCATCTTTCTGTTCTTTATCGTTTACTCAGTTTTCCGTTTAGTTTCTGTGGAGGTTCTGAGTCACTTTATTATTTAAGATGTCCACTTCTGTTCAGAAAAGAATAAATACAAAATAAATACTACTGCTTTTAATGTGATGTCCTTCCAAATTTTAAAAGGACCTCTGTGATTCGAAAGCTGGATCTGATTTGTTATTCCTCACTGGATCTGTTCTGATGAGCTCTGTGTTTTACTGGATTGGGGTGAATTGTAAGAATGCCCAAACGTATCGTTGTGCGAACATAGTACATGCATCCAGCAAAGAAACTGTCTTGTGATACACAATCATGTATGTGGGCGGCTTATTTCTGTGTCCTGAGTTGCCTTTAACTTTTCACACTCCACGTCCCTCTTAACACATGCTTTATAATTTCGATGTGTGTGTTTATGTTGGCCATTTAGTTTTAAGATGTTTTTAATGCACCTGTACCATTTGAAACCCCCAGTACAGTTTTCCCTAAGATGGTCTGTGTACTTTGTGTCATCTATGTCTGTCATTTTTTCATTTACATGATCCTGTCATTGACCTTTTATCTGACTGTGGGCTGTAGGTGAATAAAGCATGTGAATTGACATTGTGATTTAAAAAAAGGGAAATTGGGATGGTGCAGTGGACCATCTCTGTGATTTCCATGAGACGTGTTCTACATTCAGGAGCGACGGCCTCTTTCATCATTCATTTTACTACCTTCATTTTTGAATGTTAAGTGATTATTTGTGGAATTTGTGTTTATGTATGGATGTATTTTCAAGTTTGTGTGTTTGAGTAATATTTGGAGATGAATTGCCCCAGTGAATAGAGACCTCTGCGCAGGCTCTCCCTTGCACTTTGGAGAACTACACATGCCTTTTGTTTTTACACCATACTTGGCATAAGTGCTTTTGTCCCCAAGCTTTCCTCAGTATGGCGTCCACTAGTGGTCAACACTTGATTTATTAAACTTCTAGGTGGCGCCCAAATGAAATCTGATCATCTTAGGATGAGCTGCACAGTATTTTCTTTTCTTTTTCCAGGAACAACTGTACCTACAGCAGTGTAGTGCCATTAGAAACTGTGAATTTATAAATAAACACTTTGTTGTCCTTATTTGGTGTGCTTGCATTTTAATGTGTTGCATACATCCATTAGTGCTTCTGCTTACAACTACTAACATGCATTCTCTTTACTCCCTTATCCCCTTAGTTACTGAAAGAATGGATAAGAAATTATAGTCCTGTAATAGGTGATATAAAAATACGTTTTTTTATCAATTATCCTAATTTGTGGTGTTTTCGTAACAAATATATACAGTAGTATATAATGTAAGGCGATATCTACATATCATTATATACACAATTTAACACAAATTGTGAAACTCGTGTATTAAACAAACTACTTCAGTCTGTCTGGATTTAATTTAAGTCTTTGGTTCTTTAAATTGTGATGATTTTCGCTCACATTTAACAAAAAAACCCACCAATTCACTATCTCAACAAATTAGAAGGGGTAACAGAATATTAGGGACTCCTTTTGCTTTAATTACAGCCTAAATGTGGTGTGTCATTGAGGTGATCAGTCTGTGGCACTGCTGAGGTGGTATGGAAGCCCAGGTTCCCCTTTAGTCAGTCTCTTGGCGTTGTGTTGAGAGACAGACTGGGGTTTGATTCTGAGAACCTTTCATCTCCGAGATAAACCTAAAACGCCAATGGGGATTGGCCAATGGCCCGCCCACGCCAGTCTCCGCCCTGTACATACGGGTATAAAAGGAAGATGGCGGTGGTCATTCATCATCATTTGTTCTTCGGAACCTTCTCGGCGTATGATGTCGAGTTTATCTCTTCGAGTTCCTGCTGGACTTATGACGCAGAGCAGCGGACTTCTCCCTTCTGACGGCGGATCCCCCTCGGCGAGCGAACTTTTTCCTGTCGGTGGCAGATTTCTCCTCCGGAGCGCAGAGTCCCCCTGGGCGTCTCGGCAGCGAGCTGCAGATCTAAAAGAGTAGGTACTTTTCAGGACCAATAATTCTCAGTTTCCACTCCCATCCAGGAGGGGGACAGACACAACGGCTACGCGGGTGTTGGGATTCCAGCATTCTGGGGCGGCCATTGTGGATCAGTTCTGTCCGCACTGCGGGCGGTGTATGATTCAGTCACCCACTGGCTGGCGGATCGTTCGTACCTCGCCTCGTCTGACCGTTCCCCAAGATACTGTCCCACCGTCTTGTTCCTACACCACGCACCGGAAACGGTTTGTGGTGATGCGATGTTGCAGCTGTGTTTTTGGGTATGATCATGGGCGTAGGTTTAGGGGGGGACACTAGGTACTAGTCCCAATCAATATTTTGAGATGACAAATTTGTCCCCACCAATATTTAGCAAGCTCCTTTGAACTGCTATTTGGATCGATTCCAACAGCCAGGACGAAGACAGTTCAAGAAACGCCGTAATTTGATTGGCGGCGGGGTATCTGAAAGGCTACACGCGCGGGCCGGGACTACTTTTGTGCACTGGCAGCGAGCGAGCGGATGGTGTGTGTGTGTGTGTGCGCGAGCTGACGATGCCGACGGTAAGTTACCAGGGCCAGAGTAAAATGGTGATAGTATGTGTTACCCAGTATGATAGAAGGCTACGTTAGCAAGTCACTGAATGTTAATTAGCCTACCTTAACTTAGAATCTTGCAGTCAACATAAACAGTGGATCTGAGACATTTTTCGTTTCTACATTCTGTTTATGTATTTGTGAGTGCAGCCTACCCTACATGCAGAAAAATAAAAGGGAAATGACCCACAGTTGAATGAAGGACTGTCATTGCTAGACACATGTGCTGGAAAAACGTGTTGGCAATGTTAAAAAGGCAAAAGTTAACACTGTTGGTTATTCAAGTGTAATGAATCATTATTTGATTGATAATATTCAAATAACACTATCTGGTATAAACATGATTTGTTGAATGCATACTACGTGTGTATTTTATTCATTAGTTCATTTAATTACATATAGGAAACTCAGACATCTTTAGATATCATAGAGCATGTTGAGGAAGAAGTAGCTGGACCTTCAGGGCTTCAGGTAAAGTCTTTATGAACTATGAATTATTTAAGCGCGATTAAAGGAAATCATGCAAGCGGCTACGTTCTCCGGAATGTTGCCGCAACCCCGTCTGTTCCTATGGTGGTTTTTCTATTATAGTGTTGAGTTTTCTTTTATAAAATAATACATTTAGTTAGTTATAAGGTTTCATGTATTCTTATGAAACAATATTGGGCCTCATGTATAAGTATGAGCTAATGAAAACCTGCATGAACAACAAGCATCTTATCTTGGCTGCACGGACACCACACATCATTTTTAATAAGGAAGTTTGGTTTGTTGCATAGAGTCAAGGACGCTAGTATCTCTAAAACAGTGAGCTCATTTTAACAAAGCTAAGGGTATGAGTCTGAACACTTGAACATCTGCACAGACACCAAATATCTTTTAAAACTAAGACGTACACCCCACACACTTTTGTAGGGAAGTCTAATTAAATTACATACAACCAAGGACACTGGGAAGCTCATTATCGCTAAACCATGAGCTCACCTTTGATAGAAACATGGTTAAATCATGTATCGTCCGAAACCCCCAGGAAAGTGTCAAGATAAAGAGGCACCTGTTTTTGAGGGACGCACGCAACCATTAAATCTTAATATGGTAGACCGGAACTATGAGCGCAGAGGGACGGGCTAATGAAAAAGTGATGTCATATGAAACCTGATTGGAAGAAGACGATGTCATGCACACATGATTGGTTTAAACTGTGATAACAACTTGAAAACAGTGTATAAAAAATGGAGTCAGATGTGTATTCGTTGGGCATCTTCAGATGAACTCTGTATGTCCCTCCTTGACTTGTTCGAACAAATTAAAGATTGAAACCTTTGAAACTTGGCTCTTTGGTCTTCGTGATTTCTCTCAACATTTGATGATCGAATTTGCCACAACATTCCCCGTGCGAAACCGCCGCCTCGCCGAGGTTGAGCGCTTCGGCGAACGGCGGGGTTGATTGGGGGTTCCCGTATTTGTTACTTCACCAGCTTCGGCTCGCGGGTCATCCATGCCCCAAGAATTCACCTGGCTCGTCCCCGATGGGCGGCGGTGTACCGTCCCATAGCGGGCAAGACTCGACAACGTGCTCTGTCATAACATCTGACAGCTAACTCCGGTCATCAGATGCGAAGCCCCTTGGAGCTCCCGCCTCCGGGTGGTCTAGACCAAGAGGAGACAATGCAGAAATGACGGCCGTGGTTCCCTGGGCTGCCGAGGGCATTGGGTTGTAGTGGCCCCGCGCTCTCCGAAGGCTCGCGGCTGACCCGGAGATCCACGTGGAGTATGCCGTCTGCAGCGTGCTCCTGTCTGAGGGGCTCAGGGAGCTATTACTTTACTGGACGGTGAAGGCGGCTAAGGGCTATGTTGATCACCCAGGTGGACTATCAGCCGTGGTATACCACGGATGCTGCCACTTGGAGGAGTCGACCAAGTCTCCCTTCCAGGGCATGTAGCTCTTCGAGACTCATGTCGAGGAGTTATAATGCCGTGGGTTAAGCTCCTTTCACCCTTGACGCTATGGCGGTCAAAAGGGTCCAAAACGTTATGGCGCCCCAGTGGGTCATATGCCAGAGCGTTTGGATCTGGTTGATGGGAACATCGACTCGGCTGCGCACCGCCACAGGCCTCGCACTTCGAGCAACGAAGGTTAGGGCGAATCCCCTGGATCAGACGATGTCCACGATAGTGGTCCAAGGATCTGTGGCTCAACCTTGCGTGATTAAGCTCAGAAGGTCCGCCTTCTATAGCACCGGCAAGCAGGGCTGTATGGTGACACTGTGGAGATTTTCTATGGTGAAGAAGCAGACTGTTCCGTGACCCGACCATCTATGGATTGCTGAGGTCCACCATCATCCCCGGCTCCCCGCGTTGGCCCCTCTGATACTGGGCCCTCCAAGAATGGGCCATCAGAGATGCGGAGCCATGCAGGACGAGGCCTCTACCCTGTTGGCTAACTGCCTCAGAGCAACCCTGACAGGATAGCCGTGGGGATGGAGAGGACACTCTCTCTCCGGGCTTCCCCCCAGTGATATCGTTGCCTTCCGCAATCTCTACATGATGTAGCGTTGGCCGGCGGTTACACTAAGCAGGTAAGTAGGCAGAGCAGTCAGCCTCTCCGGGGTCCCACCCTGTGTAAGACCGCTCTGTCAGCCACTAACCAGCCACCCACGGCACGGTGAAACAGATCATGGTTTCACAACCATGGTTCTTGGGCTCTAGACGCACCAGCCTGTTAAGCGAGCTAGAGGACAATCAATCTCGGTTATGGGATCCATTTTCGCCAAGTACCTGCCAAGTTTGGGGATTCTCCTTGAAGGGGGAAGCTCCCGTGTTCAGGCCGAGGTTGCTGCTTCTAGCGGGAAGTGCGGTCGAACCTGTCCCTCTAACAGAGATGTCTTCCAGGCCGGACTTCATAGTGCCTTAAAGGGGGGGAGGCTGCGCCCCTCTCTGTATCGAGCTGATACAGAAGCGCATCTTGGCGACAAGATTGCTGGTGGCAATCGACCCGTAGGACGCTTATTCTTACGTCTCCTTCCTTCCGCGACAGGTCATGTTGAAGGAAGAACGTATCAGTACTAGGTCGGTCCCTGTCTCCGCTTACGGTAACGGGGACCTTGTGCTTCGGCACCTAGACATACTGCCCTACGGGTTAAGTGGGAAAGAGCAAGCTCTCCCCAAAAGAGCGGGAGCTCCTCTTATCTCGGTGTGGAACTAGACTCTGCCCTTATGCAGCATGCTCACCAACGAGTTTCTGCAGTCGGTGCTGAACTGGATGAATCTGGTCAGCCGGACTCCGGGTCCCGCTGATCACTTTCAGAGGCTCCTGGGCACGTGGCGTGCATCCCAAATAATCACAGACTGTGCATTAGCTTCTCCACCCTTCCTCCAGACTCCAGTCTGTGTGTGGTGGCTATTTATGCCTTGACCTCAGCCTCAGTCCATTCCTTGTGAAGTTCACCCAAATTCTTGAATCGATTTTGCTTGCCAAGCCTCTCAAGGCTACGGTTCTCTCGGTTGGTTGTGCATCTTTTTCTTCCACACTTTTTGCTTCACCTCAACTTTCTGTTAACATGCTTGAATACAGCACTCTGTGAACAGCCAGTTTCTTTGGCAATAAATGTTTGCGGCTTACCCTCCTTGTGAAGGGTGTCAATGATTGTCTTCTGGACAACTATCAGATCAGCAGTCTTCCCATGATTGAGCAGCCTAGTGAACCCAACCGAGAGACCATTTTGAAGGCTCAGGAAACCGTTGCAAGTGCTTTGAGTTGATTAGCTGATTGGCATGTCACCATATTCTAATTGATTGAGAAAGTGAATCGGTGGGTTTTTGTTCAATGTGAGCCAAAATCATCACAATTAAAAGAACCACTACACTCTGTGCGCATTGAATTTCTTTTTATACATGAGTTTCAGAATTTGAATTGAATTACTGAAATAAATAAACTTTTCCACGACATTAAAATGTATTGAGATGCACCTGTGTATGTGTGAGACTCTCAAAATAAGTGTTTTGCTGAGATAATTTTTTGTTTGCTTTCTTTCTATTGTAATTTCATTTTATTTCGACTGAACGAATTGAATACTCATGAGAGTTCACAAAGAAGCGCAATGACATGCTGTTTTTAAAATGGACACAGGGTGGCAACACCTAGCGGCAGCGTTACACTGGGACTCTTAGTAATGCGCAGAGCAAGAGGAGCTCATAATCCGAGTGATTGGAGAATGAGTTACTGTTGTCCTGCGTCGCTGATTTCTGTGTAATATTTCCAATAATTCCAGGTTATTTACACACCTTTTATGTGACTACAGATGTTTATTAACTAGTATGAATCCCCGGTGATGTGTGGTCCATAAGCTAAAAGTATGTAGACTGTCTAAACAGTTAAATTACGTAGTTGAGGAAATGGCGGCTAACGGCCTCTTCTATTGTTTTCTTTGACTTGTTTCTAGCGGCACCTGGACCTTTGTGTGAAAAGTAGCTGTGTGTATGTAGTACAATGTTCAAAGAGTATTAAGTTAATGCTAATATACAGAGTAAGACCAATTACGGGTGCAGCCGTGTTTAAACGCGCACACGTTAATATTAGATAACGATACAGTTTTTGTTCATAGGATTGGGTGCCTAGTTATGAGGCAGACATGTTTATTATGGACGTTGGTGTTTATATAGAGTTGTGTAATACAGCTTAACTGCAAATGGGAATTACTCTGTTATAAAAAGTGAACACTTATAAAATGTATGGTCATTACAAAAATATTCTATTGAAAATAGACCGAAAATGTGAGTTAAAAGGAAAATGGTTGTTTTGTGGTTCATACAAATTTTCAAAGCTTGGGAAATATGGGAGGAGACATTTATGTGAAAACAGACTTTTGAAGAAAATATGGCTTCATGTTATTCAACTGTGAATATAACCTGTGCTTCAATGTAAAGCAGACAAAATAACAGAAATAATTCAAGATTGTAGATATAAAGTTAAAATGATGTTAGAAATAAAACATAATCCGAGTGATTGGAGAATGAGCTACTGTTGTCCTGCGTCGCTGATTTCTGTGTAATATTTCCAATATTTCCAGACTCCTCTCAGAAGATTATATATATATCTGCCAGCGGAGACCTAGCCGGGACCCGCTACATATGCAAATTGTCATGATATGACATGGTCAGAACCCAATTGCAGGCAGACACAGACGGTAGAGGTAACAATGATGTTTATTAGACAATAAACACAAAACAAAAACCCACGATGGGGTAAAACAGGACAAGATAACAATAACAATGAAAGATACACCGGAACTAGACTAACTTCACTTAAACTAACAAAGACCTAAATACAATACTTGACAGGACTACAATGAACTAACACTCAACTAAACTTACTTAATCACGGGGTAACAGGAACATTCAAGAACAGCAACATCTATTACAGGTACAGGAACAGGAACATGTATAGATACAAGTACAATGCACGAGCACAGGACAATGAAACATGAGGACTCTTTATAAGGAACAAACACAGGGTCATTACAAGAAACATGTGCTGGGGATTAGCTCTAAGGAGAGGCTGACGAGGAACGAGATGTAGGGAAAAATGACGAGACGCGAGAAAGAACCATGTCTTTCCCACATAAAACCATCAGGCAATGCCATGGCTCCACTTGAGACAGGAATAAAACATGACATGATAGTGGAACCATGACATAAGCCCCCCCTTAAATGAACACCTCCAGGTGTTCATCAAGGGGTAACTAACAAGACAAGACCGACTGGGAAACAGACAAAAACCAGACAGACAAGGCAAACATGACAAGGGACATGCAAGACATGATAACCCACGGGTTGGGGGGGACAATAAAAATAACACACAAGGGAGGGGGGGTGGGGGCAAACAAGGAAACATTGGGGAAGTCCAGAAAGGGTAGGGCTGGGTGGGGAAGTTCCAGCCCTTGGGGACGCGCCAGAGCGCGGAGCCCCAGAGGGCTTGACAGGGGAAGACCTGGGGGGAACTGTTCTTGTCCCCTGCAGGACTGCTGGGCTCTACCCCGGCTGGAATGCCGGGCTTGACCATGGCTGGAATGCCGGACTTGACGACGGCTGGGCAGCGCTCTTTGACGGCGGCTGGGCAGCGCTCTTTGACGGCGGCTGGGCATTTTGAAATTCTAGGTATTACCAACTGACAGGACGCCTGACAGCGTAATGCACGTGCAGGACTGTAATACAATAGAAGTTCATTCAAATACTGCGGCGCTAGACCATGTAGGGCTTTATAGGTAATAAGCAAGATCTTAAAGTTAATGCGATGCTTTATAGGTAACCAGTGCAAGGTTGACAGAACCGGGGTTATATGCTCATACTTTTTTGTACGTGTAAGAACTCAAACTGCCGCGTTTCGAACCAGTTGCGTTTTTTGTAATAGGCCTGCAGGGCAACCACCTAGAAGTGCATTACAGTAATCTAGTCTTGATGTCATGAATGCATGAATTAATTTCTCTGCATCTGACAGTGACAGCATATGACGTAGTTTAGATATATTCTTAAGATGTAAAATGCAATTTTACAGGTGTTGGCGACATGGCTTTCAAATGACAGAGTACTATCGAATACAACGCCAAGATTCTTAGCTGACGACGAGGATTTTATGGAGCATCCGTCAATCGTTAAGCAGTATTCTGGGTTGTTACGTATAGCGGTTTAAGGTCCTGTAAGTAACACTTCTGTTTTGTCAGAGTTTAGTAGTAAAAAATTGTTACTCATCCAGTTTTTTAAGTCAACTATGCAATCCTTTATTCGATGGAACTGCTGGGTTTCATGAGGCTTCGAGGAAATATAAAGTTGAGTATCATCAGCATAACAGTGAAAGCTAATTCCGTGTTGCTTTATTATATCTCCTAGAGGTAGCATGTATAATGCGAAGAGCAGAGGCCCCAAGACTGAGCCCTGTGGTACACCGTACTGGACTTGCGATTTGCGGGACACCTCATTGTTTATTGCTACAAATTAAAAACGGTCGGACAAATAAGAATTAAACCATTTCAATGCTATTCCGTTAATGCCGATGTAATTTTCGAGTCTATGTAGAAGTATGCTGTGGTCAATGGTGTGAAATGCAGCACTAAGGTCTAGCAGCACCAATAACGAAATACAGCCACGGTCAGACGCTAAAAGCAGATCATTTGTAACTCTGATCAAAGCAGTCTCTGTACTGTGACATGCTCGAAATCCAGACTGGAATTGCACTGAAATGTCATTCCTTTGGAGGAAGGAGCATAATTAAGTTGAAACTACTTTTTCCAGAACTTTAGATGTAAAAGGTAAATTCGATATAGGCCTGTAATTCCCTAGTTCTTTAGGGTCGAGTTTTTTTTTTTTTTTACAAGGGGCCATATAAAAGCCACCTTTAATGCTTAAGGTACATGTCCTAATGTCAGAGATGAGTTAATAATACTAAGAAGAGGATCTATAATTTCTGGGAGCATTTCTTTCAGTAGTTTTGTAGGTATAGGGTTTAGCATGCATGTTGTTGATTTAGATGATCTAATGATTTTAGACAGTTCAGCGTGATCTACTGTAGAAAATAATTGCAATTTCTCCTGAGGGGTGCTGTAGTTAGTTTGTTCAGCGGGTTACCTTCAGGTTGCATTGTTATAATTTTTTCTCTTATATCTTGGATTTTACTAGTGAAGTAGTTCATAAATTCATCACTGTTATGCTGATAATCAGAATCTGACGTCGCTGACGACTTATTTTTTGCTAATTAGCCACGGTTTTAAATAAAAACCTAGGGTTGTGATGGTTTTCTTCTATTATTGATGAAAAGTAGGCGGATCTAGACATTTTTATGGCATTCATGTATCTTCGAGTACTATCCTTCCATGCTATACGAAATACCTCCAAATTAGTTTTCTTAAAGTTGCGCTCCATTTTTCGGGACGCTTTTTTTAGAGTCTGAGTGTGTTCATTATACCACGGTGTTGGGCTGCTATTTTTAATTTTCTTTAAACGCAGAGGAGCAACTGTGTCTAATATTTCCGAGAAGGTAGAGGTAAAATTTTCAATAGTACTGTCAAAATCGTGGAGTAATTATGTAATGGTGACATTTAAATCTCTTTTTACACTGGGTTTTACTTTCCCGTAAACTGACCGATAATAAGATACAATGTCGCTTCATTTTAATTTCTCGTTTCCCGCCCTTCACCACTAGATGGCGATGTTTCACACTTGTGATTTTAGCTGCTGAATGAAGCTTCTCTCTAGGTTCAAGCACATAGGCTGATCTTAGACCACATTTGATGGGGAGTGCCTTAAAAAACAGGTTTATTTTGCATTCTGGCTTTGTCACTTAACTCTTGAAGTTGCTTGCTTATATATACTTATATAACTTATATATATATCGCCTATATTTCCTTTACATTTACATTTAGTCATTTAGCAGACGGAGGTAATGTTGTGGGTGTGTTTTATTGTGTTAGCTAGCTGTGTTTGTGGAGTAACTTTGCCTTAGATCAAAACAAACCAACTGCAGTTTGAGTGATATTAATCGGAATGCACAATAAAAAACTTGATGTGATAACTCATTTTGGAACCAATCTCTTCATATGTTGACTAAGTTTTCTTCCAAAATCATAGGCCGCATATGTAACCGGTCCTTCTCAGCCTGCTCTGCGCGGGCCCCGAACCATCGTCGGTCCGGATGGGAGTCTCTTCACATGCATATTTTGTTGAAATACGCAAGTCCTAGTACAGGCTCTAGTCCTGTCCAAACTGGACTACTGCAATGCACTACTGGGAGGACTTCCAGCTTGCACAACCAAACCTCTACAGATGATCCAGAATGCTGCGGCAAGAGTCATCTTTAATGAACCGAAGAGAGCACACGTTACTCCTCTACTCATTAAGCTGCATTGGCTCCCCATAGTCGCTCGCATCAAATTCAAGACTCTGCTCCTGGCCTACAAGACCACCACTGGTTTGGCTCATCTTCACTCACTAATGCAGACATATGTACCCGCCAGATCCCTACGCTCTGCAAACGAACGGCGTCTTGTGGTGCCATCCCATAAAGGTAGAAAATCTCTCTCGCGCACCTTCTCCGGATCTGTTCCACCTATGTGGAATGATCTGCCTGCTGCTACAAGATCTGCAAATTCTGTAGCCATCTTTAAGAAACGCCTGAAAACCCATCTCTTCCGCCAACATCTTACTGTTCTGTTCTGACTCAAGTTTCTTCTCTACTCTTTTCTTCTCTACTCGTTTCTTCTCTACTCTACTCTAAAAAAAAAAATGTATGAATGAATGTTTCTGTATACTGTGTTAGGCTATATGAAACCAGTCTTCTTTTTGATTGCACTTATGCTCTTGTTGTACTTATGCTGTCCTAATTGCTTCCATTACCTACCCCACTTGTAAGTCACTTTGGATAAAAGCGTCTGCTAAATGACTAAATGTAAATGAAATATAGGCGATATATATATAAGTTATATAAGTATATATAAGCAAGCAACTTCAAGAGTTAAGTGACAAAGCCAGAATGCAAAATAAACCTGTTTTTTAAGGCACTCCCCATCAAATGTGGTCTAAGATCAGCCTATGTGCTTGAACCTAGAGAGAAGCTTCATTCAGCAGCTAAAATCACAAGTGTGAAACATCGCCATCTAGTGGTGAAGGGCGGGAAACGAGAAATTAAAATGAAGCGACATTGTATCTTATTATCGGTCAGTTTACGGGAAAGTAAAACCCAGTGTAAAAAGAGATTTAAATGTCACCATTACATAATTATTAGAATGATTGATGCGATGACGACCTCCGGTGGTAGAGGTCACCTAGTGGTAAAAGTCACCCGTTTGTTCCAAAAACAAAGTCAAAATGAAGTTATCTTGAGACAATTGAAGAAAGTGAGGATTCAGTAAATCTTTTCACATGACCCCCAACACGTGATGCATCTGTGAAAGAGGAAAGCGGGCATACTGTAGCTTCTAAACGTGATTTCTAATCTATGTTCTTGCTTCACTAGATGTCGCAGACCCTGTTTCACAATGAACATAGAGTTTGCATTTTCAGTACGTGGACATCCGGGCGTGTTGATTTCATTGGTTAGGTGGTGAAAAGAATAACAACACAGCCGTATACAAAAAAAATTACTTTATTCGGAGGCGTGCGCTTTTCGATATTAAAGCGCTACGGCCTGTGGAAACATCACTAGGATTCAAACCCATTAAATACGGCATTTATGAACCCTCTGCGTCTCAACCCTGGGACGTGACACCCACTTTTTCTTTTCCAAAACTGCTGATGGGAAGTCTCACCCTGCAATTAGAAGAGCTTGTTTTACGTCATAATAGTTCTCACTTTGATTTTTAACAAGACATCAACAACGGAAAACAGCATCTGTAGTAAGCAATCGTTGTCATTGCATAGCACCATCCTTAATAAACCATGTCACAGTGACTGATGGGCTCTCTTCGACACCTCTGTTTGCCAGCAGGACGTTGAGATCAGCAATAGTAAACATCGCAAATGTGGAATCAGGATCGCTATCAAATTCATACCTGGAAATCATTTATGAATACTTTTGTTCACAGAGTTGGGTTAATGTAAGAAGGATTAGAAGACATGTACAATTGTTTCACTTTTGTGAGGTCACGTCTAAAAAGTGGATTTGTGAATAATTGCATTTTATATCCACTGATCAGGTCTATCGAATCAGTTTAAGGCAAACATTTTCCTATTTCTAATACCACGAAACAAAGATTTTCATCTGTCCTACGTTATCCTGCATTATAACGTTATCCGGTTGTACGGTTACAACGGTGGTTAAATAATCAATGCTGTTTCGGCAGAAAAAAGGATAACGGATCAACCAGCATCATCGCTGTCTTCTTGGTTTTTATCCAGTACACGAGAACGATGGAATGCCCGTCACTCCCACATCCGTGACCTGCGTTGAGAATAAAGGATGTTATGTGTCAGTCATGATGTGACAACCCGTGATTTCACCTTACAGTATGTGTTATGTCACCTTAAATAATCAGGCAGCCGCAGGCTGTTTGTCCAGTGCATCTCCATCCATGTCTTTAAATGCCGTCTGGTATGTCTTCATCGGGTTCTGCCCAGTAAACCCCTCTGCGGTCAGCTTAATCACACTCACACACACACACACACACACACACACACACACACACACACACACGCACATACACACACACGCGCCCGCACACACACACACACGCGCCCGCACACACACACACCCACAAACACCCCTCTTTCCTCTCCATCATGGCCGGCGGCAGTTCAATTCCCATGGTACACGGACACGCTGGGGGAAATGTGGGTATAATAAAATGAACTACAATACATTACACTTTTTCATCACTAAACACTTAGCATACAGCAAACCCTAATACACTGTTCTATTGTCGAGTCTCCCACATAAATGGTACTTTTTTTGAGTATATTCCTGCAAGGTACCTCCCAGCTTATCTACTTTTCCATCACTGCAGCGAGCGTTGGGTTTTCCTTGTCCAGCTGGGCCGCTGTTGTAATGGAGTGCATGACCCGGTGAACATACGCGAAACGCATTTCCCCCGCGATGACGTATCCGCCTGCTTTTCACACCAATGACCCTACAGTTTTCTACGGGACAGTATAAACACACAATGCCCTTCTCACAGGCGCTTGGATCTCATAAAACACTGACAAACTTTCTGATGCCTCACCTGTAGTGATCCTCTCCTCACGACCAGTGAGAGAGCTCCACTAGCTGATCCACCAAAGACGAGCCTTTTTCCTCGCAGACGGGACTCTCGTCAAATTCATTCTTTCCTGGGGGGTGTGCTCAGGGATGCGGGAATGTCTTAAAAAACACAAAAATCTGGCATTAGAAGCGTGTTTGTCAAACCGTTACACAACAGATTTAAATGAGTTTAACTGTCCCTTTCCATTTCGAGCACAGACAAGACATGGACTTCTTAAGGTTGTAAACACTTGGGAGATCTTGTCAAAAAGAGGAAGTTAAAGGAATAAAGAAACTGACAAATAAAGTGTTTGTGTATGGTGTATTGTGTATTTTGTTTTATTTTCATTGATCTACCACCACGTATAAACAGACGTTGAAAGCCACACAGTTTACCGTGAATGATTGAATTCATCATTTTCTAAGACAAGTGAATTGACTCGGTCACCATTCACAATATGCACACATTTGTGCCTAATCTTATCCGTAATAATACAACCCTAAAACGGCTCCGTTAATGTCTCGTCGTCACACCGCAAACGTTATTGCGAACCAAATCACACGTGTAATGATGGGTCTTACTTACACACTCCTCCTAGCCTCGAAACCGCCACCGGTCCGGCAAGGGAGAGACTAGCTCGCAGCCTCTGCCTGCACAAACAGCTCTTCCTCTGACAGCTGGCCTCCGTTACACGTGAAATGACAGATTTTTCATCTACAGCGGTGTTTTGTGGTTTGCATCGGTGGATCCTGTCGCTCATAAGTGCCCGCCGTTCGAATTGTAAAGTTGTTTAGCCATTTCTACGTCGTGCATTGCGCTCTGTCTTCTTCTTCCACTTCTTCTTCTTCTTCTTCTTCTTCTTCGCAGATAGGTTGTAGCTAGAAGGGATGTAGTTACGGCCGGAAGTGGTGCAACATCTCGCCATATAATTCCAATAAATTACTTAACCCCTACGCCTACCCCAACCCTCCACCTAACCTTACAATAATACAAAATATAAATCAACTGTTTTAGCGTGACGCAAATTATACGGTATCGAAGTGCGCTTGCCCAGTGGATGTGGCTATATCCCGTCTATTATGTGGAAAAACAATTATGTATAGCACTGAAATATTTCACGTGTTGATAACGTTAGTCTATGAACATTTGACACTACGACCTGTACAAATAAAACCAAATGATTGCTTCCGTGAACTTAAATGTTTTAAAGAAACCCTTTGTAAAATGAATAAAAGTAAGAAAGTAATTAAATCTCTCAAAATATTGAATGTGCTCCTCAAGGAAAAGTAACACTATGTTTAATTGACTCTGTCAGGAACGCAATATCTGTTTAAAAGCAAAGCCGGTTGGTTATAATCCTCGTTTCTTTCTTTTTTTTCTGTTTATTATTTTTCATTTTATTTATTTTTTATTTGAGTTTTATGTTATACTGATATGTCTCGATGTTAATAGAAAGTTATGGTGAACATTTATATCGTGAATGTAATGTAATACACTAAAAATTATCATTCCTTGTACTCTGTTACTGTATTTGTATTATACATTTTGCTTGAAGAGATAATAAAAAAAAAAAATGATTGCTTCCGTTGTGTTACGTATGATCTTTGACCTTACGTACGTGACGTGACGTGCTTCGGCTCGATCACACCTGCACTCTAAGGCGCGCATTGCACCTCTGGCCCGACCGCTGATGCCGTCGGTTCGCCGACGCGCATCAGGTTTTGCTTCTTGCAAGTGTATAGAAGACACAGATTACTGTTTAACCTTTACTTTATTTAACCTAGACAACGGCAAGAGCTGAAGCCATCGCACCGGAAGTAAAGCAAATCCCCCGCTGTAGTCTTTGATATGAGATAACTCGTTATTATAAAGAAAATTCGGTAACAATCTTAGAAAAAACACCAAACGGTGTGAAAATCTCGCTCTCCGACCCACCAACCGAGACGCTCTTGAGGCTGCGGTCTTTCGCCTCCTCGTTAGAGTGCCCGCCCGTCTCCCGTCCGGAGCGACGTCGGTTCGAGGCCCGCGCAGAGCGTTGCGAGAAGGAGCGCTTGCGTACGGAGCCTATGTTTCGGGAACAAAACGTAGGCAACATATAAAGAGATTGGTTCCAAAATGAGTTATCACATCAAGTTTTTTTTATTGTGCCTTCCGATTAATATCCGATTAATTTCTCTCTTTCTAACTCTCTTTCTCCTCAGAATATTTGTAGGTATGATGACAAAATTTTTAAACACCCCTAAGCTCAAAATGGATCACATGACGAGACAGAGCTGAAAATTCCCTTTCCGACGACACCTGAATTGTGAAAATCAGTTGAGGATTGCGAAAGCTATGATATTTATAATCCCCAGGAATATAGTAAAATAGTTAACATTAACTACACTAGAAGTCGTGTGACAGAAAATGCTTATAATTCACACATTTTTGCTTGTAACTTCCTTATTTTATCAGATATTTGCACGAAATTTGAAACGAATGTAGAATCTTGTTAGTTCTTTCAAATGAAATCATGAAATTATACTGTTTTAGCTGGAATGGGCATCAGACCCATGGTACCTCACTCAAAACAAATAAAATTAATAAGCGTTCATTCATATTCATTAACATTTATTTTGAGAATACAAGAGAAAAAAACAATACACATCAAAATTAATTGTTAATTCACATTCATACGACACATATTCATAGCATCAGTAATAATTTCTAGAAAAACACCGTCAGAATGAGTTGAATACAGACGATGTTTTTTTTTAGAACGGCGCCTGCAGTACATTCGCTAATCTACCCGCCCCAAATGTGACTACACAATTTCCGCGATTTAGTTAAATACTTTCTCCTCGATGGATTTCGATGAAATTTCGTAAGTAACAAGATAAAACCTATGTATTTAGGTCCACATACATCTCATTAGTGTCCAAAGCTTAGATGAAGCCCACAGACCGGTTGAACGCAACGCAAATTTTCTGAAAGCCGCGGTGACCTGAAATCACATTAGGGCTGAAATCCCGAAGTGTCCAACGCTTAAGTGGCTTGCACTCGATGTAGTTATCGTCGTATTCAGGAAAAACATACTACCACCAGGCGGCCAGGAGAAGATATTGAATGACATACACATTTTAGTACCGCGCGGTTTGGAACACATTTTTTAGTCAGAATGTTCGCCGCGAGTGGTTACGATGTCATCATACCTAATATTTGTCATTTTTATTGCTTCCTTATTGCCTTTCTTCCCGTGCCTTGCTTAATGCCCGTTTATTTACATCAATCAGTGCCTTAATGCAGTATACCAAGAGTTTGGTTCCTAAATGAGATTACTCTGTTCTTTAAAACATTTCTAAAATCGTGTTTGTCATGATGTTTTGGGTGCGTTTTATTTTACTACTTTTAAAGTTGCTAAATATATTGCATTTTGTTCTTATATAAAAGCATACGTTTAAGATAGTTATAGAAGTTTGTGTACCTTTCTGATTTTAACAAAGGCTATGGGCCTCATAGGACGGGCACCAAGCAGATATGGACCTCACATCTGCCTCACATTACACACACGCTTTTAAAGACACTAGTTTGTACCAGTCACAGAAGAACACAGTTTACACTTATGTACTGATTGAAGCACATGTTTACCCTTAAAATACACTGAACACTATGCAAGGTGTAGTAAATGACAGCGGTCAGTTTACGGGAAAGTTAAAAGCAGTGTGAAAAGAGATTTAATCTACTTATTGCGTTGTTTGATAACACTTTGTGCAAACATATGTCACTGAATGTTGTTGGGCGTCGCATACACAGACTGTTAAAAAAATGTCACCATTACATAATTATTAGAATGATTGACGCGATGACGACCTCCAGTGGTAGAGGTCACCTAGTGGTAAAAGTCACCCGTTTGTTCCAAAAACAAAGTCAAAATGAAGTTATCTTGGGACAATTGAAGAAAGTGAGGATTCAGTAAATCTTTTCACATGACCCCCAACACGTGATGCATCTGTGAAAGAGGAAAGCGGGCATACTGTAGCTTCTAAACGTGATTTCTAATCTATGTTCTTGCTTCACTAGATGTCGCAGACCCTGTTTCACAATGAACATAGAGTTTGCATTTTCAGTGCGTGGACATCCGGGCGTGTTGATTTCATTGGTTAGGTGGTGAAAAGAATAACAACACAGCCGTATACAAGAAAATGTCTTTATTAGGAGGCGTGCGCTTTTCGATATTAAAGCGCTACGGCCTGTGGAAACATCACTAGGATTCAAACCCATTAAATACAGCATTTATGAACCCTCTGCGTCTCAACCCTGGGACGTGACACCCACTTTTTCTTTTCCAAAACTGCTGATGGGAAGTCTCACCCTGCAATTAGAAGAGCTTGTTTTACGTCATAATAGTTCTCACTTTGATTTTAACAAGACATCAACAACGGAAAACAGCATCTGTAGTAAGCAATCGTTGTCATTGCATAGCACCATCCTTAATAAACCATGTCACAGTGACTGATGGGCTCTCTTCGACACCTCTGTTTGCCAGCAGGACGTTGAGATCAGCCATAGTAAACATCGCAAATGTGGAATCAGGATCGCTATCAAATTCATCCCTGGAAATCATTTATGAATACTTTTGTTCACAGAGTTGGGTTAATGTAAGAAGGATTAGAAGACGTTTAACAATTGTTTCACTTTTGTGAGGTCACGTCTAAAAAGTGGATTTGTGAATAATTGCATTTTATATCCACTGATCAGGTCTATCGAATCAGTTTAAGGCAAACATTTTCCTATGTCTAATACCACGAAACATAGATTTTCATCTGTCCTACGTTATCCTGCATTATAACGTTATCCGGTTGTACGGTTACAACGGTGGTTAAATAATCAATGCTGTTTCGGCAGAAAAAAGGATAACGGATCAACCAGCATCATCGCTGTCTTCTTGGTTTTTATCCAGTACACGGGAACGATGGAATGCCCGTCACTCCCACATCCGTGACCTGCGTTGAGAATAAAGGATGTTATGTGTCAGTCATGATGTGACAACCCGTGATTTCACCTTACGGTATGTGTTATGTCACCTTAAATAATCAGGCAGCCGCAGGCTGTTTGTCCAGTGCATCTCCATCCATGTCTTTAAATGCCGTCTGGTATGTCTTCATCGGGTTCTGCCCAGTAAACCCCTCTGCGGTCAGCTTAATCACACACACTCACACACACACACACACACACACACACACACACACACGCACATACACACACGCGCGCACACACACACGCGCGTGCACACACACACACACGCGCCCGCACACACACACACACACACACACACAAACACCCCTCTTTCCTCTCCATCATGGCCGGCGGCAGTTCAATTCCCATGGTACACGGACACGCTGGGGGAAATGTGGGTATAATAAAATGAACTACAATACATTACACTTTTTCATCACTAAACACTTAGCATACAGCAAACCCTAATACACTGTTCTATTGTCGAGTCTCCCACATAAATGGTACTTTTTTTGAGTATATTCCTGCAAGGTACCTCCCAGCTTATCTACTTTTCCATCACTGCAGCGAGCGTTGGGTTTTCCTTGTCCAGCTGGGCCGCTGTTGTAATGGAGTGCATGACCCGGTGAACATACGCGAAACGCATTTCCCCCGCGATGACGTATCCGCCTGCTTTTCACACCAATGACCCTACAGTTTTCTACGGGACAGTATAAACACACAATGCCCTTCTCACAGGCGCTTGGATCTCATAAAACACTGACAAACTTTCTGATGCCTCACCTGTAGTGATCCTCTCCTCACGACCAGTGAGAGAGCTCCACTAGCTGATCCACCAAAGACGAGCCTTTTTCCTCGCAGACGGGACTCTCGTCAAATTCATTCTTTCCTGGGGGGTGTGCTCAGGGATGCGGGAATGTCTTAAAAAACACAAAAATCTGGCATTAGAAGCGTGTTTGTCAAACCGTTACACAACAGATTTAAATGAGTTTAACTGTCCCTTTCCATTTCGAGCACAGACAAGACATGGACTTCTTAAGGTTGTAAACACTTGGGAGATCTTGTCAAAAAGAGGAAGTTAAAGGAATAAAGAAACTGACAAATAAAGTGTTTGTGTATGGTGTATTGTGTATTTTGTTTTATTTTCATTGATCTACCACCACGTATAAACAGACGTTGAAAGCCACACAGTTTACCGTGAATGATTGAATTCATCATTTTCTAAGACAAGTGAATTGACTCGGTCACCATTCACAATATGCACACATTTGTGCCTAATCTTATCCGTAATAATACAACCCTAAAACGGCTCCGTTAATGTCTCGTCGTCACACCGCAAACGTTATTGCGAACCAAATCACACGTGTAATGATGGGTCTTACTTACACACTCCTCCTAGCCTCGAAACCGCCACCGGTCCGGCAAGGGAGAGACTAGCTCGCAGCCTCTGCCTGCACAAACAGCTCTTCCTCTGACAGCTGGCCTCCGTTACACGTGAAATGACAGATTTTTCATCTACAGCGGTGTTTTGTGGTTTGCATCGGTGGATCCTGTCGCTCATAAGTGCCCGCCGTTCGAATTGTAAAGTTGTTTAGCCATTTCTACGTCGTGCATTGCGCTCTGTCTTCTTCTTCCACTTCTTCTTCTTCTTCTTCTTCTTCGCAGATAGGTTGTAGCTAGAAGGGATGTAGTTACGGCCGGAAGTGGTGCAACATCTCGCCATATAATTCCAATAAATTACTTAACCCCTACGCCTACCCCAACCCTCCACCTAACCTTACAATAATACAAAATATAAATCAACTGTTTTAGCGTGACGCAAATTATACGGTATCGAAGTGCGCTTGCCCAGTGGATGTGGCTATATCCCGTCTATTATGTGGAAAAACAATTATGTATAGCACTGAAATATTTCACGTGTTGATAACGTTAGTCTATGAACATTTGACACTACGACCTGTACAAATAAAACCAAATGATTGCTTCCGTGAACTTAAATGTTTTAAAGAAACCCTTTGTAAAATGAATAAAAGTAAGAAAGTAATTAAATCTCTCAAAATATTGAATGTGCTCCTCAAGGAAAAGTAACACTATGTTTAATTGACTCTGTCAGGAACGCAATATCTGTTTAAAAGCAAAGCCGGTTGGTTATAATCCTCGTTTCTTTCTTTTTTTTTCTGTTTATTATTTTTCATTTTATTTATTTTTTATTTGAGTTTTATGTTATACTGATATGTCTCGATGTTAATAGAAAGTTATGGTGAACATTTATATCGTGAATGTAATGTAATACACTAAAAATTATCATTCCTTGTACTCTGTTACTGTATTTGTATTATACATTTTGCTTGAAGAGATAATAAAAAAAAAAAATGATTGCTTCCGTTGTGTTACGTATGATCTTTGACCTTACGTACGTGACGTGACGTGCTTCGGCTCGATCACACCTGCACTCTAAGGCTTGAGGCGACGACCACATTGCAATTGTATCCGAGTCGCCTTTAAAAGCCTTACCTGTGAATCCATTTGAGTGCGAAGACTTCGAGCGACGTCAACTGGTCATAAGACAAACACAACACGGTGTATTTACCGAGATCAAACTATACATTGTTAAAACACTGATTGGTCTGCAGTCGGAGCGTTCCCATTGGCTGTTGGTTTGAATAATTAATGAGGGAGGTCTGTCTGAGTTTTCTTTAGCGATTTTCGTGTATAAATATCATTGTGTTTCGAGTTGCGTTTTGAACGATAGAGTGTATGATAAGGGCTCTGTCGGGCTCGTGTTTTCAACATTAGACGTTTCATTGAAATGTGCCCCTGCCGTCGTCGGAAGTACCAGCGCCGATCGGCAGTATAAATAGCAGGCGCGCGCGCTCCTAGTTCGGTTGGGCCAGAGAGCGTCGCCTCGGCAAAGCCACATGCTACTAGAGTCGCTAGCTGAGGCGCGCATTGCACCTCTGGCCCGACCGCTGATGCCGTCGGTTCGCCGACGCGCATCAGGTTTTGCTTCTTGCAAGTGTATAGAAGACACAGATTACTGTTTAACCTTTACTTTATTTAACCTAGACAACGGCAAGAGCTGAAGCCATCGCACCGGAAGTAAAGCAAATCCCCCGCTGTAGTCTTTGATATGAGATAACTCGTTATTATAAAGAAAATTCGCTAACAATCTTAGAAAAAACACCAAACGGTGTGAAAATCTCGCTCTCCGACCCACCAACCGAGACGCTCTTGAGGCTGCGGTCTTTCGCCTCCTCGTTAGAGTGCCCGCCCGTCTCCCGTCCGGAGCGACGTCGGTTCGAGGCCCGCGCAGAGCGTTGCGAGAAGGAGCGCTTGCGTACGGAGCCTATGTTTCGGGAACAAAACGTAGGCAACATATAAAGAGATTGGTTCCAAAATGAGTTATCACATCAAGTTTTTTTTATTGTGCCTTCCGATTAATATCACTCAAACTGCAGTTGGCTTGTTTTGGTTTAAGCCATATCACTTCAAGAAATAAGAGAATCTGGTTTACTGAATGAGCATCGTGGAGGAGAGCCCTTCTTATAAAATGTCCTTCTCATGCATTTTTTTCTCTCTTTCTCCTCAGAATATTTGTCATTTTTATTGCTCCCTTATTGCCTTTCTTCCCGTGCCTTGCTTAATGCCCGTTTATTTACATCAATCAGTGCCTTAATGCAGTATACCAAGAGTTTGGTTCCTAAATGAGATTACTCTGTTCTTTAAAACATTTCTAAAATCGTGTTTGTCATGATGTTGTGGGTTCGTTTTATTTTACTACATTTAAAGTCGCTAAATTTATTACATTTTGTTCTTATATTAAAGCATACGTTTAAGATAGTTATAGAAGTTTGTGTACCTTTCTGATTTTAACAAAGGCTATGGGCCTCATAGGACGGGCACCAAGCAGATATGGACCTCACATCTGCCTCACATCACACACACGCTTTTAAAGACACTAGTTGGTACCAGTCACAGACAAACAGAGTATACACTTTTTTACTGATTGAAGCACATGTTTACCCTTAAAATACACTGAACACTAAGCAAGGTGTAGTAAATGACAGCGGGCAACAATGTGCCTTTCTTTTTCAGATGGATGTATGTGCTTTTCAAAGGTTTTGCCGAAGTTAAATACTGATATATGGAGCTTGACATTTAACTGTGGAAGGTCAGAAAAGGATGGACTAACGAAAATAGCTGATGCCATGTGAAACCTGATTTAAACCTGGTTTAAACGGTGATAACAATGTGAGAATAACTTGAGAACAACGTATAAAAGAGTCGGATACATATTGTTCAGACATCACCAGATGAACTCTGTATGTCTCACTTTGACTTGTTCGAACTAATTAAAGACTGAAACCCTTGAAACTTGACTTCTTGGTCTTCGTGATTTCTCTCAACATTTGATGATCGATTTCGCCACAACAAGTGCGGCTCTCTTCACTAGCTGGCCTCCGTTGCATATGTATCAGTTCAAGAAATTTACTGAAAGAGTCTGGCTTAGGACCTGGGTAGCATGCTCGGATATGAAAGGTCTAATTCTTCTAATATTGTAGAGGATGAATCTTCAGGACCAAGTGTTTCTGGCAACCTGCTATGTGAAGATTAGCTGATCATCGATCCACACTCCCAGGTTTCTGCCCGTTCTGGAAGATGTGATGGTTGATGAGCCTAGTTTAATGGAGGGGATTACAAACAGTTCTGTTTTTGCAAGGTTCAGCTGCAGGTGATGGTCCTTCATCCAGAGCGAAATGTCACTCAGGTATGCTGAAATGCGTGCAGAAACAGTCGGATCGTCAGGCGGAAATGACAGGTGGAGTTGTGTATCATCTGCATAGCAGTGGTAGGAAAAGCCATATTTCCGAATGACAGAGCCAAGGGATGTCATGTATACAGAAAAGAGCAACAGCCCAAGCATTTAGCCCTGAGGCATCCCTATATCAAGACCTCACTGTAATAAGGTTCAATAAAAGGAAGGAGACGGGAACCGACGAACATTCAAACAAACTTTAACCAAAAATAAACAAACAAAAACACGGAAGTAAAAGACTGGGGGCCCGTTCTTCGTACGTCGCTAACTCAGTTAGCTGGATTTGATTCTTGACGATTTGGCATGATCTTGGATTGTTTGGTTCTTGGACGCTCATCCTGGACATCCTGGCTGTCATAGCAACTGGTCCGTAAGCTTGAACCTGCTCGGGAGCAGGCTTACGTCATTTGCTTCATTGCGGCTTTATAAGAGGAGGAGATAGGTAAGTCTGTCGCAGCCATGTCTTGTCCATTTGTACGACAGCAACCTGTTGCGGAAGGTGCAAGAATCATTTGCAGAGCTTTTCGAATTAATCACGTATTGCGGGATAGACAGGATCCGGGATAGACAGGATCCTTTAGCGCAGCGAGATAGCGTCATTGTTGAGAGATACCGTTTTTATTGTGAGGGTGTTATTTACATCATTCATTTGTTGGAACCACACATTACGTGTTCAACACGGAGGAGGCGGGCTTAAACAACAGCTCAGACTGTGTGCATTGGCCTGAGATTCTTCGTGAGTGGCACGTTCCTTTACACTATTGGAGATGCAGAGAACTTGGTGAAAAGTGCTGTCTGTTGTGCCATTCGCAAAGTTTACCTGGCGCTCAAGCAGTTTTTAGGGGTTTTTGTGGTATTTCCAAGCCACTTAAGGCCATAGGTTGTAAAGCAAAATTTTTTTGCTATTGAAGGTACATTTATAATTGTTAATGACATCCAATCATGACCATACCAATAAGTATGACTAACAGTATGTGTCCATCAGGCTTCCCTAAGGTGATTGGTGCCATAGACTGCACACACGTCTCCATCAAGGCCCCACCAGGCCCCAATGAGGGGGATTTTGTGAACCGAAAGGGGGTTCACAGTGTAAATGTGCAGGTATATTACGATTACCATTCATAATATTCCTGATTAGTAATATATTACTTGAAAAAAAAGTAATGAAATCAAAAAGTATGCAGTTGACTGACTACAATCTCTTAGATGGTTTGTGACTCTATGTTCCATATCACCAATGTGGAAGCAAAATGGCCAGGATCAGTGCATGACTCAAGAATTTTCAGAGAGTCACATTTATGCACATTATTTGAACGTGGTAAGGGAACATACATTTCAAGCTCACAGTATTATACACAGTATTATGCTGAGCCTAACAGAACTGCATTTTTCCATTATACAGGGGATTTTGAAGGGATCCTGCTTGGAGACATGGGCTATGCCTGCAGGCAGTATTTTATGACGCCCTTCCCTGAGCCAATCCCTGGACCTCAAACCTGTTACAATGCAGCTCTAGCCAGGATGAGAGTCAAGTCATCTTTTGCCTGCAATAAGAGATAGTTATGTTAAGTCAGAAATACTACTATGTGTGAAATAGTGTATTAGCACTTGCTCTGAAGGTCCTTTTGAAGCAACTCTATCTCCAATGCAATTTTTCTCTTTTTCAAGTTGTCGAGTTCTATTTCTCCTCTTAATTTCTCTTTTTTCAACTCAAAATACTTAATTTTCTGTTTAAGATGCCGTTTATATAGGGTACGGATGTCACCCTGTGTAATTTCGAGAAAAAAAGGGTCAAAACATGCCTCATGCAACAAAAATAAAAGTACAACACTGCCCCACCTCTGTATCAGCAGTTCTTTGTGCAGACTGTTCTGGAAGCCTTTCTGTAGGCCTTTCTCTAGGTGTGGACTTCTGCAACTCATGTTGCAGACAAAAAGAATAGGTACACAAGTATATACACATTAGGGTAAAGTTATTAATGCACTTACAGGTTCTTCCTCCAAAGGACAATCTGAGAGGGTTTCTTCACTGTCCTGTGCAATGGAAATAAATGGGTATTACAAAGTGTTGCACTCTTTCCTTGTGATGTAAACGTTAGAAAAACATAACTTACTGCATATGCTTCAGCCACCACTTGCTTGGGAACAGGTAGTGTTGGTGTATTATCTAAAACTGCACAAAAGAGGGGGGACATAATGTCATTACAATTAACTACACTGTAAACAAAATTGTGATTAATAACTCATGGCAACATATTTTATATGAACTGAAAGTTTAGAAGTTTTCACTTTCACAAACATTTCAAATGACTGTTCCAGCCATTTGGATTATACTTCATTTAATGCAGCAACAAACCATTTTACAGTATACTAAGAGAATTGAAAGCTCATTTAGCCTTCCAGTAATGAAGGTGTGGCTGCTACTGGTCCCTTGCTTTGGGTCTAAAGAAGAGCTGCCCCCAGGGATGCCCTCCACAATGGGTCGGTTTGAATTCAACCCAAGGGCCAGCTCTTCTGCTGGGGTATATTGTGGGGGTGCAGGACCACCACCTGTTTTTTTTCTTTCAGTCTTTTTCTTGGTGGCTGTTATGGACAAACACATCATTTAACAGTGGCTTTTAAAATGAGGAAAAAAGTGGCTTTTTAAAATAAGGACTGTATAAGAAGTAAAGGCTACCATTTTGTAGAATATTTTTGTACTTCACTTTTACTTGTTCCCATGTTCTAGTGGGTCCCGTGGTGGCTCTGACATAAAAGAACAAAGTTAATGAAATAAAAAAAAATGCACAAATACATACAGTAGAAAGTGATAGAAACATCTAACATGGACACCACTCACGCATTTAATTTGTCTGCTACTTTTTGCCAGCCCTCTCTCCTGGCTTTTGCAGACTTTAAGGTGTTCCCTGGTGTTTTAATTAAACTTTAAAATTCGGCATAACCTTCCATTAAAAGCTCTTGTTCTGCTTGGGAGAAAAACTGGGCGCGTTCTTTAGCCATGCTGAACAGCTTTGACAGCATGTCCCTCCTTCATCCCGGGTTTCGGCACCAATGTAATAAGGTTCAATAAAAGGAAGGAAGGAGGCGGGAACCGGCGAGCATTCAAACTAACTTTAATCAAAAATAATCAAACAATAACACGCAAGTAAAAGACCGGCAGCCACCTCACGGTCGACTGCCGCCCAGAAAAACATAATTACAAACGTAAACATATGTCCGAGCCCGGTCCTCTCTCGTCAGCAGTCCCGTCGATCGTCCTCTTATGCTACCGATTTCCTCCATGAGATGTGCGGGACCGGTGTGCGCACAGCTGATTCAAACTATCATTCACCCCACTGGTCTCGTCCCGCCTTCCTCACCACACTTACATCTCCAGGATATTCTAAATGACCTACCTGAAAGGTAAACCCCTGAAGCACCATTTCGGAGACACCCATAACTCTGAGGGTCGACAGGAGGATGTGGTGGTTAACGGTTTCAAAGGCAGCAGGTAGATCCAGTAGGATGAGTACAGATGAGTTTGAAGCAGCTCTTGCCAGTCTCAGGGCTTCAATGACAGAGAGCAGCGCAGTGTCTGTAAAATGAGTGCTCTTGAAACCGGACTGGTTGCTGTCCAGCAAGTTGTTCTGCATGAGAAAGGAGGAGAGCTGGTTACATACAACATGCTCAAGAGATTTAGCAATCTAGCTTTTTGGCATGGTCAGTAGGCTCATGCAGGAGGATGGCTCGGGATTTTCAGCTATATTTGGAGTAATCTCTAGTTGGGGATGGGCATATGATGTTCATCTAGCCCTGGTGAAATCTCTCCCTTACCTCGGGATGGCCATAATTGGGAAAGAGAATTATTAGCATAGCTGCTGTTCATTAACTATGCATTAGTGAAAGCTTGGCTTAAAAGATGTGTCTTTAATCTAGATGTAAGGACATTAGGACCCAGGGGACGTCATCTCAGAGCGCTTAATTGCTCAGCTGGCTATTTAGAGAGACGTACTCAGAGCGACAAGCAAGACTGTCGTTCCAACATAGCGTGTCGGTACAGTGTGGGGAATAAAAGCACCAGGATTGTGGGTCCAAACTAGTGCTGTTGTCGTTGCTTGAGGTTGGAGATTGGCCAGTGGACAAATCTGTTGTTTTGGGCAAACCGTTGCAGTAACGCAGTGTGAGATTGTGGTGAAGACGCATGGTGCAAACATTTGTTTTCTATTCAGGGAACGTGGGTAAACCGTTGCAGTAACGCGGTGTGAGATTGCGGTGAAGACACACGGTGCAAACATCTGTTTGCTACACAGTGAACGTGTCCAGTCAGTGTTTTTCCTAATCATTTTTAGCTATAACAACTGCCTACCATAATTTATAACCTACCGATTGCTGAGCGCCTTAGGGCCAGAGGAGAGAGAGGGAGGAGTTTTGTGCTTTACAAATGTATGTTTGATTTTGAGTTGTTTTTATAATCTTATGTATACTCTGTGGGGTTCTCTTATTTGAAATATTTATTGGGTAACGTGTAGTTTTCCAAGGAGACAACTGCCTGCAGTGGTGTACGTGTGAAGTGCAGGGGGGGAGAAAGTGTTGTAAATCACGGATACCATATTTAACTGGGTTGTTTACCTGTGTATTAATTCATTTATTAAGATTGACGTGTGGTGTGCTTTGAATTCTAACACGTCTCTGGAGGAAAACTCTGTACACACCCGTAACCATTTGGTGTTTTGATTTAGGGAAGTTTCATAGAGTATTAAAGTTGTCTTTTTGAATTGTATATATAATTGAACTATTGTGAAATAAACAAATGTATATTTTGACACACCAGTTTCCATCTGCGTCCTTTAATTAGGGTGGCTTGCGTGAAACCAGATATATTTCTGTAAAAGTACTGGTGGCCACATAGATTTAAATTGGGAGAGTGTGTCTGACCCTCGAATAGTATCGGCAAGGCTATTCCAGAGATTAGGTGCTATGTATGAGAAAGCTGTACCCCCTTTGGTGGATTTAGTTATTCTGGATGTTATCAAAAGTCCTGAGTTTTGAGATCTTAGAGAGCGTGATGTGTTGTAATGTAGTAGAAGCTCTGTTAAGTAGGTACGGGCTTAACCGTTTAAGGCTTTATAAGTAATTAAAAATTTAAATGACAGGTTGCGGTCTAAGATAACGTAAGGTCTTTAACAGTGTTTGTTGGATATCAGTTCAATTTGTAGGTTATAATCTGAGATATTCTGTTAACGGGTTTTTGGTGCGATAAGTAATATTTCTCTTTTGTTAGAGTTAAAAAGAAGGAACTTACTAGTTATTCAATGTTTTATATCTTCGATGCACTCTGCCAATTTGGATAGCTTGAAAGAATCATCTGGTCTTGATATGATATTTAGCTGAGTATCATCTGCAGCACAGTGGAAGCTAATTCCATGTTTTCCAATAATGTTGCCAAGGGACAGTATGTATATGGAGAAAAGCAAGGGTCCTAAAACCGATCCCTGAGGTAAACCATAATTTACTTGCGTTAGATTTTACGATTCTCCATTTAAATGGACATATTGATATCTGTCTGATAAGTGAGATCTGAACCATTGTAGTGCCTGTACCGGTACAATTGTGTAAACGATCTAAAAGTATTTTATAGTCTACAGTATGGAAAGCAGCACTAAGGTCAAGCAGGACTAGAAGTGATATGTTACCTTTATCTGATGAGGTGAGAAGGTTGTTTGTAATTTGAACAAGCACAGTTTCAGTGCTATGATGCGGTCTAAAGCCAGACTGAAGTTTTTCGTTTATGTCACTATTTTGTAGGAAAGAGCACAATTGAGTGGACACTACTTTTTCTAGTATTTTAGACAAGTACAGGAGATTTGATATCGGTTAATAGCTTCCCAGTTCATTGGGGTATAAGTTTGTTTTTTGATAAGAGGCTTAAAGACAGCCAGCTTAAAGGGTCCTGGGACATGGCCTAGATTAATTGACGAGTTGATAATGTTATAAATGAGCTCAATTGAAACAGGTAGTGACTCTTTTAACAATTTAGTTGGAATGCGGTCTAACAAGCATACTTCATTAAATCTTCCTGTTTTATAGGTGAAAGACACTGTAACTTTTCTTTTGCGGCAATGGTTGATACTAATTCATTGGACACACTTGGAGGTTGGGTTTTAACTATGTTGTCTCGTATTTTGTCGCTTTTCTCTGTAAAAAAATTCATGAATTCATTGCTACCGAGGTGTGGCGGAATAGCCAGGTCAGGTAAAGTGATTATTACTATAAACACGAGCCTTGTCTAAAAGGTAGAGGGGGAGGTGTCGCTGCTCTTTACAATAATTCTTTTATCATCTCTCAGAAGTCTAATTTTAAATACAATTCTTTTGAAGTCATGGTACTTCACGTATCGACACCTAATACTAAGGACAAAACATTTTTTAAATGTATTTTAGCTATTGTATATAGGCCTCCAGGGCGCCACACAGATTTTATTAAAGATTTTGGTGGGTTCTTATCAGAACTAGTACAGTGCTTGTCGTTGGTGACTTTAATATCCATGTAGACAATGATACAGATGCCTTGGGAATGGCTTTCAAAGACACACTCTTAACTCCATGGACGTAAGTCAACATGTGTCAGGACCCACTCACCTTAGTAATCATACTTTAGATTTGATACTTTCTTACGGTATAAATGTGGACGATGTTAAAATCGTTCAGCAGAGTGAAGACATTTCGGATCATTATCTGATATTATGTTTGCTTCACTGGCCTACGGCTGCAAATCAAACTCCTTGTTACAAATATGGTAGAACGATTACTTCAACTACCGAAGATGCGTTTCTCGATAATCTGCCGGATTTGTCTAAAATATCTTGTAGTATGAGTGTAGTAGAGTAGGCGGGGCGAGACCGTGGTTCGAGGCCGGTAAGTAATTGTTAATTAGCGCCAGTGGTGCGCGCACACGCCTCGCATCACGTAGGAGATTGGGAGCATATAAAGAAACAATGGCGACCGGACCGTCGAAGAGAGAGGACCGGGCCCGAACTTGTGTTACGTTTGTATTTATGTTTGTATTTATGCTATTTCGCCGGCGGTCGTCCGTGAGGGGCCGCCGGCTGTTATTATTTATATTAAAACCTTATTTGAATTGTCTGCCGTTTCCCGCCTCCTTCCTTCCCTACTTGAATCTCATTACAATGAGTAAAAACGTTTTTACAAACCTCGCGTCATGTCAAAACCATAGGTCAAAACTAATGCAGATTGTGAAACTTTAAAAGCAAGGCAGTCTTTTATGTTTTAGCTCTCTTTATTTATCTGTTATTTAATTTTCTCATATGTTTACCCCTGACATTTGTAGTTAAATTGTAGAATATGTTGCAACATTTTGTTAAAATTCATGAAAAATAGACCATAAACATTTTGTTAAAAATTACTTTTGTCAACATTAAACGTTCACCTAAAAAGGAAATTCTGTCATCATTTACTCATCCTACGGTTGTTTCAAACATGTATGAATTTGTTCGACTAAACACAAAGAAGATATTTGGAAGAATGCGAGTAACCATAAAGATCTCATCCCCCATTTACTGGCATAGTTGGGGAAATAGATTTTTTATAATTCTATAATTTATAATTGAGTCAATGGGGGGTGAGGTCTGTTTGGTTACTGACATTTGTGGGGTGAATTATCCCTTTAAGACGTTTATAGTAGCATACAGGACTTCAAGCAAATGACCAAAAAATCGGATTTTATGCTACGTACATTCTATTAAGCTCTACTGGATGTTGTAAACCTGATCACAAAGGGACAAAAACGTTTAACCTGGTCCTGGGGTCAATTTCTAACAAAAGCCTTTCAAGGAAGGGGGTACTCCTTATCATTCAGATAGACATGTCCATCCATCGAGTTGCACACACTTATACATTTAACTATACTGCCATCTAGAGGTAAACCAAAGTATTACAACATATATTGCTCAGACAACGCTTTGGGACATAAAATTTGCTGTACTTATCACAGACTATAACTGAAGTGTAAATTTACTAAATTTACTAAGTGTAAATGTATGTTACTAGCAACTTTATTATATGACTTAAACAAAAATACATATTTAATCACATTTAAATTAACCATTTGCAAATGAGTAGTGCTGTTGATATTTTAAGGTTATGATAAAAATGTTACTGTGTATTTAGGTGACATTATAACCGTTATAGAAATAAGATGAATTCAAATTAATTAATTTTCTTTTCTTGTACTCTGAACCATATAAGTATTAACAAAGGTTTTTGCCAAATATTTATTATCTTTGGTATTACTTTATGGCATTACTGCATGTTCATTACACTAATCCAACTAATTATTTGTTTAGAAATTATTAGAGTTACTTTCAAATTTATTGCAATAAGAAGCAGAACAATACTATAGGTCATTATAAACAGACTGTTCCATTTTGTTTTTGCATTATTATAATTAGTTTTGAAGTGCTGATGTTGCTTAGTTTGGTCTTGAAAAGTTGAGAAAAAAAGTTTGACTATACATTACAAAAATTCAAAGGAGTTGTTTTAAACTATAACTATTTTACAGCTTTATTTTATTTGTAAACCCATATGGAAATGCTAAGGCAGTAGCTACCACAGAAAGGAGAACACATTGCATCCTCCTGACCGTGGCGGCGCTATGAGAAACACAAAGGCCTAGAACCCACAACCGTCTTTCTTCTCACATAAGCAACAAATATGGCTGACGAGCTGGATGTTGTGGACATTGAGGGTGATGAACGCGATGAAAATGTGGGGTAGGAGTTTCATTCTACTCATATCCGACTGTTTAGTGATTATTGTTAAATACTTTGTAGAACTGAGTTCATGACTGATCAGAAGCGAAACAGGAGCGATCAAAAACGAAAGGGCAGGATGAAATAATCCACAGTAAAACTGGTGTAACTTGATCAAAGACACCTTTAATGAACATATAGTGGATAATAACTGTGGGGCTTTCGTTGGTAATAAGACATTGCTAATACGACTTGTAGATTTCTAATGTGAACTGTTTAACATGCAACTCTAATGGCACCAGTCATGTGTTATAATGGCCGTGTTAACGTCATCGCTTAATATTTGTTTGAAATAACTCACCATTAACACACACAAGCAACTTTCCTTTTCCTAAATTCATGATTTGTTCTGTTTGTAAGACCTGACCTAATGCATCCTTACTTTATAGTGACCTGAGCAGTGCTGAGATACTTCAGGACCAATACTTACAGTCTGCATGGAAGAAAAACAGCAGTATTCGGGTGAAGCAACTTTATCATTTTTTTTGTAGAGTGTTGACCAATGGTATATAAGAAAATATGCACTTTAAAACTTGCTAAAGATATGTTTTAGGAGAAGCTTTGACGTGTTTGTCTATTTTCAGCCATGGACACTGGACAGCTCTATCAGTGATGAAAACAGGCAGGCCATTGAGAGCATGCTGCTTGAAGAACAGTATCCTTCAGTCTTACATACAGGTTCACACTAATTATAAGTGCTGGCGTTTGTGTGTTTTAAGTGTGTTTACATTTTCTTATAGATGTTTAAAAGTATGTGATCAGTCATTGAAGGCATATGGCTGTTTTTCTTAATAAAAAAAGGTATTATTTTGCCAGTAAAAAAGCACCAAAGGTGGCATGGAGCAATGAGAAGACTAAAGTCAAAAAGTAAGTATAGACAATGCACCATTTTAAAGAGATACTCCTCCCATTAATGAAAATTCTGCCGTTATTTACTCGTCTTCTAGTTGTTCCAAACCTGTAAAAAATCTGGTTTGGTTAAACACAAAGAAAGTTATTTGAAAATGTTCTCATACTGATAAATGGTGCCCCCGAACAGTCGATGTCCATCATTCATTCTAAACATCTTTTTTGTGAGGAATTCAAAAAAGAATTTTCGATTTTGGGCAAAGTATCCCTTGAAAATATTTGTTCATAATATGACAACACAGAATATGTCTAGTATTTTTTTTTTAGTAGTAACTATTAGTTTTCTTTTTAGGTCATTGGTGAAGACCTCTGTAGCTTCAACACGTTGGGCCGAAGATGAGAAGGATCTCTTTGAAAAAGGACTTGTATGTTTTTCTATTGTGTTTTTTAAAATTAGCAACGGTCTTCTATTTACCATACAAGAACACCGAGAAAAAGACTTGCTCCCTCATGTATTCTATTCTAGTTTGTATTTTGTATTGATTTATAGGCTGAATTTTTGGCGCAGATGGACCAAAATTGCCAAATTGATCGGTACTAGAACGGTTCTACAGGTGAAGAGCTATGCGAAGCATTACTTCAAAAATAGGGTAAGATTAAAACATTTTCAAATTCCAAATCACCAAAAGAAGACGTGTATATACTAATTTCAGAGTATTTATGGTTTATGCCATTAACTCATTCCCTGCCAGCCTTTTTAAAAAAAAAGTTGCCAGCCTACGCCAGCGTTTTTTTTACATTTTCACCCAACTTTAATAGCTTGCAGTACATTTTCTGTAAAGAATATATGGACAAACAATCTATCAAATGAAAGAACATAATCTCAGCTTTTAAACAAAAGAAACCGTATTCTTCTATCTTTATTTGTTTGTTTTTTATCACTCCGTAGATGTGTGGGTAGGTTTCTTAAAAAATGCATCACTTTGATTAAACAGCTGAGATAATTAACGTTTTTTGTCAAGATTCTGCCCAGATTACACTCCGAACAATCATTAAAAACCGCTAAAACATATACGTTCTAGGTTCTCGGATTCTGTACTTTGTCCCAAAGGTGTGTAATAGCGCCACCCGCTGTACAACAGTAAAAACACTGATTGCCGTAATAACTCGTCTTTAGCAGGGTACCGTTTTTTTTAAAATGACGAGATAACTCGTCAATGGCGGTGAAAGAGTTAAAGGAATGGTTCGGATTAAAAATTCATTTACACACCCTCTTGTCATTTCAAAGCGGTATCACTTTCTTTCTTCTGCAGAACACAAAAGATAATATTCTGAAAAATGATTGTAACAGAACAGCACAGCCCCCCATTCACTTCTAATGTATAGACACAAAGTCAAGGAGGGGTATTCTGAAACAGAATCGAAATATTGTCTTTTGTGTTCTGCGGAAGAAATAAAGTCGTATAGGTTTGGAATGACACGAGGGTGACTAAATGATGACAGAATTAAAAAATGTAACTACTCTTTTAATGTGTACAATAGTATAGAAAAGCTTTCCTGTTGCTCAGTGGTTAGAGCATGGCGTTAGCAACGTCAACGTTGTGGGTTCAATCCCAGGATAGCACATACTCAAAAACAAATGTATAGTATCATGCAAAGTAAATCACTTCGTCTAAACAATTTGCTACTTTTATTTAAATAGAAGTTCATGAGCTGAACAACCTTGCATGGCAGAAAAGGTTTTTTGCAATTTCGTTCGTTAGGACATACAACGAAACACGTCATTTCATGGTTACCAAAAATATCTAAATGATTAATATTTTAACAACTTAGTTATTTTCAAGTAACTGTAGTCATGAAAAGTTTGTTTTAATGAATTTATCAGTGACAAAACTTGAGCATCAAGTGTCTCCATCAGTGGTTCTGAATAATATAATAAATAGTGGTGGGCATAGATTAATTTTTTTAATCTAGATTAAAATGGCTCATTTGAATTCTGCCAAAGGCATTCAGAAAATGTGTGCTAGACCAGGGGCTCATCTCCTGTTTCCAAAATGCATCACAAACTGCTTGAGAAAGCTGTTCTACTATGATAATTTGTGATGAAAATTAAATTATGTTCAATAAGATGTACTTGTGTTTACTTCCGCATTAGCTAAGGGATGCTTTGCGTTTAGGTGGTACTTGAGACTAGAAGAGCTCCTACAGTACATTTACATTTAGTCATTTAGCAGAAGCTTTTATCCAAAGCGACTTAAAAAGAGTTAGCTTTACAAGTGATTTACATGTTAAGTCAATGCAAAGAGGCGATAGACCTACTTGCTGCGCGAATGAAGCCCTGGTTATGAGATGATGAGGCGGCGCGAATGACGCGATTCACGCGAGTTGAAAAATCTCGTTCTCGCCCCCTACAGTGCAATTAAGCCTAGGTACACATCGGCGCTAAGATATCAAGGTGAAAGTCATCATAGCTTGCGTAGTATAGACCCAGCTCCCAACCCAACTTTAAGAATAGATTAACGGCGACATTTTTTTTATCGCGTGATAAGAGTCTCACGTTAAGGCAGCACGTTAACGGCGATAACGGCCCACCACTAATAAAAATATTATAAATTTATACTGAATAATTTCATTATTCTTTGCATTTGACTTTTTAGACGAGAACAGAAATACCTGCCGAAGGATCTACCACCAAAGCAGCTCCAAGCCCTGATTTCCCCTCTACAACTATAGTCCCTTCAGTCCAGCCTGATATCTCAGCACTGACCAATGCTGTGCGCATCGAGCAGCTCTCGGATGACGAGGATGTTGACATCACTGACGACTCCAGCAATGATGGGTTTCAGGTGGAAAACCAGTCAGACTGTGACGACAAAGAAGAAATCTGTCCAATGTCACCCCAAGCAGATGATCTTTTAAACTCTCTGACACAATCACAAACCACAGCTTCAGAAGGATTTACTGATCCAGACACAAATGAAATAGCTGGCCTCTCTCAGAATAGGATTGATCTAGAACCAGATGAGGAAAGTGTAAACAACTTATTAATATCATGCAGTCCAGGCAAAGACAGCCTTCTTGAGGAAGAGAGTAGTGATGGATTAGGTATGTTGTCGTACAATGACTGTGACTACAGAAAAATTATTGCAAGAGTTATTCATGGCTACATTGTTAAAATATAACTTCACCACAGATAAGATGGAGTCATGTGAATGTCCAGAGGAGGAAGTGGAGGAAGACCAGGAAGATGAGGAGCTCAGACCTCCGGAACAGGAGGTCACATTGGACTTAAACACAGTTACAGAGGAGGAGAAGCAAGCCATCTCTGAATTTTTTGAGGGTCGTCCATCCAAAACCCCAGAGAGATATCTTAAAATCCGAAATTACATCCTCGACCAGTGGTGAGACTTTGCATTTAATGTTCATTCCAGAGTTACCTTTTGGTTATATATAGGGGAATTTTTAAGACTTTTGATTTATTTCTACTCTCTCATTGTGTTGAATATAGTCAATTAAAAATCAGACCATCCGGTAAGTCGGTTATGTTAAAGGTATTTTTTCTTAAAGCGACAGTTCACCCAAAAATGAAAAATTCTCTCATCAGGTACTCTATACATCTATACATTTTATGCTCTGACCAACACAAAGAAAGATATTTGAAAGAATGTTGGCAGGAACAACTTTAGGTTGAGTAATTCATAACAGAATTTTTGGGGGAAACATCCCTTTGAAATTGACAGTCGTTTATTGTCTGTGTAGGGCGAAAAGTAAACCCAAGTACCTGAACAAGACATCGGTTCGTCCAGGTTTGAAGAATTGCGGGGATGTAAACTGCATTGGTCGAATACACACCTACCTTGAACTCATTGGAGCGATCAACTTCAACTGCGGTAATGCTTCTTTTGCTTTTTTTCTTTCATTCTTTTTTAATTACAAATTTTAATACCAAAAAATTACTATTTACACTCACATTTTCTCCCATCATTTGTAGATCAGGCAATCTATAACCGCCCGCGATTGGTCGACCGCTCTCGACTGAAGGAAAGCAAAGACAGCCTGGAGGCTTATCATCTTGCACAGAGACTTCAGTCTATGGTAGGAAACAGTGGAATGGAATCTTATTTTCATGATATGGTCCATTAGAAGCTGTATTTTCTATGCATCTTATTCACTGATTGGTTTAAAGATTGCTCTGTTTTGGTGTGTTTTTTTGTAGCGTACAAGGAAGCGCAGAACTCGGGACATGTGGGGAAACTGGTGCAACTCTAAAGATCTAGAGGGCCAGACGTTTGAGGTAAAAAAAAATCTATAGACCATATCTGTTCTTTTTGGTTGAGTTTTCGAGGTAGCATGAGAACATCTACCATGAAACACTAGCAGAAGGATTTTTTTTGTGTAAATCGTTCGTAAAGTCATTTTGAGGTGAATGTTCGGATTCATGAAAATGTTCGTCTTTTCAAAATGTTAGTTGGTGCGAAAGAAATGTCCACCTGCTTCATAGCGTGTGTAAATAGTGCGTTAAACCCCTGGTAACGCTCTGTACTCTTTTAGACAAACTTATGACACTGCATTTTGATGCACTATGTATCATAATGATATTTCACAAGTTATTTTGCCCTCTCATTTACAATTTTTTACTTTTTAACTAAATAAACGCAGAGGTTGTTACTGGCCTTCTCTACACAGCTGTCTAATCACAGCGGAGAAGAGGCGGGACCAATGCTACATTGACCAACCATCATAAACAACAATGGAGAAGTTAATATTAATGGTTACTGCATTTTCATATAAAGTAATGTTCTTTAAAATAAGATACTAGTAGGCTAACTGTTGTGGATATTCTAAATCACACCGTCCTACATATCTACGGAATAACGTGCAGTGCCTCCATGTGTTCTCAGGCAGCAGGTCGTTTTCAGAATAGCATGAGGTTTTATTATTATAGCTGGCTGAAAATGCTTTGCTGCACACAGTTTAACTGATAAATGTATTTGTAAACATATAGCCTATTAGTATATTATGGAATATATTATAGCCAAACCAGAGAATGAAGTCCAGAGGATTCCAGAATTTCTTTAATTCATAGGCGGGGATTATGCTAATTTCGAATTAGCGTTAACGTGTGCCCTGTTTACAAGCGATTGGAATTCATTAACATACTATCAACATACTATTTTACTATCAAATCTGACGTTTACAAAGTATTTGTGAATTTGGAGGAAAGTTTTCGGGAAGGTCTGTGCAAATTACTCAGAATTTACTCATATATTTACGAAGGTTTCATGAATGACTCATGTATGTTGTATGGTAAAATAAATGTGTATAGAAATGTTTTATTCAGCATCTAAGCGCAGAGGAACTGGCTCTCAGGAGAGAGGAGATGAGGAAAAAAGGCCCAAAACCATCTAAACTCTCCAAACAAAGAGGGTAAACAAACATTGTTGTTGTTGCGGTGTTAACCAATTTATGATTAGAATAATAAGCTCTACAAAATTAAAATCATATATAATGGCTTCTTTATGTCTGCAGCTCATTCGATCCGTTCCAGCTAATTCCATGCAAGTCTTTTGGAGAGGACAGACAGGTACAGACACTTCATGTCTTTGAGATTTCTGCTCTTTAATGTAATGCAAAAGAAACTTAGTTTAGCTTTCTGCTTGCAGTGAATTTATTGAGAGAACATAAGTGACTTCACACTTATTGTTATTTGTATGATGTTTCATTAGGAACCCTACAGAGTGCTTGTTTGTGCTGAAGCTCTTGTGGTCATGGATTTAGTAAGTATCATGTGACAAATGTATGTTTTGCTTGTTGGCTCAAAAAAAACCTTTAGTTGATTCATATAGTTTCCAACGATTTCTGAGGATTTGTCGGTTTCCATGTCTTCTCAGGTTAAAAGGTCATTAAAAGCACATGTAAACAGTATAGTTCGAACTGCATATTTTCTTTTGCGCAATATTAATCGCCTTCGTCCGTCTCTAGCAGTGGTGAATACTGGAGAAGTACTAATAAAAGTTGCTTTACTTGCATCTCGATTCGATTTTTGTAATTTTCTTCTTTATGGCTTGCCCTCAACTTCTTCACAAATTTCAATTAGTTCAAAATTCAGCATCACGATCAGCATATCTAGAACCTCAGTAACTGAACATATTACTCCTGTACTGGAACAATTGCATTGGCTCCTGGTCAAATACATTTTTTAAATTCTTTTTGTTTACAAAACACTTAATAATCTTGATCCTTCTTACTTGTCAGATCTGCTCCATAACTACATCCCGACTTATATTTTAAGAACATCAACTGCACATACTCTTGTTCCTCTTTGAGTTTGCACAATGTCTTTTGGGTCCAGATCCTTTAGTTCTGCCGCTCCACACCTTTGGAACTCGCTACCCCAAGACGCTCGGGAAAGAGAAAATCTTTCGACTTTTAGATCTCGACCTAAAACTTGATGATTTTATCACCACAGCATTTGGTATAGTGGTTGTGGAACTTGGTTTGCATCACTAAGGCAAGGCACTGACTTTTTTAATTCTTTGTTGTGTTTCAGAACTTCCATACCGGTTTAACATGCAGTATTTGTCTGAGCTTCCTGATTGGTCAGAGGTGATGAGAAGAACAGAATGGGTGGTGTTCAAGTATAGACAGTGTCATGGGTATGCTGTGTTTGTGTGGATACTGCATTCATGCAAATTGAATTATTCTTTAGTTTGAGCTTATTATTACTAATGTTTGTTTATTGTTGTCCTTGTTTAGGAGTGTACCAATGGACAGGCTTTTTCGTAGAGATTCTTCTCTCACTTGCCTGGAAAAGGTAATGTTTCATTAAACATCATCTCCCAATAAGATTTAGTTTCAGTATCATGCCCCTTTGACTTATTTCATATACACTGAGGAAAATAAGTATTTGAACACCCTGCTATTTTGCATGTTCTCCCACTTAGAAATCATGGAGGGGTCTGAAATTGTCATCGTAGGTGCATGTCCACTGTGAGAGACATAATATAAAAAGAAATCCAGAAATCACAATGTATGATTTTTTAACTATTTATTTGTATGATACAGCTGCAAATAGGTATTTGAACGCCTGAGAAAATCAATGTTAATATTTGGTACAGTAGCCTTTGTTTGCAATTACAGAGGTCAAACGTTTCCTGTAGTTTTTCACCCGGTTTGCACACACTGCAGGAGGGATTTTGGCCCACTCCTCCACACAGATCTTCTCTAGATCAGTCAGGTTTCTAGCCCGTCGCTGAGAAACACGGAGTTTGAGCTCCCTCCAAAGATTCTCTATTGGGTTTAGGTCAGGAGACTGGCTAGGCCACGCCAGAACTTGATATGCTTCTTACAGAGCCACTCCTTGGTTATCCTGGCTGTGTGCTTCGGGTCATTGTCATGTTGAAAGACCCAGCCTCGACCCATCTTCAATGCTCTAACTGAGGGAAAATCTCGCAATACATGGCCCCGGTCATCCTCTCCTTAATACAGTGCAGTCGCCCTGTCCCATGTGCAGAAAAACACCCCCAAAGCATGATGCTACCACCCCCATGCTTCACAGTAGGGATGGTGTTCTTGGGATGGTACTCATCATTCTTCTTCCTCCAAACACGTTTAGTTAGTAGAATTATGACCAAAAAGTTCTATTTTGGTCTCATCTGACCACATGACTTTCTCCCATGACTCCTCTGGATCATCCAAATGGTCATTGGCAAACTTAAGACGGGCCTGGACATGTGCTGGTTTAAGCAGGGGAACCTTATTGCCCAAATGTAAACGCAAGTAAGGTGGTCGTTCCTGCCAGTACAATTGCTTTGGAACCTGATGTTCCAAATCTGGTAAGAGACCTTACATTTCCGTAACACGCTTGCACACGTTTCAGAGAGGCGGCGCAAAGAGGAGATGCACAGTATGTGGAAAATACAGCGTTTTTTTACCTTAAATCGTGTATACACATTCTGTTACATCTTAAACAAACGATAATTTTAGTTTTTTCAGTGACATATGACCCCTTAAAGTTTAAATCTTTTTCTACTTGAGCATGCCTTTTGCTAGATTTGACTGAAGTTGTACCAGATACCACTGGTTGCATCTTGTCTTGTAACCAATTAAAAGAAAAAAAAAAAAATCCTTTAAATTGAATATACTGAGAGACTGATTATACTATATATAGATTAAGTCAGCCCTCAGAATGCAGAACTGTGGGTGAGCGCTTTGTCTAACCACAAAATCTTATATTTACATTTAAAGGCGATTTGAAACATTGTTTTTTAGGTTAAAGAGGAAAGTACGACACGCGTACAGGCATCAAACGATGTTGGGCTGGCGACGGAGAGGGCCATTTTAGAGGAGGCCTTATTACACTTAAAAGATGACCCACATGAAGAACAGCACAAACAAGTAGGTGCACAACCCAGAGTTCTGTAGTCGGTTTTGTTATCTGCTTTTTTTTTGTTTTACACCTTAGTGATGTTTGTAGTCACTTGAGGTTACTTGATCTTTTAGCTCCTGTCTGCATCTTAATTTAGAGTTCTGGTGATTTTCCACAATACACATCCTTTCTTTCAGTCCAAATGTGTTTTTCTTTTGTTTTAGACTGTGAATCTAGACGAGGTGGTGGAGGAGGCTCAGATTCAGCTTGAATCTGACCTCTCAGAGCAAGATCAACAACAGCAGCAGCAGGAGGAGGTGGAGGAACAAGAACCCCAAAACGCCCAACAACCAGATCAACCACCCACTCTCACACAGACCCAAACAACTCCTCCACCTCAAGCCCAACCAGACCCAGAAACCGCACAGGCCACAGAGGAGAAGTCTGTTTTAACCCCTCCCCAGATGGACCAACAGGTGGAGGACTCCTCCACACCTGCTGCTGAGCTCAAGAGTCCAGAATCAGCCTCACCTACCTCAGTCACCTACTCTGAGAGCTCCTCCAGGTAAGTACACACACTCATGAAGGAGTGGAGGGGAAATGAGTTATTGCTGTCATTCACTTTGGTTTGTGTTTCACCATTATTTCTTCATTCAGCTTTCTTTTGATTTCTTATTCATTCATTGTTGCATTAATTTGCCTGCTTGTCGACTCAATTCTGCATCAGAGATTGATCGAATTCTGTTTTAAGCATACGTATATCACTTTACGGACTTGACCTTGGATGTGACTTTGATTTTTCAATAACATCACAATTCATGAATGGATCTCGCCCACTATGGCTTGTTTTGACTGGACTTTTAGCATTTGCATCAACAATTACATCAGCAAAGCACTACATCACCAGGACGACAGGAGCTTGCTTCAGTCCTGGCCCTGCTTATGACAGATCCTCCCTCTCTCTCTCACTCGTATCTTTCCCTTTCACGGTAAATGGAATATGATTTCTTTCCTTCAGTGGACTAGACGTCCCGCATTCTGATGTCCCTGTAGAGAACTCTAGTGCCAATCAGTGTGAGGTGGGCTCTGTGCCCCCCTTCAGTCAACCCCTTGGCACCATTCTCAATAGGTGAGTAGTGACCACTGGCAGGTTAACGTCAGGCTACTGTACATCGTAACTTTACGATAAATCAAGCACTCGGGTAACATCTGGTGACTTGGTAACCGCTGGATAACCAAGTTGCGGAGCTGCTTCAGACCTATCAAGCCACGTCCTTTGGCCTTATTTTTCTTTTTCAAATTTTTTTTTTGGTTATCTCCTTATGTCACAATGTTTCAGTGCCATTTTTTGTGTGAAAAAATATTAGTACGTTTCACCCAATCACTTGTTTTTCAGCAATGTTGTGGAGGAACATGCAGAGAATCACTCCAGCACGTTGGAACAGGACATGGAGACCATTAAAGATCCAGTTTTAATCCCAGATAAAGATCTTGCGGAGTTGGAGCAAACAGATGAAATACCACCACCCTCAGAGCACAAGAAGGTACACACACACTACAGATACTGCGGACACTTGTAACTTTCAGTGATGAAGTTCGCTGTAAAATCGAAGTGTATCATTATTGCATCACAATATAATGACCTGTTTTTGTTCTGTGATTGGTTTATTTAATGGCCTTCGCACGTAATACATTTGAAGCATCCGTTGTGTTGCAGAATTTGCTTTGCCACCTATGAGAACATGTTAATAATCTCTACATTTTGCACTCAGCTGGCTCTCTCCCCCATTATGATGAAAGGGTTTGTAAAAAGGGTTTCTATTTAGTTACCAGCGAGCTAGTCTCCTCCCCCCTACACCCCCACAGAACTAAATCCTTCCAGCCCGTCTCACAGACTTTAAATGGAGCAGATGGAAATGAAAGAAGAGGAAAGGAAAATGAAGTGAGACAGTAGTGCTGTACGTCAGCGCATTTGTTTACCACTGGAGAGCCTTGTAAATGTTTTGTCAACTAAATGGTCACTCAGCGTGGCTATTTAGCACTGGCAGAGAGAGATGAGAAAGAGAAGGGGAAAGTGATGAGAAGTTAAAGTGCTGCTTAAAACATAAAGAACAACCAAATGAATCGAGGGTGACTACGTTTTTCATTGGCTTAAACATATTTTAAGAGATCCTGGAAGTTAATATTGTAGAGCAAATGTGAGACAAAATAGCAAAAGGAAAATAGAATATTTATTTAGAAATACTTTTTTTGTTTCTAATCATGTGCATTTCCCTTGGATTGAACCCACGACCTTAGCGTTGTTAGCGGCATGCTCTTACCCCTGAGCTACAGGAAAGCTGTTAGACAACGAAATACCAATATGTATGAAAATAGGTTTATAAGTGTGTTTTGACACGCATATTAACGCAATACACCATTTTAAAGTATAGCTTGGTTGTGTGTGTAATAGCTGTTGCTGCTTTTATTTGCAGGTGGACCATGAGGGAGCAACAGACCCTCCTGTACCCGGTAAAGAGGACATCCCCACCTTTGACGAGTGGAAGAAGAAACAGATGGAAGTGGAGGAGAAGAAAAGTAAGAGATTGCATTGAGCATAGCACACATGCACGTGTTCACGAGCACGTCGTCACATGCGAGTGCGCCTCTCGGGGTTTCTTCTGCATCAGTGCACACTCACAGTCCACTTGATTCAACAGAACCATCCATGCTTTATTAGTTTTTGAAAAATTACATTTTTTCTATCATATTTTTTATGTATTATATAATATAGTCTATTTTAGAGTACCCTCGTGTTAGTCAGAAAGCCATGTGCATGGTGAATGTTGCATAACTTTTAAGTGTGCACAAGAGACCACTGTAATGCACTGCTTCAGTGTGTAGACTCATGCCGTAGGCCAACTAAACCCTTTAACTCTTGCGTGTGAGAATCGGGGGTTTCAGCTGGGTTTGTGCCTCTTCTGAAAGCAAATCAAACGAATTAAAATGTCCTCTGTGGTCTCAACAACTCGCCAATGGCGTGAAAATTAACCATGATCATTGTAATTATTAGTGTTGAAGACATTCATTTACAAACTAGAGAGCTCTCAAAGAGACCTCTTTGCAAACATGGTGGAAGTTGAGTTCAACTAAGGCTTATGCCGACACACAAATCATGTGGCTAATTTCATTTAAAGGTTGATTTTGGATTTATGATTCTGGTAGCCAGCGCTGCTTGACAAGTGAACTAAAACCAAAAAATACAGTTTTGTTCATGTATTGTAATTACATTTTCAAAGTGCTATGCATACGTTTCCTAATGCATTTTTAAGAACAGATAATTTTCAATTAGACGGGTCTATAACTGCAACAACACAGTTTGGTGTCTTATTTTGCATGCTGTAATTACCTGTAGGTTAATAAATAGCTCCTTTACCTATTGGCCATAACTTCAAATATTTATATTGACAGCAGCTATTGGTTGTTAAAATGTAACCGATAACCCATTTGTGTAGCTGTCTACCTGTTGTGTAGATAGTGATACACGAAGTTGTCCTGTTCACATTAAATGGACACCCACTTTTTCCTTTACATGTGGCACACACAGCATACTAAAACAATTTTCCATGTAGACAACACACACTGTCTTTTTTACATGTCACAAACACTGCAAAGTAAACCATTTTTACATGTAGACACGCCCACTTTTTCACCATGTCACCAATACGGCATACTATATCAGCTTTTAACATACTATACACTTTCACAAATTATATACATAATTGATTCTGTTGGTTACAGGTCAATCTCTGCACACGTCATCTAATGGCAGTCCTCACCCTGTGAAAAAGGTCCAAAAGAATTTCAAGAATAACTACGCCTCTGTGGAATGTGGGGCCAAAATCCTCTCGGCCAACAATGAGGCCAAGGTACAGCTCAGGAAGAGAGATGGATTGATATCCAACAGACAGGATAGGGGAGTCATTCAGTTTAGGCCTGTTGCAATATATTGCCATTGATTATAACCATGATAATAATATGAGTGATTAATTATATAAACATTATATTGTCATAAATAATTCTGCACCAGTATCTGGTTGACATTTAAAGATAGTAAGTGGTCACAACGATTACAAATGATCTGCCTATGCATTGTCCTAAACAAGAGAAAGCACAACATAAAAGGTGTATCTGGATTTTACTGGTAGCATTATTCTTTTTTCTAAAAATTTCAGGAATATTCAATTGCGATTAGTATTGTGAATTATTTTGATATAGTGTAAATCTGATTTTGATGGCCCTAATTACATTTTTTGTAGAATGTTATTATTTGCCTTTAGCTTCTATTTTTTTAAGCCTGTGATGCTCTATTTATAACCAGCTTTGTTTCTGTTCAGAGCACATCTGCCATCTTAATGGAAAATATGGATCTGTACATGTTGAACCCCTGCAGTACTAAAATCTGGTGAGTCACTACAGATAGAGAAAGAGAATGCAGCAGATGCTCAGAGATGATGAATAAATATGCTTGGGCTATCTGTTTTTTCAGTGTATATTCGCTTGTTAAGCCTGTCGTCAAACACCACCATGTATGGAATGTCATGTACCGTTTCCAGGACCATCCGCTCTATTAGATGCCCTAGGAAAATAACAATAAATGCTAATATACACTCATGACGTGATGTGAACTTCCATATTAATTGAGAGGTGATCGAGAGTACCACAGTGTTGTTTAATTTTCCCCCTCAACATAAGGCTATTTAAAATACACAAGTGAGGACAAAACATGCTTGCATGGTAAAGATGAATAGAGCAAAATTTGAACCTAAATGTCTTATACATGATAGTAGGCCTATACATTTAGATGGCCATGTGCTTTTGGACTAAGCAGTTTTTGTAGTATCATCATAGTTGATTTATTACTTGAAATATACAGTTTTATTTATTTACGCATTCTCATGTTCCTTATTCCAGGTTTGTTATTGAGCTCTGTGAGCCAATCCAGGTGAAGCAGCTGGACATTGCAAACTTTGAGCTGTTTTCTTCCACGCCGAAAGATTTCCTAGTGTCCATCAGTGACAGGTAAGACATGCAGACGTACATGGATGTAGTGTGCCAGGATATTAGAAGTTACACCAGCACTAACATCGCATTATGAATTCCTCTTCAATCAGATATCCGACCAATAAATGGATCAAGCTGGGCACGTTTCACGCCCGTGATGAACGCACAGTACAGAGCTTTCCTTTGGATGAGCAACTCTATGCCAAATATGTCAAGGTGAATGAGAAGTAGAGTTTTTCTTTGGTTAATTTGTTGTGGGATGATGCCAATGAATTGTTCTGAACTAGCTCATGGACCTTAATATCCCTATCGGTATAGATATTTGAAAGAGAGAGGGCGTTTCTGTGTCTACTCAACTCAACTTTATTCATATAGCGCTTTTTACAATTTTCATTGTTACAAAGCAGCTGTACATGAGACACATTGAATACAAGTAAAACAACTAAAAGCATACACCTGTAAAAACAAGAAAAAGGTGAAAAAAACAAAAGACAGACATACAAATGCTCCACACAAACAATATGCAAACATACTTACACACATTGACATAGACGCACACACACACAAACACACTCGCACACAGTGAAAGCACACATTGGCGATAAAGGAGAGAGAACCACAGGTCAAATATTAAACGGACTATAAATTCTTATATGCAATATTAATTATGTCTAATTTCTGAATTCTAAAGCAGCCCCCCCGGCCAGGCAGATAGTGCAGAACAATATACAAACGGTGGTGAGGAACCCAAAACTCCCATCGAGAAAAAAAACCTCAGGAGAACCCAGGCCCAACCAGGGGATTCCAGTTCCCCTCTGGCAAAAGCTGCTGCTGCCTCTGCACAAGCTCAACAGTGCTTGCACAACAAGGCAAAATAAAAAATGATAGATTTAAGATTATCATTAACAATCTAATAGCATTTGAAATGTTGTTGGAAAATCAAAGTTGTCGCGTCCTTTATCCAGCTCTATCCTCTTAGCTCTTGTCAGGTCACCGCTTCCCATTCTCAGCTCTGCCATCGGGTCTGGGCATGAACTGCATCCTGCGGTAACCTTGGAACAAAGAGACAAGACTGGCTGAGAGTAGAGTACTGTTCTGCACTCTTTGATGCAACAAGTACATCATTTGTTGTTGGATGTGTTCCTGGTTCTGGTTGATCTAAATAATGCAGCCTAAATCCTCTGAGGATTAATATTATGAAGGGTTAGTGTATGCAAGATTAAAAAGATGAGTTTTTAGTCTAGATTTAAACTGACAGAGTGTGTCTGCCTCCCGGACAGTGCAGGGAAGAATATTCCAAAGTTTATGCGCTAGATAAGAAAAGGATCTACCACCTGCACTTGATTTAGAAATTCTAGGTATTACCAACTGACAGGACGCCTGAGAGTGTAATGTACGTGGAGGTCTGTAATACAATAGAAGTTCATTCAAATACTGCGGCGCTAGACCATGTAGGGCTTTATAGGTAATAAGCAAGATCTTAAAGTTAATGCGATGCTTTATTGGTAACCAGTGAAAGTTTGACAGAACCGAGGTTATATGCTCATACTTTTTTGTACGTGTAAGAACTCGAGCTGCCGCGTTTTGAACCAGTTGCAGGTTTTGTAATAGGCCTGCACGGCAACCACCTAGAAGTGCATTACAGTAATCTAGTCTTGATGTCATGAATGCATGAATTAATTTCTCTGCATCTGACTGTGACAGCATATGACTTAGTTTAGATATATTCTTAAGATGGAAAAATGCCTACTGTGGTCAGGCCCTGTAGGAATCCAAGTCTGACATTTTGTCACACTATACCTGTGAAAAAAACTAGTAGTTTAAAACATCTGAGCTACTCGCACCATAGTTGTGTTAGTCATTTGGTCATTTTTTTTAACTTCAAAACATGAAAAACTTTATATTATTGGTTATTTTTTACACCCACAATCTAAAAACATGGATTTGCATTACCAGTGCGTGCTAAGGTGGTTAATCTACAGTATGTGCAGGAAAGGGTGCAGTTATTTGTGAGAAGCCGTGCCCTTCCCTGAGGGCTGAGAGGCTCAAGACTGTATAGTATTACTGACTGTCATTATGATAGACACACACACAAAGACCTGTTATAGTCACAGATTTGCATTTGTATATGTGAAAGCTCTTAAACCATTTGAAAGTCATATTCATCTCATTTTATAAAAAGCACCTAGTAATTCTTCACTTCCTAAATGTTTTTCTTCAGGATTTGTAACTGTCATTGTTGCTTTGCTTTGGCTTTATGGTTTACTTTTATTCTGAAATCTTCTTATCAGTATTTTCTCAGACTGCTATTTTATAATCTCTTTTATGATCTCTTTTATAAAACGGTCAGTTCTGGTCCTTGATTCTGATTTGCTGAGCCTAGTTCTAAGCCGTTATAAAACACCCCAATTTATTATGGCTAACCACATTACATAGCCAAAATATCATTTTATTAACTTAATTTTATGAAACCTTGCTACACATATTGAATATCCGTTTTATAAAAACAATAAGCCCTGCGAAGGGTGGATCCATGTTATGTTATCCCAGTCATGAAGTTGAACCAAACCTGTTCTGTCCTGCTCTGCTTCCGTGTAGTTTTATATATGAATGCTTGTAATTTTTATTACATGTTATTCTTTGTCCATGTTGCTCTAAGTTGCAGCCTTTTCTTATACTAGTGCTTTTAGATTCTGCTGCTACTCAGTTTCATGAAGAAGAACAAGAATTTCTTAAGCATGTATCAAGTCTTATATATTGATCTTCCTCTCTGTTTTTCTCTGCTGTCTTCTGCTCCTGCATCAGATGTTCATCAAGTATATAAAGGTTAGCGCTCCTCTCTCTCAGGTTCTGTGAATGCTGCTTTAGGTGCATTGCCATGACACTTTTTTGAACACACAAATACACACACAGACGTGTGTTTATATGTGCTACATCACTCACACTAACAGGGAAAACTTTATACTTAGCGAATACCACAGCACTTTATTCTTACTAATCTTGTTGGGCGTTATTGGGACATCACTAAAATGTATTGAATTGGGCAAATCTGAAATGTATTGTGGTGGATTATTCGTGTTGACTATTTTTAAGCATGCTTGTCTTTTCACGTCTGTAGGTCGAGCTGCTTTCCCATTTCGGGTCTGAACACTTCTGTCCCCTCAGCCTGATCAGGTATGGTGACAACAAAGTCCGACCCCCCATCCCCAATGTTTCTATCATGCAACATTATTTTTTGGTTTGTGCATTTCGTATTACAGAACAAATAAATAATAAACGGATAGTTAAGGTCTGTAACATAGTGTAGTTTGTAATGTAAGTAAGGTTCAGAATATAAAATTCTGATTTACGATTATGTACTTGCAGCGCCCTTAAAAAATCTTGATGATTCTGAGAAAAGTACACACACATTTTATAGAGGTTTTAAAAGGCTTTGTTCTGGAGTTGTGTTGATCTTTTTTTGCCTCTGGCTCCTCTCTGGGCCGTTTGCATTGGCATGAGATTTAATCTTGGTTAGAGGCCCATGAAGGGACTGATTTGGCCTCATACTATGAGAGACATACTCTCCCACTATAAGAGATTTCTGTATACTGCAGGAGGCAAGCAAAACACCACCGACGGAGAGGAAAAAACAAAACATTTTCCCAAGTATTAGAAGGCAAAGCGATTGATTCAGTTGACATTTAACAGGTCCAAAATTGAGTCACAATAAGCTTCTTATCAGTTAAATATGCATGTTATTATAATGCCTCATCAGATTGCCACTTTCTTCTCCTCTACAGAGACTGTTTTACTGGATATCTTGTCTTTTTCTGTCTTTAAACGATAAAAAATGGAAAAGGTTACCCTTTGCGTTTTTTAAAGGTTTTACGTACACACGACAGCGGTATCTAAACGATCTGCATTTACATAGATCGGGGAAAACAAATAAAAACATTGTATTCTGTATTGCGGGCCAGTGGATGGCACTGTTGCACTATGAAGCAACCCTACGTGCTTGCGTACTTCCGCATACACGGTTTTAATCTAAAAGCGCTTTTAATACACTTTGTCGTCTTGTATGTGTTTTTTATAGTATAGTGCATATAAATACTATGTCCCCGTGGTTGTAGTATTGGAGTTAATCTACTTTCTGCTGGAGAAATGATAATAAGTATGACATAGGGCGCAAACATAAAGAATGGAGGCCGCCATTATTGTTTGGGGAATACTTGCGCATGCCACAGACTGACACGTAATATGCTTGCGTATGACGTCATCGTTTTTGGAAAATGCCGCCTTCAGAGTTAAACGGAATTGAAAATTCCATTGTTTTCGTGTAAATGCATAACAAGTTTTCAGTTTATAGTTGAAAAAGTTTTTGTGTAAACGGTCTCCAAAACTAGCCACTAGGAATTCAAAAAAGTCTGTAAACTATGTCTAAAATAGTTTTCAGTGACTATTTGTGACGGTGTTCACTGTTTATCAAGTGTCTGATCTGTTCTTTGGTCATCTGTATTTGCTGTGTATCAGGGTTTTTGGCACCAGTATGGTTGAGGAGTATGATGAGATAGCCGACTCTCAGGACACTTCAGAGAGATCGGAGTATCTGGATGAAGATTATGGTAAAATCATGATTTCTCTCTTCTCGCAGATACATTTTTAGTCCATTGTGTGTTTCGGCCTTACATTAGTGAAAACGTTACAACTATAAAGCATATGTTTTGCAGTTTATCATTATTATATTCTCTTCTTTCATTACCTGGGTTATACTTTGCTGCTTGTCGTGGAAGTTCAGACAGTGTGATGTGAAGACTAACACATTTTATTGTGACGTTCTAACCATTTTTATATTATGAGAACATTTGGATTGTTTGTCTTTTGTTTTCTCACGTCCACTTTTTCTTTCATTTGGCTAATCATGTTGTCTTAATTTTACAGATTATCCACCCGGCTACCTGCCATCAGAGGACAAGACATCGAAAAATCTGCTGGGCTCTGCTACAAGTATGTCCTGTTCCTATTTATTTTTCCTGTGCTTATGATACATTTTTGGTTTCAAGATGTCCAACATGATTTTCTCCAAAACCCTAGAATCAACAAATTTTCTTTTTATTCATTAAAAACAAGGTATGATATGTTTAAAGTAGGGCTGTTAACGCATGCAATTACTTTTCTTCAGATTAACGCCTTAAAAATATTTATTGCAATTAAATCCGCACCCGTTTGTTTGGTCATCCTTTGTGTAGCGTTACATTATTACATCACACTCTTATTTATGTAAAGGCTTTCAAACCACTTTGACGCATTCAGTGTAGACAGACAGCTTCTAGCTGTGGGACATGGGAAAATGCTACGCGACAGATGTCCAAGTCTTGTATATACAGTCACAGCTAAATGCTGCGTCAGTGAATCTCTTTCAGAATCTGTCATACAGCGCACCAATATTTATTTCTCTTTCAGGCTTGAATGAACAAAACGGATTATGCCAGAAAGCCCGTTTTGTCTAGCATTTTCATTAGCACAGACGTCATGGTGTTAAATAAAATCTTAAATGAATGCAGAGTTGTAAAAATGGGAGGGGCATCAGATCTGCGTAGAGAGACAGCTCTTAACAGGTCCGCTTTCTTAAACCTGCTGCTAGGCCTCCTGTCACCAATGTTAATCTAGGAACAAACGAAAGGACGAGTTCAATGTGTTTTGTAGCTTTAATTCTGTATTTAATTTAGGGGCGTTTTCCCGGACAGGGATTAAGACTAGTCCTAGACTAAAGTTAATGCTAGAGCTGTCCAAACCGAAAACAACTTGCACTGCCATATCTTAAAAAACATCATTGCTTTTGTGTTGTCCCAAAATGCACACATGTCATCTTTTTAGTATGGCATGTTTTGTAAAACATCTTAAATTTCCTGATTAAAGTTTTACAGTTTAACACAGTTTAGATTTTTTTTTAAAAAGAGCCCTTAATACCTTAACTATTTAAAAATGTCAACCCTAAAGCGATGCCATCATGCCCAAGCGAATTTTAATGAATCATTCTAATTTTATTAATAAGACATGAATGTATTATATTTTAATAAAAGGTTATATAAGTAAAAAATGTACATGTAGAAAACTACCTGTATTGGTGATGAGAATTAAAAAAGTAATTTATATAGTGTGAGAAGAGAATATTACGTTTTTGACTTGAGAAATATAACCTTATCTGTTTACTTGGTAGACAGATTTTTTTTTCTAAGAAAATCAAACATTGATTTAAATATTTTGTGTGTGTTTGTGTAAATAGTCCTTTAAAAATGTTAAAGAGGATGATATTATCAGGAGATGGTGGTCTAGTGGGTTAAACCACTGAACTGGTAATCAGAAGGTTGCTGGTTCGATCCCAGCAGCCACCACCAGTGTGTCCTTGAGCAAGACATTTTACTCCATGTTGCTCCAGGGGGATTGTCCCTGTAATAAGTGCACTGTAAGTCGCTTTGGATAAAAGCGTCTGCCAAATGACTAAATGTAAATGTAAATTATCAGTCATGGACACTTCTTTTTTCCCACTATTTCTTTATTGTTATTATACTTTAATAATATTCTGTCACTGATTCTTGTATCTTTTCATTTTGTCGTTTGAAAACAGCAAATCGAACGTCCAATTGTTTTATCAGACTTTTTCTAATAAAAATTTACTCTGTTGAAATTACAACATGTAATTCCCTCAGACAGGTCAGGACGTGTTATGGTAATGAGAATTTCATGAGAAAAAACAATAAAATAATTAGTTTTTATGTTAAAATCATGCTTTTTCCAAGGTAGAAGAGGACACAGTTATGTTTATTATGATAATTTTTTTGTGTTATCGAGTTATATGATGTTTCAGTGTCTCTATGAGCTATTTAGTATTGTTTCTGGTTTCAGTATAGAAAAGATTTGTACAAGGAGACCAGTTAAAAGGTTTTTAGAAGCCTGTACAGACTTTAACATTCAGGGAAGTTGATGACTTCCATGTAAATGACTCCCCTTTACACATATTCTGCCAAACACGCACATATTCTGTCATGTCGTTTCCTGCATTGTTTGCTCATGAGAATGTGTAATGTATGTGTTATATATGTGCCTATGAGTTTGTATGACATTTAGCCCAGTTTCCACAGCTCGAGAATGAAGTCATTTCGTTCACCATACACAGATATCATATTTGTAATATTCTCCTCTGGGTTTGTTTGCTTTTAAGATGCCATCATGAACATGGTGAAAAACATCGCAGGAAATGTGCTGGGAGGGAAACCAGAGCTGGAGGATGGAGTTGAAATTGAAGGTACAGATCTAATCTCTGGCTTGTGGTTGGATATTGAGATCTCTATGGCCCAGAGTCTCTTTAGCTCCCCAGAACAGCATTCGTCCACTTATTTGCTCCTTTTTGCTTGGCAGCTGTTAGTGACAAGCGAAAGGCTGTCTCTGTGCCAACAGCACTAGAAGTGTGAGGCCTGCCGCTGAATGCATGTCTTTGACAAAACTCTCCCAGGGTGTGTGTGTGTATTAGCTAATAGAGACAAAAAGCTGTTCAAACAAGCATGCGGCTTTGCTAAATGCAGAAGTGTATTTGAAAGAAACTCTGTCGATCGATTACATAAAACCCTAGGCAGTCCGGCCAGATTTTTACTGTGACCCTCAGGAGATTGCAGCCTCCGAGTCACTTAAACGTGTGTCTACAGTTTTTGAAGGATGCGGTTGTGGTGGGATTGACTAGATACGTAGCATTTTTCATAAATAATTCAGATTATTTGTCAAATCTCATCGCGGCAGAATGTGTGTTAGCTCAAGGCTGTCTCTACAATATTTTAGATGCCCTGAATAAATGTAAACCCTGACAAGCATTTTGTCAATTCATGCTATCAGAGATCCTCAAATGTTTCTAGTTAATGGCATATGCTGGATATATGTGATTCATAATAGAGACTAAACGATGACTCCCTTTTTGTCAAGACCAATTCCCACATACTCATTTTCCCTCATGCGCTGTCTGCTCTTTCTCTAACACTCGTTTTTCCTGCAGGAAACGCCTCCTCTGGGACAGAAAACCTTACAGAGACGTCAACAGAAACCCTTACAGAGACGTCAACAGAAACCACACTCATGCCAGAGCCCACTCCCACTGAACAGCCTGCTGTGTGAGTTTAACATATATGTATATATTCACGCACACCCCCTCCACATCACGCACTTAAAAACCACAAACAATTGCTCAATACTGAGCCCTAAGCTAATATTCCAGTACAGACCAGTTTGAACTGTTTGCTCACATACGAAGTAAACTTCTGAGACTTCTTTTTAAATACAGTATGAGCTTATTAAGAAGGTTATAAAGAGTAAAGTTTATCTGGGACTTTTTGCATTGCTGTCTTCAATGATTTTACAAGCCTTTAGATTTCTGCAGATTTCCTTTGAACATGAAATATGTTACAAGAAGCAAGTATATGGCAGGCTTCAGTATTGGAAAGTGTAACCAAGATGAAGATATTAACAAAAATAAAAGCAGTTGGGATGTATGGAGCTTCAAGATGTCCATCTGCAGTGTATCCGGAAAGTATTCACAGCGCCCCACTTTTTCAAAATTTTCTTATGTTCCAGCCTTATTCCAAAATTCCTTATTTTTCTCAAAATTCTACAAACAATACACCATAATGACAACGTGAAAGAAGTTTGTTTGAAATCTTTGTAAATGTATTCAAAATAAAAAAGCACATGTACACAAGTATTCACACCCTTTGCCATTTACACTAAAAATTGAGCTCAGGTGCATCCTATATCCTCCGATGATCTTCCCTGAGATGTTTCTACAACTTGATTGGAGTCCACCCATGGTAAATTCAGTTGATTGGACATCCGTAAATTGAAGAAGTTTGGAACCACCGGGACTCTTCCTAGTGCTGGCCGCCCGGCCAAAATGAGCGATCGGGGGGGAAGGGCCTTAGCTTTCCTGTAGCTCAGTGGTAAGAGCATTGCGTTAACAACGCAAGGTTGTGGTTTCGATCCCAGGGGATTGCAAATACCTATGTAAAATGTATAGGATAAAGCAATGTAAGTCGCTTTGGATAAAAGCGTCTGCCAAATGCCTAAATGTAAATGTAGTCAGGGAGGTGACCAAGAACTCGATGGTCACTCGGACAGAGCTCCAGCATGTCTCTTTGGAGAGAGGAGAACCTTCTAGAAGAAGAACCATCTCTGCAGCACTCCAAAAATCAGGCCTGTATGGCAGAGTGGCAAGACGGAAGCCACTCCTCAGTAAAAGGGACATAACAGCCTGCCTGGAGTTTGCCAAAAGGTACCCGAAGGACTCTCAGACCATGAGAAACAAAATTCTCTGGTCAGATGAAACAAAGATTGAACTCTTTGTCTGGAGAAAACCAGGCACCACCGCTGATCATGGCAGCATCATGCTGTGAGGATGTATTTCAGCGGCAGGAACTGTGAGACCTGTCAGGATCGAGGGTAAGATGAATGCAGCAATGTACAAAGACATCCTCGATGAAAACCTGCTCCAGCGCTCTTTGGACCTCAGACTGGGGCGAAGGTTCATCTTCCAACAAGGACAATGACCCCAAGCACACAGCCAAGATAACAAAGCAGTGGCTACAGGACAACTCTGTGAATGTCCTTGAGTGGCCCAGCCAGAATCCAGACTAAAACCCGATTGAACATCTCTGCAGACATCTAAAAAGGGCTGTGCACCAACGCTCCCCATCCAACCTGATGGAGCTTGAGAGGTCCTGCAAAGAAGAATGGGAGAAACTGCCCAAAAATAGATGTGACAAGCTTGTAGCATCATACTCAAAAATAATTGAGGCTGTAATTGGTTCCAAAGGTGCTTCAACAAAGTATTGAAAAAGGGCTGTGAATACTTATGTAAATGTGCTATTTTCATTTTTTATAAATTTGCAAAGATTTCAAACAAACTTCTTTCAGGTTGTCATTATAGGGTATTGTTTGTAGAATTTTAAGAAAAATTATGAATTTAATCCAATATGGAATAAGGCTAAAAACATAACAAAATGTGGAAAAAGTGAAGCGCTGTAAATACTTTCCCTAGTCCAACTTATAATATGATTGGTTATTTATTTTGGTTTGTTATAAGTTAAATATTGTATTTAATTTTAACTGTATACATTGTACTTTTATTATGTATTATATAAGTGGTTGATAATAAGAAGCTAACTCTTTCTCTTTCCGTCTTCAGACTGGACACTCTTGAGTTGGCTCCCACTCAAGTAAAAGAGGACGAAGTAGATGTTTCCGATCCTGAACCTGATTCGGTTCCTCCGCCTGAGGAGAGCCGCATCGTTATCCTCATCAAAGGAGAGGAAGATGAGGAGGCCACCCAGCAAACCGTGACCCTGCTGGAGAAGGAGGAGGAGGAGGAGAGAGAGGAGGAGGAGAGAGAGGAGGAGGAGGGAGAGGAGGAGAAAAGGCGAGCTGAGGTGTGGGAGAGAGAGAACACCTTTTACTGTGGTCACCTCTCAACTTTGTCTTGCTTGGCATCTTTACACGAATACTTTTATTGTTACTGTTCGGCTGCATTAGCACGAGACCGTCAGCTCCGAGATAGGCGACACAAAGCACAGCACACACATCCTGACACGGACACTCAGAGTTCCCCTCAGCATTCTCTCACTACCACCACCCCCACTCAAGAGCCTCCTGTACTCTCTGAGAAACCTGCAGAAGGAGAGCATACCTCTCGGGTGCAAAGCGGAGTTATCACCCCAACTGAAACGGTGTCTATTCTGAATCAGCCTTCTAGCGAAGGTGTGGCGATCGACCAGGAGCTCCAACGTGAGACTGTTGTCTTGGAACCCAGCCGTACCTCCACCTTTACCGCACCTAGCTTGTCTGACACCCCTACCCAAAATATCCCTGAACCCCTGCCAACGGAGGAGCTTGTAGACCAGCATCCTCTGTACCTGGAAAACACCCCAGAGACCCTTGTCAGTATCTCCAGCGAAATCCCAACTCAAAGCGCCTCCTCCATCCTCACGTCCACCACCTCTGAACCTCACATCCCGGAGACAGACCCACCCAAGCTTGAGCTCCCCACCCCTACCAAAGAACTGCCAGTACAGCCACTGCCAACCCACACCCGCCCTGCTGACATCCCTCCTCCTACCGAACTTCCATTCCCACCTCCAGACGTCTCAGACAACGGTAAGCCCGCAGGGGTGGATGACACCCACCAGGTTTCAGAGGTTTCCGAAAACCCTCCCTCTCAACAGGAGGAGATTGTAGATGAAATTCTGCTCAGCCAGACCGGGCAACACCGCACCGTAGGAGAGTTTTATGCGGAACAGCAGCATTCTTCGGAAAACGGATACGTGAACGGAAACGGCAATGGGAATCAGGTGCACGGGTCCAATCAGAAAGAATCTGTGTTCATGAGATTGAATAATAGAATCAAAGCGCTGGAGATGAACATGTCTCTCAGCAGCAGATATCTGGAGGAGCTCAGTCAGAGGTACACACGCACTCAAGCGTGCTACTAAACTCAAACGTATTAGCCGACTGTCACCTGAATGATCTGTGCTGCTGTCGCTCAGGTATCGTAAACAGATGGAGGAGATGCAGCGGGCTTTCAACAAGACCATCATCAAACTTCAGAACACCTCAAGAATCGCAGAGGAGCAGGTTATTATCAATCAATTTTATTGATTTTTCTGACCTGTGCCTTTTAAAAAAGGGGGCGGGTCAAAAAAATAGCGAGTTTAGAGAGTACAAGCAAAACAAGCCTGAAGTGCCAACACTAGTGTGAATGCAAATTTGATACAATGTCGTCACAATTATGCATATTAGCAATGACATCATTAGCGGAGAAGTAAACCATAGCGTCACAAAATTCTGTAGGTAAACACTTATTCCACAATGCATTTGCAATTCAAACTGGGCCTTTTGAGGAACTTGCACGTCGATAATGGAAACATACAACGCCTTGAAAGAGATAAGAACATTTTTTCTAGTCAAAATATTTAGAAAGAATAATTTTCGGTTGCTTTTTAAACTTAAAGAAAGATTACATTTATTGCAGACGTACAAAACTAAATGGACAACCTGCTCTACAGAGCGTGTTTTGTAAACGGGTTATCTCCTTCGGCAAAGAAGCAAAATGTTACAACATTTCAGTTCTGTATCAGGAACTACAGTTGGCTTCAGTACAAAACCAGAATCTAATACCAGTAATATCGGTACCATAGGTGATCACTTACCCAAAATAAATTATTTGAAAAAATATTAAGAAGACTGCATGAAACTCCTGTAACTGCTCCAATGCATATTACATATATTATTTTATATAGCACAATTTTATTTTTACACTGTATTACTGAAAAATGCTTTGGTTATATATATTTATCATCATAATCCCACAAATACTGTATGAACAATTACATTTTTAACAACAATAATGTTTCAAGTAGGTTTATTTAATAGTTGCATTTAAGATGAAAACTGAATGATTAATTCAAATAAAACACTGCATATTTAGGTTAGAAAGTGAAGACTGTGCAATCTATTATCACTGTTATTAAAGCTATAATGGTTTCATTTTCAGATTTATTACGTTACTGTCACTTTAAGGCTAATTCTTTTTTGATACGGATATAATGTTACATTTAAAACAACGCGGTCTGTGCTTATGTAAATATTTTGTGATTTTTAAATAACATCATTTGTATTTGACAGTATAAGAACATACAAGATCCGAAAGAGAACGTCCTGGTGATTAATAGGCTAAATGAGATGTCTGGAACCGAGATAACGTTATATATGATATGTATGCAGTTGAATGGGTTTTACAAACGCATCGGAGAATTTAGAATATACCAGACACTGTAAAACAATCTAAAGATCTCTCTGCAAAAGTAGAAAGAGACGATTTTGTAATAAATCACTCACAGTGTATGTTTAAATGGTCGTAAAGTGCTTGTAGAGCGATTCATCTTGTTCTTCTTTGTCGCCGATTCTGCGTCAGTTCTGGCTTACTGCCTCATAGCGGTGAACTTTGGAACAGCAGCGTTTCTAGTACCGAAACGAGCAAAATTCTGGTATTGAGCCGTTTGAAAGCTAAAGTGTACCGGTAAATTTCAATCACCGGTCTGGGCAACACTACACTGTAGTGCATCGAAAGGGAGCGGAGAGGGACAATTCCCAGCCTCATCGCTAAATGCTGCAAAATTTCATATATATATTTTTTATTATAAGGGTAGTTGACAAACCGTAAATGTGTCCTATGGTGTGACTGCAAAATTAAAAAATCTAACTGGTAATACAACATACTACTACTTTATAATATCAATATTTATAATATAAAATAGCTTAAGAGAGATTTATTTTTATTTTTAGTTTTTTTTCTGTGTCACACAAAACATGTACGGTATATTTGTCAACTACCATAAAAATTGAGATGTCTCTAGAACAGTGTTCAATGGTGATTACTCTGCTAACTCTGTTTGTGTGTGTTCAGGACCAGAAACAGACAGAGTCTATACAGTTGTTACAAAGTCAATTGGAAAATGCCACCAATATCATGCTGAACCTGTCTGCAACTGTTGCTGAGCTACAGAGAGAGGTATACAAACATGGATATTTCTTATCGTATTCCTTCCCTGTCTAATCATTACAGACCACCCAGTAATGTATACGCTCATAATCGACACCATGCTTTAGTTATTATCTCCTTCTAATTTAAGTCATAGTTAGGGCTGTCCGTTTAACTTTATTAATTACAATTTACTCTTAACGCAACCGCCTCAGACATATCTCATAGGCTACAGTTGATTGGTGACAAATATAATGCTTGCAACCACTTACTGCGTGATATTACGTACAGAATACTGTCAGAAAGAACCCAAAATTAAAGATATCTGAGCAAAAATGATGACCCTGAATGAGCTTTTGTCTCATATTGATTTAGTTATGCAATCACACAAGCACATTTTTTGTCCAGAAAACTAAGAGCTCACATGTCATGTGGATTTTATACAGTTGAGTAAAAAATATATTGTAATATTAATTTCTATAGCATTGTCTGTTTTCTTAAATTTTTTACGAAAATATTACCTACAGAAAGCCTAAGGAAAAGTGTTGTGCGTTGTTTCGTTTCGGTCTTTAGCCTCCTCGCTAGAGTGCCCGTTTTTTTACACATAAAAATTATGAACAGAACCGCTGACAAAGGGCAGCCCTGCCGGAGTCCAACATGCACCGGAAACAAGTCTGACTTACTGCCGGCAATGCTAACCAAGCTCCTGCTCTGGTCGTACAAGGACCGGAATGCCCTTAGCAAAGGGCACCCCCAGAGCACCCTTGACAAGATGCCGCGAGGGACACAGTCGAATGCCTTCTCCAAATCCACCAAACACATGTGGATTGGTTTGGCAAACTCCCATGAACCCTCCAGCACCCTGGAGAGGGTATAGAGCTGGTCCAGTGTTCCACGACCGGGACGAAAACAACACTGTTCCTCCTGAATCCGAGGTTCTACCATCAGCAGGATTCTCCTCTCCAGTACCCTGGCATAGACGAAGCTCTGCCGGAGGTGGAAGTTGAAGATGTCTCTGACAGGGGATTCGGCCAGACGTTCCCAACAGACCCTCACAGTACGTTTGGGTCTGCCGAGTCTGTCCAGCTTCCTCCCCCGCCATCGGATCCAACTCACCACCAGGTGGTGATCAGTTGACAGCTCCGCCCCTCTCTTCACCCGAGTGTCCAAGATATACGACCGGAGGTCAGATGAAACAACCACAAAGTCGATCATCGACCTCCGGTCAAGGGTGTCCTGGTGCCATGTGCACTGATGGACACCCTTATGCTTGAACTTGGTGTTCGTTATGGCCAATCTGTAACTAGCACAGAAGTCCAATAACAGAACACCATTCGGGTTCAGATCAGGGGGGCCGTTCCTCCCAATCACGCCCCTCCAGGTGTCACTGTCGTATATATATTATATTATATCATATACTCCTCCTTACATACACTCCCACGGAACACCAACAAACTTAGGAAAATTATTATCTATATACATAGCTACCAACAATACATCAAACAATGTACAGATATGTAAATTATGTCGTTTAAATATGTGTATTGTGATGTAATATAAAAATATGAATGGTATTTATACTAATGGCTGTTGTATATTGTGTGTGTTTCAGGTGTCAGATAGGCAGAGTTATCTGGTGTTGTCTCTGGTTCTGTGTATGATGTTGGGTTTACTAATCTGTATGCAGTGCTGTAAAAGCTCTCCCAATCACAACACAAGCCCAACCATTCCCAAGAGCAACCACTACCCCAGCCCTAAGAGGTACAACATGCATGTATAACACTCATTCCTCATAAACATCAGACAATTCCTAGCACACATATATATTTCTTTCTCAGGTGCTTTTCCTCTTACGATGACATGAGTCTGAAACGAAGAGTGTCTTACCCTCTTGTTCGTTCCAATCATTTCAGTTACCTACATCAGAAGGTAAGAGCAACTTTGTTTCTCTCTCTCTTGTTCTTTCTCTGATTCTATTTCCTCTCTCTTTGTGTTACTGTGTAACATTTCACGTCTTTTCAAATACCCAACCGTGCCATATTCATTCCTCACAGCTTGAGAACCTGTGATGTATTTCCACTAACATCACACTTGCCCACTGAACATGTGGCTTACATTAAATGTTCTCGTTTTAGCAGCCCAGAAGAATCAGGGCTTTTGTATTTCATGCCACGCAGAGAGCCAGATCTCTTTCCAGCTTGAACTAGTTTTGAGTCCACAGGTTTCACCATGTCTGACGGTGGTTCAATATCACTGTGTTCTGTGCTGGAGCACAATGTCATTTTGCAGTCAAATGTCAGAGCGAAGTATTTTCTCATATTAGTTTATGAATGTTTAGGAACATTTGACCCTGTTATGTTAACCAACCTAAAAATGTAACAAATAAATATTTATGTGCATGAATAAATGTGCATAGGCTTTGACCCATAGGCAAATTCTGGGAATGCATTTCCAATAATGTTACATTTCTCGAACATTTTTGATACATTTACTTTTGGCCATTTCCCTTTATTTACAAGGTGCAAATATTTATGTAAAAAAAATACATTGATTATTTGCCGTAGTATTTTTCATAGTAATTCAGCAACAGTTTTGGGCTCCCAAAATTACTTAAAGTCTGTTAGCACATCCGGAGAAGATAAACAGTCCTAACTGCCTAAACACAAAATGCTGGATCCTTCCTGTTCTTCCTCATTCTTTTTCCCTGCTTTATTCTTTTGACATTTTGCAGCGGCTTGTGTATGTGTGTGTCGTGCGTGCCTTTGCGTGGACAGTTGCTTGTTTTCACGAGGCAGAGGTTGCATATTTTTGCACATGATGCTTTTGGCTGGCATATGTTAGACATTTGCAAGTAGTAACAGCAGGCAACTGCCTCATGACATAGAACTGATATGTAAATGAAAACCTGACCATCAACTTTCTGAATAATGGCATTATGCAAACTATTCGGCTGCAGCTTCAAAAGTTCAATAAACGAAGGCCCTTAAACAGAGTGGTGGGCTAAAAAGAGAATAACAGGAAGACATGTCATTGTTTAACGCGAGCTACTACTTGCAAGTGCTGTCATGCTTGTGTTCTTGTTTGCCATACCATTCCGTTAACCTGCCCCCTCTCTCCCCTCTTTAGTAGGTCCTGATGACTTGTACATTGTAGAACCGCTAAGGTTTCTCCAGAGAAAAAGGTACGGAGTGTGTTCGGCCACTGGAACGTGTTTCAAAAGCACTGATGTACAGTTTATTACAATAAAATATGTATCCTTGTATCTTGATGTACATATTGTTACACTTTCTATAAGACAAACCTCGCCACATTAAAGTCTATTAAATAGTATCGTCTCCAAAGTATTCCCCTCACATGTTACCATCCATTAATAATATTCTCATTGTCTGTTTTGATCTGTTGTTGTCCCGTCATACTCATTCAGCTCATCATCGTGTTTAATAATATGTCAATTCAAATTCAGGTCAAATGCTTTTTTTTATGTCGACTTCTCTTTCTATCTGTGTCTTACAGAGAAACGTTGCAAGACAAAAGGAGTGGACAAAGTGGAGACGCTCCAGGCTTTCGTCCCCTCGGTGACGCTCGTTAACGGCAAACCCAAATGCAACGACGAATCTCTCTTTTCAGTTCATGCCCTCCGTATGTGACGGCTACGCGTCAACCTCCTCATCAAGGGACGTTGTGTCAGAGGGCAGCTCAGGGAGTTCAGTCTCCACTCTGTCTGAGGAATCTTACAGCAGCGGCCCTCATTGAACGGACACAACCCCACTCTCTGTAAAAAAGAGCCTCCGCCTACCTTTCCTTCGGTGAAGAGCAAGATTGAGAAAAGATCACTGAAACGCCGGCGATTTAAGAATGCCGAGCAGCAGCAGGAGGAACGGTGCAGGGTGGTGATACAACAAACACACCGCTTCCTGTGTCGGCCGGCGTCATGCCGACTCTGGAGGAGCTCATGAAGGGAAAGGGGGAACTGGGGGTGGCTGCGTTGGGAAGGACAGCTGTACGGGACGAGTTTGAGGTGTTGTTGCTTGGTTGAAAGTCTGACAATAAGAGAAGCCGCTGCGTCTAAAGAGCGGAAAGGACTGACCTTTGCACGCTTTCATGCTGCTTATTCGTTTCACTTTTATTTTAACGTCGTACCGTTCTTCTCTTTCCATCTTTTCTCACGTCACCACATCCTGGTTCTCAGAACTCTTGTTTATGTGCCTTTATAGCCATTTGAAAATCTTCACAACAAACGACCACAGAGGATCCTTTCGTTATTCCCTTTAAGATTTGTTTATTTTTATTCTGGGGACTGATGAAATGGAATAAATAAGACTTGAGATTGGTGTTATAGATGTGGCCAATCGGTGGTGCGATATCACTATGGCCAGAATGTGTTGTGGAACTGTCCGATACATGCGGCCCTCCAAAAAGGAACACTCGATGCTCATATGTCTGCCATGATGACTATTATGTCTCCACCCTTCGTACCTTCTTTGATAACATGACCCCAGGGTGTCATTTACCTTCATCTTTCTCTTTAATTAGCTTGTACATGTGAATGTGTAACACTACAGTCATTTTCCGTGATTGGTTTGTGGGACCGTGACGTCACAAAGCACATGGATACATTCCAGCGAACAGAGCAGAATGAAGAACAGATCCAGTCTTGTGTTTTTAATACAGTCTTTATTT